>CM044002.1:80562264-81018378 GCA_024085815.1 Flaveria linearis | reverse complement strand
CAGCTCTTGTGAATATTTATCCTCAGCTCTTGTGAACATATGTGCATAAGGTCTAATAAAATAAATTATTCTTCAGAGCTTGGGAACAAATATTGTCTTCAGTACATATGTGTAAGATTACACATCAGTACTTGTGACAAAATTTGTTCTTCGGTACTTATTTGTTTGAAAAATATACATCACTAGTTATAACCACATCAGTAGTTGTAACTACATCAGTTGTTTTCAACAAATAATGTACTTCAGTACTTTAAAGTATTTTAGTCTTCAGTAGTTATGAAAAATGCTAAAGACTAAATAACTCATCAGTACTTTTTAACTTTTGTATACTCCTCATCAGTACTTGGCTGATCAGCACTAGTATTAGTCAATTTATTCCAGCTGCACATACCAAGGCTTAGCACCAGATTTTGGAATGTGACACTATCTAAAGGCTTAGTAATATATCTGCAATCTCATCAGCACTAGGCACAAACTTTGGATCAATCAGACCTTTTTCATAACAATCCATAATAAAATGATGTCTGATCTCAATATATTTGGTCCTAGAGTGCTGGACTGGATTTTTAACAATACAAAGAGCTGAAGCACTATCCATTAGTAATGGAGTTTTAGTCTCTGTAATGCCATAATCCAATAGTTGATTCTGAAGCTAGAGTACCTGGGATGTACAACTTGCAGCAGCAATGTACTCTGCTTTAGCAATTGATGTAGCAATTGATGTTTGTTTCTTACTCTGCCAAGAAACTAAACAATTGCCTAGGAATTGGCATCCACCAGAATTGATTTTTCTGGTGACTTTGCACCTTGCATAGTCACTATCAGAGAACACTAATTTGCAAGGATGCCAGTAGAATACCAAAGTCCTAGTGATTGAGTACCTTGCAAATATCTAAAGATCCTTTTCACTGCAAACAAATGGGATTCTTTAGGTGCAGCCTGAAATCTAGCACAGACACAAGTTGCAAACATAATGTCTGGTCTAGAAGCTGTAAGGTACATCAAGGACCCAATCATACATCTGTAAAGGGTTTCATCAACCACTTTACCTTTCTGATCAACATCCAGTTGTGTGGTGCTGCTCATGGGAGTAGAACATTGCTTACATTTTTGTAAATCAAACTTATTCAAAAGATCTTTTGTATACTTGGACTGATGAATGAAGGTTCCATCAGCCCTTTGTTTGATTTGCAAACCCAGAAAGAACTGTAATTCTCCCATGGAACTCATTTCAAACTTTTGCTGCATCAGCTTTGTGAATTCATCACACAACTAAATTTGAACAAGTAGCTTATGCTGTCCCACTTTCTTTATGAATAAAGTTTTATCAATGGAGCCTCTAGTGAAATTATTTTGAAGAAGAAAATTTGATAATATTTCATACCGGACTATAGGAGCTTGTTTCAACCCATATAGAGCCTTATCAAGCTTATACACCCAATCAGGATGTTTATTATCATCAAAACCTGGTGGTTGACACACCATAAACCTCTTCTTTTATTTTACTATATAAAAAGGCACTTTTGACATCCATTTGAAAAACTTTAAGATTGTGAAAGGGAGCATAAGCTAAGAACAATCTAATTGCCTCCAGTCTGGCTACAGGGGTAAAGGTTTCATCATAATCAATACCTTCTTCTTGTGCAACCCCTGTACAACCAGCCTGGCCTTGTTCTTAACAATTTGCCCTTTTCTTCTGTTTTATTCCTAAACACCCATTTAGTGCTTATTGCACACTTACCTTGGGTAAAGTAACAAGCTCCCATACTTGCTGCTTTTTGAACTGAAGAAGCTCAAGCTGCATTGCTTCAACCCATCCATTGTCTCTTAAGGAAACATGATAATTCTTGGCTCTTGCTGACTGATGAAGAGAATAGAAGCAGAAATTGGACAATTGACTTCTGGTTGAAATTCCAGCATTGATATCACCATGATATGAGACTTGGGTGATTCTTCAGCTCTTGATAAACAATAGATCTGTGCCATGTTTGTAGGACCTTCAGCAGCAACAGATGTTGAAGAAGATTCTTGAAACCATGTTGGAGATGGCAACTCAAATGAAGTAGAGGATTCACAAATCTCATCAGCATTTGTTGTGGATGGAGCTGCTGAAGCTACAGGAGCATCAGGTTTAGATGACTCAGGCAGTTGGTCACTAAACTTGAAAAGGTAGTACTGACTACATCATCATCAGTACCACCAGGTGGAGAACTGTTGACAGGAACAACAGCTGGAGGCTGATAAGGAACATATTGCAGTATGTCCAAATCAAATAACTCCACAGGGTTTTGTGGATCTTGTCCTTTGGAGATTCATTAACTTCACATGCAAAGTCTCTTCAACTATCTTTGTTCTGCAGTTGAAAACTCTGTATGCTTTGCAAGTAGATGAATAACCAACAAAATACCCTGCATCCACCTTTGATTCAAACTTCTGGAGTGGATTGCTTGTGTTGAGATGTACAGGGACACCCAAATGCTCTAAAGAATGAAATCAAAGGGGCCAAATGATGTAACACTTCATAAGGTGTCCTCATCAACCTCTAATTCACTAATACTGTATTGTGCACATAGCAAGCTATGTTGACAGCTTCAGCCCAAAAGGTCAGTGGCAAACCTGAGTCGGCCAACATGACCTTGCGCTTCAATAAGGGTCCTGTTCTTTCTCTCCACCACTCCATTTGTTCAGGAGTTCTTGGAATGCTGAACTGCCTTTTGATTCCATTTGACAGGTAGAAGTCATCAAGTGTGTGATTTCTAAATTCTGTGCCATTATCACTTCTCACACACTTGACTGGAAGGAATACTGCTTCTCCACATACAACACAAAGTTCATAATAGCTTTTGCAGCCTCATCTTTGGAATGCAAGAAGAAAGTCCATACAAATCTAGAGTAATCATCCATAATTACCAGACAGTATTTCTTCTTTGCCATGCTCATCACTCGACAGGACAAAAGATCCATATGCAATAATTGCAAGCAGGCAGTGGACTTTGGCTCTTCTATTGGAGGGAATGAGACTTTGTGTTACTTTCCCTTTAAGCAAGCAGTGCAGTTGTCTTCACATTTGAACTCCTTCATAGGCAATCCTCTTACTAAACTATGGTGTATCAGCTGGTTCATGTTTTTGAGATTCACATGACCAAGCCTTCTATGCCATAGAGTAGATTCCTGAGGAGAGGCCTTGGAGAATAGGCAAGGATGGCCTTTTAGATCTATTTCTTTGAAAGATCTAAGGCATATACTCTTCCTGTCCTGTTGGCCTTCAGGAGAGTATGATCATCCAACACCTTGTCAATCAACCTCAAAACTTGGATGACAGAATCCGACAGTTCTGGCTGGTGAAAAGAGCAACATAGCCTTTATCCACATTTGACTGACACTCAAGAGGTTGTACTTGAGATTCTCCACATGGTTTGACATCATCAAACCTTATTTCTCCATTGGAAACAAAGCCTTTGCCGATGATGTAACCCTAAGCATCATTGCCAAAAGAAACAAACCTCTTCTTTCCTTGAGAGTAGTCATTAAGAAGAGAGCTGCTCCCTGTCATATGCATAGATCCTCCACTGTCTACATATACAGATGCTTCTTTGGCATGCTGAAGAACCCTGCATACATCATAACAATTAGTTAGTTTTGAGACCCAAACCTTTTTGGTTTTGGGTCTGTATTCATCAACAGATGGTACACTAATTGGTTTGTTATGAGTGACAGCCTGAGGTGAAGGAGATGGTGTGAAAAGGATTCCTTTGGCTTGATTCCTTTTCTGTGGTTTCAGCACAGGAGCATCCCAATAGATGTTGAACCTGGAAGAAATTGATCTGCCCAAGATACATATTAAATTGATGTGCTAGTGTGATATGATCCAAGTCGGGTCATACCCAATAACAAGCCAAACAAACACCGATAATATTTATTCATTGATAAGATCATACAAATAAATATTAGCACGAATTTAGAAACCGGCTTTTCTAAATCATTGCTTTTGTAAATGAACAAGATTATATATATATGTATATAGATTTTGTTCATGAGGGATTATTTGTTTCATTGCTTAAATTAGTTAAACAATGACATATATAGTGTGTAAGTGCTATAAAATTTAAATGGTTTAATTTTATAAAAGTAGAATGCAAGAGTATGTATTTTATAAAAATTAAATTGAGAGGGAAAAAAAAGGGGACCATTTTCGGCCGCCCCTTGTGTGTCTTGGAACTCCCTTTTTTTCTTGTTTCAAGGACATGCAATTACAAGCACTTGAACACTCTTGCATTCCCTCTCTCTCTCACACACAAACACAAGAGCAAATCCTCTCCATCTCTCTCTAGAAATCGGTTTTTGAGTAGAACAAGGCTGATTTTCAGCTTTTGATCTAAGAGTTCTTGGCTGAAATCAAGTGTTCAAGAGGATTTTCGAAGGTGGTGTTGCACAACCTAGCATAGTGGGTGTTTGAAGAAGCTTGGGGTATCACCTCTTGAGGACTTCTAGCTTGAAGTTTCAGCCACAAAAGTCATCTTTCTCACCTCACAATTTTGGGTTTTAGGCAGCTCCAAAGGTTGTATATACTTCAAGTATCTTATATTCTTTTATTGTATGCATTTGTATAATGATCCATGGCTTGGGGTTCTTTATTAAATGGGTTTAATAACCATCTTATTAACATGTTTTAAAACATAAATCCGCTGCGTTTTCATATAAACAAGGTTATATGAGCTTTTATAAACATGTTAAACCCCTACAATGGCATCAAGATCCACTTATACGAATGCATACATATATTATACTCACTAACTCACGGTTTTGTGGTGTATAACACCACATGGCCGAAAGTTAGAAGGCTGTTATGGTTATCCCCTTTTGTTTTTAAAGATGTTACTTTATGCATGTAAGGATCTTTAAAAATATAAATCATGAGATGATTGTTCGTTTGGACAAAACCCATTTGTTCTTGGTTCATGTTGGCCAAGAAAATGGTTAAAAGGGGCTGCCAAAATCGATGAACATGTGAATATTTGGATATATGTTTGATTATGCATAACAAAGCCTAGACCTTGTGGATTGTTTGATTGGTTGTCATGTTATATTCATTTGGTTATGTAATAATTCAATTTTAATGTTTCTAGTCTTGTCTTGTAATTTATTTATTCATATGGTTTGTAATAAATAGATTAAGAGTTTTTCCCTTTACTAAAAATTGTATTAGGATACATATTTTGTAAAGGATGCTCAAGATCAAGATTTGAAGAAAAGATAAACAAAGAGGATGCTTGAAGATGTGGGTTCAAGTGGGAGTCCTTTTGTCAACCTTGTGTCATGTTCTTAACCCTTAGGACAAGACCTTTTGACACAAGACCTTTTGACACACTTGTTTTGGCTAAACAAGTGTGCTCAACTTAGTATGCTTTGTTATGCATATGTGAATTTTTGTTTATGCTTGGTTGAATGCTGATGATGATGTTTGTTTTGAATATTTGGATGTGATTAACAAACCGTCAATTATAACAAGCTATAACAAGAAATTGGTTATCAAATCATTAAGTATAAATAGAATGGTTCTATAAAAGGAGTTAATGGTTTGTTAAATAAAATGGGTTTTATTTAAAAGAACCAATAGGGTACCATATGGTTGAATGCATACCTCATATGGTACATAGACTTTTCTAAACAAGAATGTGAAAATGTAAATCCCTTTAGAAATCAAGTTAAACACCATCCATTTACACAACACTTAGGTTACTTGCAAACTCTTAGTAGGATAAAGGTCACTTAACCACTTTGAGGGAACTTGTAACTTGAGGTGAGAATACCATGTTTGTGGGATAAAGGTCACCTAACCACTTATGTAGTAAACTCACACGTGTGTGTAAGTAGGACGACTTGATTTTTAAAATATATTGAATGGATCACCTAAAATATGTTTTACAAAAGGTGTCGATGGGATCAACATGCCGTTATAAACATAAGATGCTCAAACGATCCCATACCACTAGAAGTTGCAATAGGTTGCAATTGTCATTTATGACTACCTTGTTTATTTAAATAATGGGATAAAGGTCACCTAACCAATATTTAAATATAACGTTGGATTCTAAAATTTTATTTATTAATAGTCTATGAGACATAAAGGGTATTAATAAATGAAATATATAATTATATCAACGATTACTAAAATGGAGCTTTGTAAACTCTTGTAGATGGCCGACAACAACAACGCTAATAATGATGTACCAAACCAAAACAACCAATCTCTAAGGGCGATCCTTCAAAGGGATCGTCTAACACTTAACAAATTCATGGATTGGTACCGAAACTTGAGAATCGTTCTCAAGCAAGAAAAGCGGGCCTACATCCTTGATGATCCCATCCCCGATGAACCTAACGAGGAGGATGTGGAAGCCTATAATGATTGGGTTAGATATGTGAAAGACTCCATCCAAGTCTCTTGCTTAATGTTAGCAAGTATGACACCCGAACTCCAAAAGGAGTATGAGCTCCATGGAGCCTATGACATGATCACTCAGTTGCGGGAAACGTTCCAGCAACAAGCTAGGGTGGAGCGCTTCGAAACGGTTCGAGCGCTTCATGCCTGTCGGATGGAGGAATCCCAATCAGTTTCATCTTATGTTCTTAAGATGAAAAGCCACATCGACCGCCTTCAAAGGCTAAACTGTCCTGTCTCAAAGGAGTTAGCCACGGATTTGGTCCTTAATGGCCTAACTAAAAAGTTTGAGGCATTCAACATGAATTACAACATGAACGGATGGGACAAGAGCATAAATGAACTTCATTCAATGCTCAAATCAGCCGAGGCGGGAATGGGTAAAAGGGTTTTACCCGTTCTCACCATTAATGAAGGTGGGAGAAGGAGAAGGTCTCTACCCCCTCCTAAGGCAACTGTTGCCAAAGGAAAGGGGCACGTTGGGGAAAGGGGAAGATGGTTGTTAGGGCGGAACCTCCGAAGCCCAAGGAGAAGAAGCAAAAGGTTGCTGTGAACGACCCATGCTTCAAATGTGGGGAGATAGGGCATTGGATGAGAAATTGTCCAGTCTATCTCAAAGAGTTGAGAGAAAAGAGGGATGCGGGCAAACCTCAGGTATAATTTACATGATACATGTTGAGCTAAATGTTATTTCTTCTAACACATGGGTATTAGATACCGGATGTGGAACTCACATTTGCAATTTGTTGCAGGGGTTCAAAAGAAATGAGCATTATGCAAAAGGGGAAATAAATCTCTTCATGGGCAATGGTGTAAAGGTTCATGTGGAAGCCCAAGGTGACTACATTTTGAAGCTTCCAAGTGGTTTGGAAGTCATTTTATATAATGTATTATATGCTCCTAGTTTGACTAGGAACATTATTTTATGACAATATGATTATGATTTCAAGTTTGTTGACAATGATATTCATGTTTCTTTAAATCATGTATTTTATTTTAAGGCTATACCTTGTAATGGTATTTATGAATTGGTTCATGAAAACGTAACATATGATAGCTCAATATACCAAGCAACCACCAAAAGAATCAAATTAGATTTGAGTGATACCTACCTTTGGCATTGTCGTCTTGGTCATATAAACAAGAAACGTATACAAACACTTCAAAAGAATGGTCTTTTAAAAACAAATGAATGTGATTCATTTGATGTATGTGAATCTTGTTTACAAGGAAAAATGACTAAGGCACCCTTTAGTGGAACTAACGAAAGGGCAAAAGATTTATTAGGTATCATACATTCGGATGTATGTGGTCCTTTTAAGCCAATGACTAGGAATGGTGAAAGATACTTCATTACCTTTACCGACGATTATAGTCGCTATAGGTATGTGTACTTATTAAGGCACAAAGATGAAGCTTTTGAAATGTTCAAAATCTTCAAGAATGAAGTTGAAAATCAACTCAACAGGTTAATTAAAGTTCTCCGCACCGATAGAGGTGGTGAATACCTAAGTGATGTTTTTCAAGATCATCTTAGGAGTTGTGGGATTGTCTCACAACTCACTCCACCTGGAACACCACAACATAATGGTGTGTCTGAGAGGAGGAATCGAACCTTATTAGATATGGTTCAATCTATAATGGCTAGAAGCACAATGCCTCTATCATTTTGGGGTTTCGCTTTGCTCTCCGTGGCCCGTATTCTGAATATGGCCCTAACCAAAAAGGTGGAAAAGACACCTTTTGAGATATGGCATGGAAGAGTTCCATCCCTATCATACTTAAGGTTATGGGGTTGTGAGGCTTATGTTAAGACTTCCACCCCAAACAAATTGGAAGTCCGATCCACCAAGTGTATCTTTATTGGATATCCTAGAGATTCTATGGGATATTATTTCTATGATCCACTAGAACAAAAAGTGTTTGTTGCGAGAAAGGGTGAGTTCTTAGAAACAAAGTTCCTTATGGAAGGAACTAGCAGTAGAACAGTGGATCTTGAGGAGGATGTTGAGGATGATCAAGTGGTTGATCAATACACATAAAACGTTCGCAGAAGTGGTAGAACTAGTAATCCACCTGAAAGATACGTATTTTTCATGGATGGATGCTATGTTGTAGATTCAGATGAACTAACCACATATCATGATGCAGTGTCCAATTTGGATTGTGACAAATGGCTTGAAGCCATGAACGTTGAGATGCAATCCATGTATGACAATCAAGTTTGGGAACTTGTTATACCACCTCTTAATTCCAAAGTAGTTGGAAGTAAGTGGGTTTTCAAGAAGAAAACCGATATGCATGGAAACTTGGATACTTACAAAGCTAGACTTGTAGCAAAGGGTTTCACTCAAACTCAAGGGGTTGATTATGATGAAACTTTCTCACCTGTTGCGATGCTAAAGTCTATAAGGATATTGTTTGCCATAGCTGCTCATTATGATTATGAGGTTTGGCAAATGGATGTCAAAACCGCTTTCTTAAATGGATATCTTGAGGAAGATGTCTATATGGTTCAGCCTAAAGGTTTTGTCAATCCAAAATAGAATGAAGGCAATCCCATATGCATCAAGGATCTTGGTGAAGCCACCTATATTCTGGGAATAAAGATCTATAGGGATAGATCAAGGCGGCTAATTGGTTTGAATCAAAGTGCATACATTGACAAAATCTTGAAAAGGTTCAAGATGAAAAACTCTAAGAAAGGTACTGTACCTATTCAAAGAGGGACAATATTGAGTACGACTCAGTGTCCAAGCTCAAAGGAGGAGCAAAATAGAATGAAGGCAATCCCATATGCATCTGCTATAGGATCCATCATGTATGCAATGATATGCACTAGACCGGATGTGTCATGCGCTTTAAGCATGACAAGTAGATACCAGCAAAGTCCTGGTGATAGTCATTGGATGGCTGTCAAGAACATTCTGAAGTACCTAAGGAGGACTAAGGACATGTTCTTGATCTATGGGTCTGGTGAAGAGGAACTCGTTGTAAAAGGTTACACGGATGCGAGTTTCCAAACCGATCGAGATGATTCACGATCTCAATCGGGGTACCTCTTTATTCTGAATGGGGGAGCTGTTTCTTGGAAAAGCTCAAAGCAAGAAGTCGTAGCGTTGTCCAATAAAGAGTCAGAATACATCGCCGCTTTAATGGCAGCACAGGAAGCTGCATGGCTGAAGAAATTCATATCCGATCTAGAGGTAGTCCCTACCATTCAGGATCCCCTAGAGATCTTTTATGACAACGAGGGTGCGATTGCTCAAATCAAGGAACCTCGTGCTCATCAAGAGACTCGGCACATTGAACGGAGATTCAACTACATAAGGGATGAAGTTGAAAAAGGAAAGATATGTATTCGTAAAGTCCACACTGATAAAAACATTGCGGATCCACTCACAAAGCTCCTTGAAAAGGCAAATCATGAAGGTCATGCTTGTGCCATGGGACTTAGATATTCAAGTGACTGGGTTTGATGTTGTATTTTGTATTTGGATATTGGAACTTATGTTATTTGACTTAATTATATGGTTATAATTTTCATTTGTTCTCCTATTTTAGCATGTTTAGATCCGTGAATAAATAAGTTATTCTAAACATCCGTAGTCGATCATACTTGTGGGAACAACTATGAATGTAAGACTATAATGGACTTGGATTGGTTGATATTCATAAGGTATGAATATAGAGCAAGAGGTTGCTACCAAGGTTCATTGATATCTATGGGATATGGATATTGGACCGACCCGCTCTCAATTATTTCTGCATGGAATCCTTGTGATTAGTCATAAGAAATATTGAGTAAAGGCGAATATCATTGTATCCTCAGACCTAAGATACATATTGGATCTTGATATTCACCAAGTATTGTATTTTGACTTAGTACTTTGCTGTTCTGAAAATTGGCAGTACATAAGGCTGAGTTCAGGTATGATATGAGGTGATTGTGAGAGACGTATGTAATCAAGATGGAATTGTTCCTCTTATTCGTTGAGAGTTAGATGTCTAAGGCCTGTTAAAGTTAAATCATCAGAGAATGACAATTCTGTGTCTCTTGGATTTAACATGACATCTGTAACAAAAGGATAAATGACTGATTCACCTAAATCATATTCAAGTAAGGTACTTGAAAGGGATGATCTTATTGAATGGCACTTAGTCATATACATTAGGGGTAGCAAACCGTTGCTAGGCGTTATTTGCTGCTTGCATCAATCTTCTATGAATCTTGTGCAAGTGGGAGATTGAAAGAATTGATCTGCCCAAGATACATATTAAATTGATGTGGCTAGTGTGATATGATCCAAGTCGGGTCATACCCAATAACAAGCCAAACAAACACCGAAAATATTTATTTGTTGATAAGATCATACAAATAAATATTAGCACCAATTTAGAAACCGGCTTTTCTAAATCATTGCTTTTGTAAATGAACAAGATTATATATATATATAGATTTTGTTCATGAGGGATTATTTGTTTCATTGCTTAAATTAGTTAAACAATGACATATAATAGTGTGTAAGTGCTATAAAATTAAATGGTTTAATTTTATAAAAAGTAGAATGCAAGAGTATGTATTTTATAAAAATTAAATTGAGAGGGAAAACAAAAGGGGACCATTTTCGGCCGCCCCTTGTGTGTCTTGGAACTCCCTTTTTCTTGTTTCAAGGACATGCAATTACAACCACTTGAACACTCTTGCATTCTCCTCTCTCTCTCACACACAAACACAAGAGCAAATCCTCTCCATCTTCTCTCTAGAAATCGGTTTTTAGAGTAGAACAAAGGTTGATTTTCAGCTTTTGATCTAAAATTCTTGGCTGAAAATCAAGTGTTCAAGAGGATTTTCGAAGGTGGTGTTGCACAACCTAGCATAGTGGGTGTTTGAAGAAGCTTGGGGTATCACCTCTTGAGGACTTCTAGCTTGAAGTTTCAGCCACAAAAGTCATCTTTCTCACCTCACAATTTTGGGATTTAGGCAGTTCCAAAGGTTGTATACACTTCAAGTATCTTCTGTTCTTTTATTGTATGCATTTGTATAATGATCCATGGCTTGGAGTTCTTTATTAAATGGGTTTAATTACCATCTTATTAACATGTTTTAAAACATAAAATCCGTACGTTTTCATATAAACAAGGTTATATGAGCTTTGATAAACATGTTAAAACCCTTACACAACCATCATAACAAGTTGTGTCAGATTGTGTGATAAAGCCTTTAGCTCATCAGACACATTAGTGCTTGAGTTTGATGGATTCCTGTGTTGCACCATCTTCCTTTGAGCAACCTCAGCTGTTGCCTGATTAACCCCTTCCTTTTTAGATTTGCTTTTGGACTTTGGGGTTTCAGGTTTTGATGTTGCTGGTACAAACTTGGTCTCAAACTCAGTTTTCATTTTGTTCATTTTCTTTTTAATGTTCTCATTTTGGTTGAGTTTGGAACCCTTTTTATACCAGCAATCATTAGTAAGATGATTGAATAAGCCATATATTTCACATGGCTTTTTCTTCATCTTTAGTTGATCATCTACTGAAGAAGATGAAACTACTGAAGATTTGTTCTTCAGCAGTTTGCTATCAGTACTTGCAGTTTTCTTCCTTTCAGTACTTGCTTTCCTGATATCTTCTTCAGTAGTTTTCAAACCCTTTCTACTTGCAGTTTTCTTCCTTTCAGTACTTGCAGTAGTTTGGATTTGTTCTTCAGGTGTTATAACTTGCTCTGAAGTGACCAACTTTTTGATCATGTGACTATCAGCAATTAAACCATCAGCTGTTTCAGCATCAGCTGATTGGTTTTATGAGGAATAATGCTGACTTCAACCTCTGATGGTGCTTTATCAGAGAGTAAATCACATGATGAGAAGGATTGGTTATTACTTTCTCCTTCAGATTCTACTTCTGCTATGGGAGTAAAATCTGCAGGAGGAGCAGTGTGATTATAACCAATGCAAAAACTTCACATTGGAAGCTGATTGCTTGCTGAGAAGCATTTCAAAACTCTTGCAGGATTATACCCAGCGATCACACTCTACCTGGGTAGCTGCAAGTGTTTCCTTGAGGTCTTTGTATTTCTCTAGAAGTACCTCTTCCCTAGCCTTATCATCTTTGATTTGGTATTTTAATTTATAAATCTCATCATTCTTTTCATTAATCACAGACTCAAATTCAGCTTTTCTTTTAGAAAGTGCTTGCTCTAGCTCAAGATTTTTATTAATTAAAGCTACATTTGCTTCTCTAATAGATGCAAATGTGGCTATGCATGATTCAGAACATAACTTGGCTTTGGCCTCTGAAGATACCTGTGATACCTGTGATGTAGAGGCATTAGAGGATGAGCCATCAGCAGACTCCAGGGCATGAGAGCAAGGTTCCCAAAAGGATTGTCACCACCATGTTGACCAGCACCAGGAAACAGTTGTTCATGACCAGACATATCATCTGGTAAACTGCTCCAGTCAACAACTCTTGGGGTGAAAAAGCTATGTTGTTGAGGTTGAGATTGTTGATGAGATTGAGATGGTTGAGGCTTAGGAAGGGCATGTGGTTGTTGAGCAATGGGTACTTGAACTTGGCTTGGCTGAGGCATGTAATAGCAGGGGTAAGGATATGGCATATGACCTTGAAGGACAAAATATGCAGGTGATGACTGAGCTTGTGATGGATGACCAGAACTGGCGGAGTGTTACCCTTTGTTCTATGAGATATTGCTTGGAATGGTCACAAAGGGTGCAGATGACTTAGATCCAGATGAACTACACTCTCTAGCAAAGTGTCCAAGCCTATGGCACTTATGACACCTCAACTTGCTCTTGTCAAAACCAACTTTGGTTTTGCCAGAGAGACCAGGGAATTTCCTACCAGTTCTTTTGTAGAACTTTTGAGATCTGATATTGATCATTGCCATTTGGCTCAAATATCCATCTCTTCCAGATCATCATCTGGAATGCCCGTCAGATCCTCCATCAAAAAGCACAAGTTATCACTGCTACCACCTGAACTACTATCAACACCAACAAAAGCATGTTCTACATTGGTAGAGAAATCAATATGCTCATCATAGGCACTCTATGATGCAACATATTCTTACTCTTGACCTATCAGTGCAGTATTGCCTGATACAAAGTCATTAGTGAGCTTACCAGATGATGACAACTTCCTTTTCTGTTCTATCTCTCTTTCAAATGTAAGCAGTTTCCCATGAAGTTGGGTGAGAGATAGAGTATCCAGATTTGTACTAGAGCGTAGGACAATGGTGTAAGTGTCCCATCTCTTAGGCAGGGATCTGAGGAATCAGTAGTTCATCTGGCTGTTTGAATACTCTTGTTTGACCATTTTCAGCTCCGAAATCAAACATGAGAATCGCTCAAACTGTTGAGTCAGGGTCTCACCCTTCCTATGAGAGAATGTCTCATATTGTTGGGTGAGGATTTCCCTGGTGTTTGCTAAGACCTCATCCGTTCCTCCAAATTGTTCCTTCAGAGCAACCCAGAGATCATGAGCAGTTTCATGATGAATAAGCCCTGAATAGATTTCATTAGGCAGTGCCATGGCCAGAATTCCATGGGCTTTAGCATCAATCTCTAACAGCTTCAGATCTTCTTCCGAATATTGATCAGGTTTCTTTGGAACCCTCTCATTTGATTCAGGAAGACTCACCATAGGCTTGTATGGTCCATGCACCACTGATTTCCAACAACCAGCGCTGTTGATAGACAGACGATGGAGCATACATCGTTGCCATATGTTATACTCACTCCTAACAAGCATCGGAGGCTTTTTTGAGGAGCCAGTATTATGAGGATCATTTGTTGGTGTCGCCATTTGTTGGGTCATGATGAGGCTGGTGCAACCAAAACCACTTCACATAGTCATTTTGGTGCTACATTCAAGGGCATCAGAAGCTAAGTATAAGATCTTCCGAGAGTCTGAAGAACAACAGCTGAAGGCAACAGCTGAAGCCAACAGCTGAAGACTATCTTCCGAAGACAAAGTCTGATGAAAGAGCTGAAGACAAAGTCTAAAAGCTTCCAAAGACAAAGTCTGATGAAAGAGCTGAAGACAAAGTCTGAAAGCTTCCGAAGACAAAATCTGAAGACTTCCGAAGACAAAGTCTGAAGAAAGAGCTGAAGACAAAGTCTGAAAGCTTCCGAAGATAAAGTCTGAAAGCTTCCGAAGACAAAGTCTGAAAGCTTCCGAAGACAAAGTCTGATGAAAGAGCTGAAGACAAA
The DNA here is from genome assembly GCA_024085815.1 of Flaveria linearis. NCBI lineage: Eukaryota > Viridiplantae > Streptophyta > Magnoliopsida > Asterales > Asteraceae > Flaveria > Flaveria linearis. The sequence goes on along the minus strand of CM044002.1, from coordinate 81,003,702 downwards.
GTCTGCTTCCGAAGACAAAGAAAACTCCAAGCCTCGGAAGAAGCAGTCTTCCGAAGTATAAGTGGCTTCGGAAGAAGTTACTCTTCCGAAGCATTTTATCCTTCGGAAGACACTGCTATGTCAAGTAGATATAAGTATGGTCTCTGACAGTCCGCTGCAGAACTTTGATACAACATGGCTTCTTCTTAAAGAACCATGTTGTTGACCATACTTTAGTCTACTGTTCACCTTTTTATGATAGTACATGTTACCAACTTTAGTTGGTGACAAAAGGTAAGTCAGGGACATGTCCTGACTACCAATCTCAGGCAAAATGTTTGAGATACCTCACCTAGAGTCTTGTAGTATAGATGTTAGGTTAATGGTTTCCAGCTGGTATCAAAGTATATGCGGCTGTAGGTAGTATTATATATATCTTCTCCTTGTAACTCATTAAGTACCGATTTGAGTCCAAGAGTCTTGTAATCCTTTGAGTTGAGAAGCAATATATAAAAGTACCTAGAAAATTTACATCCCGTGTTTATTTACTGCTTGTTACTTGTTATATTGTGATCAACTCTTTATAGACTCTTGCTGAGTGTTGTTCAAGGTGAGTTTGAGAGAAAAACCATCTGTTGAGTGACCCATAATCGATCCTGCAATTGGTATCAGAGCTCCAAGCTCTTGATTGTGAGATCTTACAATCCAAATCAACCTGTTTTTCACTCCTCACTACAAACCACTCACTCAAATGGCCGCTCTATCCAAGGCTGATATGGAAACCGGTACCATGACCAAGTCCCCACTAATCACCCCTGAAGATTTTGACACATGGTGCACTGGAATAGAAGGCTTCATCAAGTGTCAAGATTCAAGGATGTGGGACTCCATTGTCAATGGTCCTTTCATACCAAGCACTACTTCTGCTACTGGTAATCACATCATTCCAAAAGATGTTGATGATTACTCAGAAGAAGATAGAAAGACAATAGAGCTAGATCAAAGGGCTATGACTTCTCTCCAAACTGCTCTCCCCAACTCCATCTACAGAGGCTTTAAGAAGTGCAAGACTGCCAAAGATTTATGGGATGCATTGAAGCTTATGTATGAAGGATCCAAGGAAACCAAAGAGAGCAAGAAGGATCTCTTGAAGCAGTAGTTTGAGAACTTTACTTTCAAGGCTGGTGAGACCTTGACTCTGAAAGATTTGATCTGCCCAAGATACATATTAAATTGATGTGGCTAGTGTGATATGATCCAAGTCGGGTCATACCCAATAACAAGCCAAACAAACACCGATAAATATTTATTCGTTGATAAGATCATACAAATAAATATTAGCACCAATTTAGAAACCGGCTTTTCTAAAATCATTGCTTTTGTAAATAAACAAGATTATATATATATATATATATATATATATATATAATTTGTTCATAAGGGATTATTTGTCTCATTGCTTAAACTAGTTAAACAATGACATATAATAGTGTGTAAGAACTATAAAATTAAATGGTTTAATTTTATAAAAGATGGAATGCAAGAGTATATTTTATAAAAGTTGAATTGGGAGGGAAAGACAAAAGGGGAGCTAATTTCGGCCGCCCCTTTATGTCTTGAGATTCCCTTTTATTGTTCCAATGACATGAAACATCAATTCGCTTGTCTCTTGCATTCAATCTTTCTCTCTCACACACAAACACAAGAGCAAGAAACCCTCTCCTTCTTCTCTCTATCAAACGATTTTTAGAGCAAGAAAAGGCTGAATTTTCAGCTTTTGATCCAAGAGTTCTTGGCTGAAAATCAAGAGTTCAAGAGGGCTTTCAAGGTGGTGTTGCATAGCCTAGCATAGAAGGTGTTTGAAGAAGCTTGGGGTACAACCTCTTGAGGACTTCTTGCTTGAAGTTTCAGCCACAAACACCATCATCCTCACCTCATAATTTCGGATTTAGGAAGCTATATGTTAAAATTGTATGTATTGTGTATAATGATCCATGGCTTGGGGTTCTTTGTTAAAATTGTTTAACAACTAACTTAATAACATGTTTTAAAATACAAATTCGCTACGTTTTCATATAAACTAAGTTGTATGAGCTTTGATAAACATGTTAAAACCCCATCAATGGCATCAAGAGCCACTTATACATATGCATACATATATTACACTTACTAGTTCACGTTTTTTTTTAGTGCTTGACACCACAAATCCGTGAGTTAGTGGGCTGAAATGTGCCCCCCTTTTGATGTTTTAAAGATCTTACTTTATGCATGTAATGATCTTTAAAAATCTAGATTATAAGATGTTTGTTTGTTTGGACAAAACCCATATGTTCTTGGTTAATGTTGGCCAAGAAAATGGGTTAAAAGGGGCTGCCAAAAACCGTGACCTATGATGTGTTTTAATATGTTGTTTGTTGATTATGCATAACAAAGCCTTGACCATATGGATTGATTGATTGATTGGTTGTCTAGTTATATTCATTTGGGCATGTAATAATTTATCTTTGGTTTCAAGTTTTGTTTTGTAATCTATTCATTCATATGGTTTGTAATAAATAGATTAGGAGTTTTTCTTTACTAGAAAAATGTATTAGGATACATATTTTGTAAAGGATGCTCAAGATCAAGACTTGAAGAAAAGATAAGACAAAGAGGATGCTTGAAGATGTGGTTTCAAGTGGGAGTCCCTTTGGTCAACTATGTGTCATGATTCTTAACCCTTAGGACATGACCATTTGACACACTTGTTTTGGCTAAACAAGTGTGATCAACTTAGTATGCTTTGTTATGCATATATGAATGTTTTGTTTATGTTTGGTTGAATGCATATGATGATGTTTGTTTTGAATATTTGGATGTGATTAACAAACCGTCAACTAAAACAAACAATAAACAAGTAATTGGTTCTCAAATCATTAAGCATAAATAGAATGGTTCTATAAAAGGTGTTAATGGTTTGCAAAATAAAATGGGTTTTATTTAAAAGAACCAATAGGGTACCATATGGTTGAATGCATACAATAATATGATACATAGACTTTTCTAAAACAAGAATTGTGAAATTATAAATCCCTTTTGAAAAACAAGTTAAACACCATCCTTTTACACAACACTTAGGTTACTTGCAAACTCTTAGTGCGATAAAGGTCACCTAACCACTTTGAGGGAACTTGTAACTTGAGGTGAGAATACCATGTTTGTGGGATAAAGGTCACCTAACCACTTATATAGTAAACTCACACGTGTGTGTAAGTAGGACGACTTGATTTGTAAAATATATTGAATGGATCACCTAAAATATGTTTTATAAAAGGTGTTGATGGGATAAACATGCCGTGATAAACATATGATGTTTAAACGATCCCATACCACTAGAAGTTGCAATAGGTTGCAATTGTCATTTATGGCTACCTTTTTATTTAAATAATGGGATAAAGGTCACCTAACCAATATTTAAATATAACGTTGGATTCTAAAATTTTGTTTATTAATAGTCTATGAGACATAAAGGGTATTAATAAATGAAATATAATTATATCAACGATTACTAAAATGGAACTTTGTAAAATCTTGTAGATGGCCGACAACAACAACGCTAATAATGATGTACCAAACCAAAGCAACCAATCCCTAAGGGCGATCCTTCAAAGGGATCGTCTAACACCTAACAATTTCATGGATTGGTACCGCAACTTGAGAATTGTTCTCAAGCAGGAAAAGCGGGCCTATATCCTTGATGATCCCATCCCCAATGAACCTAACGAGGAGGATGTGGAAGCCTATAATGATTGGGTTAGATATGTGGAGGACTCCATCCAGGTCTCTTGCTTAATGTTAGCAAGTATGACACCCGAACTCCAAAAGGAGTATGAGCTCCATGGAGCCTATGACATGATCACTCAGCTGCGGGAAACGTTCCAGCAACAAGCTAGAGTGGAGCGCTTCGAAACGGTTCGAGCGCTTCATGCATGTAGGATGGAGGAATCCCAATCAGTTTCATCTTATGTTCTTAAGATGAAAAGCCACATCGACCGCCTTCAAAGGTTGAACTGTCCCGTCTCAAAGGAGTTGGCCACGTATTTGATCCTTAATGGCCTAACTAAAAAGTTTGAGGCATTCGTCATAAATTACAACATGAACGGATGGGACAAGATCATAAATGAACTTCATTCTATGCTCAAATCAGCTGAGGCGGGAATGGTTAAAAGGGTTTTACCCGTTCTCACTATTAATGAAGGTGGGAGAAGGAGAAGGTCTCTACCCCCTCCTAAGGCAACTGTTGCCAAAGGAAAGGGGCACGTTGGGGCAAAGGGGAAGATGGTTGTTAGGGCGGAACCTCCAAAGCCCAAGGAGAAGAAGCAAAAGGTTGCTGTGAACGACCCATGCTTCAAATGTGGTGAGATAGGGCATTGGATGAGAAATTGTCCAGTCTATCTCAAAGAGTTGAGAGAAAAGAGGGATGCGGGGCAAACCTCAGGTATAATATACATGATACATATAGAACTAAATGTTATTTCTTCTAACACATGGGTATTAGATACCGGATGTGGAACTCACATTTGCAATTTGTTGCAGGGGTTCAAAAAAATTAGCATTATGAAAAAGGGGAAATAAGTCTCTTCATGGGCAATGGTGCAAAGGTTCACGTGGAAGCCCAAGTAGACTACATTTTGAAACTTCCAAATGGTTTGGAAGTTATTTTAAGTAATGTATTATATGCTCCTAGTTTGACTAGGAACATAATTTCTGTTTCCCGTTTAAGACAATATGATTATGATTTCAAGTTTGTTGACAATGATATTCATGTTTCCTTGAATCATGTATTTTATTTTAAGGCTATACCTTGTAATGGTATTTATGAATTGGTTAATGAAAACACAACATATGATAGCTCAATATACCAAGCAACCACCAAAAGACTCAAATTGGATTTGGGTGATACCTACCTTTGGCATTGTCGTCTTGGTCATATAAACAAGAAACGCATACAAACACTTCAAAAGAATGGTCTTTTAAAAATAAATGAATGTGATTCATTTGATGGATGTGAATCTTGTTTACAAGGAAAAATGACTAAGGCACCCTTTAGTGGAACTAACGAAAGGGCGAAAGATTTATTAGGTATCATACATTCGGATGTATGTGGTACTTTTAAGCCAATGACTAGGAATGGTGAAAGATACTTCATTACCTTTACCGAAGATTACAGTCGCTATGGGTATGTGTATTTATTAAGACACAAAGATGAAGCTTTTTAAATGTTCAAAATCTTCAAAAATGAAGTAGAAAACCAACTCAACAAATCAATTAAAGTTCTCCGCACCGATAGAGGTGTTGAATACCTAAGTGATATTTTTCAAGATCATCTTAGGAGTTGTGGGATTGTCTCACAACTCACTCCACCTGGAACACCACAACATAATGGTGTGTCTGAGAGGAGGAATCGAACCTTATTGGATATGATTCGATCTATGATGGCTAGAAGCACATTGCCTCTATCATTTTGGGGTTTCGCTTTGCTCTCCGCGGCCCGTATTCTAAATATGGCCCCAACCAAAAAGGTGGAAAAGACACCTTTTGAGATATGGCATGGAAGAGTTCCATCCCTATCATACTTAAGGGTCTTGGGTTGTGAGGCTTATGTTAAGACTCCCACCCCAAACAAATTAGATGTCCGATCCACCAAGTGTATCTTTGCTGGATATCCTAGAGATTCTATGGGATATTATTTCTATGATCCACTGGAACAAAAGGTGTTTGTTGCCAGAAAGGGTGAGTTCTTAGAAGCCAAGTTCCTTATGGAAGGAGCTAGCAGTAGAACAGTGGATCTTGAGGAGGATCAAGAACCACAACCCGATGCACGTTTGGTTGAAACTAGCACTCAACATGAGGATGTTGATGATGATCAAGCGGTTGATCAATACACACAAAACGTTCGCAGAAGTGGTAGAACTAGTATTCCACCTGAAAGATACGGATTTTTCATGGATGGATGCTATGTGGTAGATTCAGATGAACCAACCACATATCATGATGCAGTGTCCAATTTGGATTGTGACAAATGGCTTGAAGCCATGAACGTTGAGATGCAATCCATGTATGACAATCAAGTTTGGGAACTTGTTGTACCACCTCTTAATTCCAAAGTAGTTGGAAGTAAGTGGGTTTTCAAGAAGAAAACCGATATGCATGGAAACTTGGATACTTACAAAGCTAGACTTGTAGCAAAGGGTTTCACTCAAACTCAAGGGGTTGATTATGATGAAACCTTCTCACCTGTTGCAATGCTTAAGTCTATAAGGATATTGTTTGCCATAGCAGCTCATTATGATTATGAGATTTGGCAAATGGATGTCAAAACCGCTTTACTAAATGGATATCTTGAGGAAGATGTCTATATGGTTCAGCCTGAAGGTTTTGTCGATCCAAAACATCCTAACAAAGTATGCAAGTTAAAGAAATCAATCTATGGATTGAAACAAGCATCGAGAAGTTGGAATCACCGTTTTGATGATGAAGTAAAGAAATTTGGCTTCATCAAAAACGCTGATGAGGCTTGGGTGTAGAAGAAGGCTAGTGGGAGCATAATAACTTTCTTAGTATTGTATGTTGATGACATACTACTATTTGGAAATGACATTCCAACCTTGGAAGGCGTTAAAACCTGGCTTGGAAGTTGTTTTTCCATCAAGGATCTTGGTGAAGCCACCTATATTCTGGGAATAAAGATCTATAGGGATAGATTAAGGCGGCTGATTGGTTTGAATCAAAGTGCATACATTGACAAAATCTTGAAAAGGTTCAAGATGGAAAACTCTAAGAAAGGTACTGTACCTATTCAGAGAGGGACAATATTGAGTACGAGTCAATGTCCAAGCTCAAAGGAGGAGCAAAATAGGATGAAGGCAATCCCATATGCATCTGCAATAGGATCCATCATGTATGCAATGATATGCACTAGACCAGACGTGTCATGCACTTTAAGCATGACAAGTAGATACCAGTAAAATCCTGGTGATAGTCATTGGATGGCTGTCAAGAACATTCTGAAGTACCTAAGGAGGACTAAGGATATGTTCTTGATCTACGGGTCTGGTGAAGAGGATCTCGTTGCAAAAGGTTACACGGACGCGAGTTTCCAAACCGATCGAGATGATTCACGATCTCAATCGGGGTACATCTTTATTCTCAATGGGGGAGCTATTTCTTGGAAAAGCTCAAAGCAAGAAGTCGTAGCGTTGTCCACTACAGAGTCAAAATACGTCGCCGCTTCAATGGCAGCACAGGAAGCTGCATGGCTGAAGAAATTCATAGCCGATCTAGGGGTAGTCCCTTCCATTCAGGATCCCCTAGAGATCCTTTGTGACAACGAGGGTGCGATTGCTCAAATCAAGGAACCTCGTGCTCATCAAAAGACTCGGCACATTGAACGGAGATTCAACTACATAAGGGATGAAGTTGAAAAAGGAAAGATATGTATTCGCAAAGTCCACACTGATAAAAACAATGCGGATCCACTCACAAAGCTCCTTGAAAAGGCAAAGTATGAAGGTCATGCTTGTGCCATGGGACTTAGATATTCTAGTGACTGGGTTTAATGTTGTACTTTGTATTTGGATATTGGAACTTATGTTATTTGACTTAATTATATGGTTATAATTTTCATTTGTTCTTCTATTTTAGCATGTTTAAATCCGTGAATAAATAAGTTATTCTAAACGTCCGTAGTCGATCATACTTGTGGGAACAATTATGAATGTACGACTATAATGAACTTGGATTGGTTGATATTCATAAGGTATGAATATAGAGCAAGAGGTTGCTACCAAGGTTCATTGATATCTATGGGATATAGATATTGGACTGACCCGCACTCAATTATTTCTGCATGGAATCTTTGTGATTAGTCATAAGAAATATTGAGTAAAGGCGAATATCATAGTATCCTCAGACCTGAGATACATATTGGGTCTTGATATTCACCAAGTATTGTATTTTGACTTAGTACTTTGCTATTCTGAAATATTGGCAGTACATAAGGCTGAGTTCAGGTATGATATGAGGTGATTGTGAGAGACGTATGTAGTCAAGATGGAATTTGTTCCTCTTATTCGTTGAGAGTTAGATGTCTAAGGCCTATTAAAGTTAAATCATCGGAGAATGACAATTCTGTGTCTCCTGGATTTAACATGACATCTGAACAAAAGGATAGATGATTGACTCACCTTAATCATATTCAAGTAAGGTACTTGAAGAGGATGATGTTATTGAATGGCACTTAGTCATATACATTAGGGGTAGCAAACCGTTGCTAGGCGTTATTTGCTGCTTGCATCAATCTTCTATGAATCTTGTGCAAGTGGGAGATTGAAAGATTTGATCTGCACAAGATACATATTAAATTGATGTGGCTAGTGTGATATGATCCAAGTCAGGTCATACCCAATAACAAGCCAAACAAACACCGATAAATATTTATTCATTGATAATATCATACAAATAAATATTAGCACCAATTTAGAAACTGGCTTTTCTAAAATCATTGCTTTTGTAAATAAACAAGATTATATATATACATATATATATATATATAATTTGTTCATAAGGGATTATTTGTCTCATTGCTTAAATTAGTTAAACAATGACATATAATAGTGTGTAAGAACTATAAAATTAAATGGTTTAATTTTATAAAAGATTGAATGCAAGAGTATATTTTATAAAAGTTGAATTGGGAGGGAAAGACAAAAGGGGAGCTAATTTCGGCCGCCCCTTTATGTCTTGAGATTGCCTTTTATTGTTCCAATGACATGAAACATCAATTCACTTGTCTCTTGCATTCAATCTTTCTCTCTCACACACAAACACAAGAGCAAGAAACCCTCTCCTTCTTCTCTCTATCAAACGGTTTTTAGAGCAAGAAAAGGCTGAATTTTCAGCTTTTGATCCAAGAGTTCTTGGCTGAAAATCAGGAGTTCAAGAGGGCTTTCAGGGTGGTGTTGCATAGCCTAGCATAGAAGGTGTTTGAAGAAGCTTGGGGTACAACCTCTTGAGGACTTCTTGCTTGAAGTTTCAGCCACAAACACCATCATCCTCACCTCATAATTTCGGATTTAGGAAGCTACAAAGGTTGTAGTTTCTTAACTATCTAGTGTTCTTTCATTTGTATGTATTGTGTATAATGATCCATGGCTTGGGGTTCTTTGTTAAAATGGTTTAACAACTAACTTAATAACATGTTTTAAAATACAAATCCGTTGTGTTTTCATATAAACTAAGTTGTATGAGCTTTGATAAACATGTTAAAACCCCATCAGACTCAACAATACTTCAGGTATGTTGTGGTAGTAGATACTCTGGTGGATATTGGAGTACCTCTTGAGAACAGAGACATAGTTAGGAAGTTCATGTCTTCCCTTCCTAAACTACGGACACACTATTGTGTTGTGATCAAGAGAACTTCGGACCTTAAGACTCTTTCTCTCACAGAGTTGTATGGTATCCTAAGTGCATTCTAGATGGAGATGAACATGCAGAACTCCTCTGGTAACTCCATGAACCAACTGAGTTCAGCCCTTCATGTGAGTGAAAGGGAAATCACAGAACCACAACATCAGTTGCTGTGTTACCCTGACAACTCACATAGTGGACCTTACATTACTCTACCTGAGACTCCAAAGTCTCAAAAGGCTCAACACAACTCCTTTCAGGATAGTTGTGCCTTTGTCTCTGGAAGTGGACACTCTGGTGACTTTCAGTATTGCTTTGATGATCTTGAGTGTTTCAGTCCAGATGATGTGGAGTATGTAGACCTTGTCCAACAGATGGCACTTTTAATTTAAAGAGCGAAGAAGTTCTTCAAGAGAACTAGAAGGCAATTCCCTCAAAACCCAGTCAATAGCAAGTTTGGGTTTGATAAGACCAAAGCAAAGTGTTACAACTGCAACCAACTTGGTCACTTTGCTAGGGAATGTAAGGCTCCCAAGAACAACCCGGGAACCCCACAGGCCTCCACACATCCCACTGCTTCAAAGCATGAAGAGAAGTCAACTGAAACAGCTGTTGTAGCTCAAGAAGTTGACTGGAGCTTCATGGTGCAGGATGTGACTCCCGCTCAAGCACTCATGGCCGAAACAGATGATGATCAGGTATATGAACATCTTTGTACTGCTGCCTGTATTGCTAAAGTTAAACTCTATAAGGATTTCATTTCGGAAATCAGATCTGAGGTTGAGTCTTTAAATGTGTTAAAATCTGATTTTAAGAGAGATGAATCTGACTATTAAAAGAAAATTGAAGAGTTAGAGAAAACTGTGTCTCTTTTAAAACATGAAAAGACCAACTATAAGACTCAAATTAAAGAACTGATATCCAAACTGTCTGAAGTTCAAGCCCAGTTGGTCACTACTGAGGCTCAGGCCAGGAAGCAAGCTATTGCTAAGCAAAACTTCCAAGCTATTCTTGCATCATCCTCTCATTCTAAAATGTTTTATCAAAACAAAGAAGGGTTGGGAACCAATGAAATAGCTCCACCACACTCCTATGAGTCTATTAGACTACCTAGAGGTGGTACTGAAGAGCAAGAGGATCCAACTGCTAACCCTTCTCCATTGGAACTAGAGGATGAAGCAAAAATAGTGGCCACCACAGGGGAGAAACAGGAGGATACACTCATCTCCACCTGTGAAGACCAAATCCTAACCACCAAGGCAAGAAGAAGCAGAGCTAAAGCTGCTAGAAGGACTGCCAAGAAGGTTGTAGAGTCCAAGCTTAAGATTGACCCAAAGCAAAAGGGTGTCTTCATTTCTGCCAGATTCCAAGAGGTAGGTACTTCTGATTCAGGATAGGAGTGTAGTACCAGCACTCCTGTCCTACCGAAGGATCAGAAGCTGAAAGGGAAAGTTGCTGATGAAGAGAAGAAATCCAAGAAATAGCAACCTACAAGTTCCCAGAAGACTAACATTGCAAACATAATGTGTGGTCTGCACAACCACATGGCTAAAGATTGCTACTACAATCCAGCAAGCACACATTATGAAAATAATGTTAGGAAAGAAGGTGTCAGGGAAGGTTTTCATTAGGACCATTTTAAACGGTCCAAATGATGAAAAAGGGAAAGTTGGTCTCGGAAGCCAAGTTGCTTTCAGAAGAAAGTACTTCTTCTGAAGGGAAAATGGCTTCGGAAGCCAAAGCTTCTAAGGTTCGGAAGAACAAGAAAGCTCCCTTGAAACCATCCCAGAAGAAGACTTCTTCGGAAGAAAAGGTGGTGAAGGCTTCTTCCGAAAAGAAAGAAGCTTTGGAAGAAGACCATGCCGCAAAAGATTCAACAAGCTCATCCTCAAAGATCAACCAAGGGATGGATTGGAAGATCAAGGAAGATGCTGCAGCCCAAACCTCTTCTTCAACCACCCCTATTGAACCCTAATGCATATCTTTTGGTTCAATTATGTCACTATCTTTGGAAGAACCCAAGACCAGCATGGCTTGGTCTTCCAAACAAAACTAACCATCTCATCTTATGTGTAGGGACATCCATTTGACAAGAACAACAATGTCTGGATTGTAGATAGTGGATGCTCCAGGCACATCACAGGGAACAGATCTCTCATTCAACAATTCCAGAACTTTGATGGAGGGCCTGTCCAATTTGGAGGTGAGGCCGGAGGATATATTTCAGGCAGAGGAAGTATATCCAATGGCAGAATAAACATTGACAAAGTTCACTTTGTCAAACAGCTTGAACACAATCAGTTAAGTGTTTCTCAATTCTGTGACCAAAAGCATCAAATGCTTTTCACAGAACATGAGTGCATTATCCTCAAACCAGGGATGACAATTCCTCCGGAATTGGTGCTTCTTAGATCTCCCAGGAAAGGGGATATGTACAAGCTAGATATGAACAATGCTTCTCCTATGGGTGAAGTATCACGCTTTCTTTCCAAAGCTGATAGTGATGAGTCAACACTATGGCATAAACGCATGTGTCATGTGAATTTTAAAACAATGAATAAATTGGCTAAAAATAACTTGGTACATGGTTTGCCTAAAAAGGAATTTTTCTGCAAAGATAATTGTGTTGCATGCCTGAAAGGGAAACGACACAGGTCATCTCATAAATCCAAATGTGCTAACTCCATCACTACTCCATTACACTTATTGCACACGGATCTCTTTGGTCCCACAAGTATAATGAGCATTGGAAGGAAATCATACTTCCTTGTGATTGTTGATGATTTTACAAGATTTACATGGGTATTCTTTTTAAGAAGTAAAGATGAAACTGATGAAACGTTAAAATCTTTTATTCTTAAAATAGAAAATCAAATTGATCACAAGGTTAAGATGATTAGAAGTGATCAAGGGACTGAGTTTAAGAACTTCGTTCTTGACTCATTCTGTGACTCAAAAGGGATTGCTAGACAATATAGTGCTCCCAGAACTCCTCAACAAAACGGTGTTGCTGAGAGGAGGAATAGGACACTTATTGAGGCTGCTCGGACCATGTTAGCTAATTCAAAGCTACCTCTAACATTCTGGGCAGAGGCAGTCAGCACTGCATGCTATGTGCAGAACAGGGTTCTTGTAGTTAAGCCCCATGGAAAAACCCCTTACGAGTTATGGAACAAGAGGCCATCGTTCATTCGCTTTCTAAGGTCCTTTGGCTGCAGGTGTACCATACTTAACACAAAGGACAACTTAGCAAAGTTTGCTGAGAAGTCAGATGATGCTATCTTTGATGGATACTCTTCTAGCTCCAAAGCTTATAGAGTATACAACATCAAGAATCAACAATTTGAGGATTCGTCCAATATAGTTGTTAATGAGCACACTCCTTATGTTAGGGGAATGGACCTGATTATATCTTTGATTTAGAATTGTTTCCAAACTATTCTAAACCATCTTGTGAGAATGTTTAAGCTGGAACAGATGCTCAAGGTGATGCTGATGCTAATGCAGATCAACTATTTGAGCTTCCCAGACCTCTTCCAAATTCTCCAAGGGATGAAAGGCAACAGGCTTCAACCATTCACAGATCTGATAGTGTAACTATCTCCAGGAATAGTGAAGCTTCAATAAGTGAATCACCTGATGAACCCCAAAGCTCTTTAGGTGATCCATTACAACACCAGGTTGAAGGAAGTAGTATTCTGAAGGAACAGCCAACTGTTAATACTACTTCACAACCAACCATTGATGATGTTTCTCAATCATTCAATCAGTCCTCATTGAATGACTTTGAAACAGCAGTTCGACAGAGTAATCCAGTTCCTGATCATAATATGTCCAACCTGGACTTATCTCTGCAACTGGAAGTGATTCCTCGTCTTAGTATTCACAACACTAATCCACCTGAGAACATCATAGGGAATGTCTCTGAGGGTGTGAGAACAAGAGGGCAAACTCATCATCGGAATGTCTGCTTGTACTCATGCTTCTTGTCTCAGATGGAACCAAAGAAGGTGGAAAATGCCTTAAAGGATAGTAGTTGGGTTGAATCGATGCAGGAGGAGCTGCTTCAATTCAGAAGACAAAAGGTCTGGAATCTATGCCCACTACCATCTGGTCAAGTACCCATAGGCACTAAATGGGTGTTCAGAAACAAGAAAAATGATAGAGGCTTGATTATCAAGAACAAGGCAAGACTAGTAGTTCAAGGGTACACCAAGGAGGAAGGAATTGATTATACTGATGTCTTTGCACCTGTTGCAAGACTTGAGGCAGTTAGGATCTTCCTTGCTTATGCTGCATCCAAGAACTTCACAGTCTACCAACTTGATGTCAAGTGTGCATTTCTATATGGGGATATAGACAGGGAATCTATGTATGTCAACCTCCAGGATTTGAAGACCCACAGCACCCCAACTATGTGTGCAAACTGGATAAAGCTCTATATGGGCTGTACCAAGCACCTAAGCTGTGGTATGAGACCTTGTCTCAGTTTCTCCTGAAGAATGGCTACACCAGAGGTACCATTGACAAGACTCTATTCATTATGAAGTCAGGAGAAAACATTTACTCGTACAAGTCTATGTTGATGACATCATATTTGGTTCCTCAAATGACCAAATGTGTAAGGACTTTGAGAGCATTATGAAGCAGAAATTTGAGATGAGTTCCATGGGAAAAATGGACTTTTTCCTTGGAATTCAGGTAAAACAGATGAAGGAAAGGTTCTTCATAAATCAATCTAAGTATGTCTCAGACATCTTAGATAGATTTGAAATGAAGGACTTCAAACCAGCCAAGACACCCATACCCAGAAACCATAATCTTTGTCCTGACCTTGAGGGGGAGGATACTGATCAACATCAGTATAGAGCAATCATTGGTTCTCTGATGTATCTCACTGCTAGTAGACCAGATATCATGTTTGCCACATGCATTTGTGCAAGATATCAGGCAGCTCCAAAGGTGTCTCACCTGGCTGCTGTTAAGAGAATCCTCAGATACCTCAAAGGAGCACCTAAACTAGGTCTCTGGTATCCAAGAAATAGTGATTTCAATCTCTATGGATACTCTGACAGTGACTATGGTGGCTGCAACATTAACAAGAAATCAACATCAGGAGGATGTCAATTTCTTAGTGGAAGGATTATCTCATGGCAATGCAAGAAACAATCCTGTGTCTCTACATCAACTGCTGAAGCTGAATACATTGCTACTGCTAGCTGCTGTGCTTAACTGCTATGAATTCAAAATCAGATGTTAGACTATGGATTCCACTTCATGACTACTCCTATCCATATTGACAACAACAGTGCTATCTCCATTACTGAGAATCCGGGGAAGCACTCCAAGACAAAACACATTGATATCAGGTATCATTTCATTAGAGATACTCATGAGAAATAACTGATAAAGTTAATCAAAGTTGACTCAAATGAACAATATGTTGATTTGTTCACAAAGGCATTTGATGAACAAAGATTTAAGTATCTCATATCAGCTATTGGGATGATAAACATTGATTAACTACCTCTTTTGAAAAGCTTTTTAATGTGTAATGTCTTGTGTCAATACAATTTAAGCCCTGTTACAAAAGATCTTTAAATTATTCCAAGTGTAAATTCCTTCCGAAGAGGAATTAACTCTCGGAAGATATTCTTGAATATCTTCCGAAGCCAAGTTCCTCATTTGAAATTTTCTGCTCGGAAGAGTTTTTGGTCTCGGAAGAAGCGATTGAATTTAACATCAGATCTACTTCCGAAGCTTATAAAACTCTCCATTCGGAAAGACAATTTTTACCTTCGGAAAGCAATGCCTTGCTTCGGAAGAAGAATATTGCCTTCGGAAGACAATTACCTTCGGAAATGTTTTGCCTTCGGAAATAGAGATTTTTTTTCTATGTAACGGATATCTTTTGGGCCCCACTCTGTAAAAGGTAAAGATTTTGCTTATGATGGTCAGATTATTTAAAATTATCCCTTGCCGCCACTGTCATTTCTCAGCCGTAAACCACCATACCACCCACAGTAACCCCAAAACAGTTACCCCATTACCGCCACTACCACAATTCATCCCCTTTAAATAATCCAGACCATTCAAATTCATCTTCTTTTACCAATTTACTGCCCTAACTATTCCCTTCACTGTCAGACCTGAAACTTCACCCAAAATAAAGCTTACTTTCTCTGCAATGGCGCTAAACCCTCAGCACAACCTAGTTGCATTACTTGATTCGTCAAGAGATGCCGACTTCACCCAGATCATCACCTTTCTTACTGAATCCACCTACCTCACGACGCTAACTGTTAACCCCACCGTCTACTTCAACCAAATGATCGAATTCTGGAGTAACGGTCAAACTGAAGTTCTGAATGGGGTTCGCGTGCTGAGAACCCGCATTCGTGGCCAGGAGTTGGTCATCACTGAACAACTCATCAGGGAGCATCTCGAGCTTCATGATGATGGGGCTCCCACTGAGTTCCCCAAAGAAGACTTGGAAGACACCTACATCGTAATGGGATATGGTAGGGATGTAAGTAGGTCAACCGTCTATAAGTTCAACTTCTCATACCATTGGAAGTTCCTGCTGCACATTGTCCTGCACTGCTTATCCAACAAGTCAGGGGGATGGGATCAAATCCCATATGAACTAGGATGCCTAGTTCATGGGTTGGTGAGAGGTCTGCATTTCAACTACTCACAATTTGTGTTGACCAACCTAATCAGCAATCTGAGAAGGGATACATTCTTCATGTATCCCAGATATATACAACACATAATCAACTGTGAGCTGGAACCGAGCAAGCTTGTCTGTGCAGCTGCACTTACTGTTCCCCAAGTGCGGCCTACCATCTTCAAAATATTGAAGAAGGTGTCCATCAACTTTGCTGGACGGTACACTCCATTACCTCCAGAGATGACTGAGCGCATAGCTCCTGGTGACATCCCTGTTATCCCCAAAGGTGATGAACCCACACCAGCAACCTCCACCACAATGCCAACAACACCTTCTCCACCCATCAAAATTACATACCAGAGACGTCCCAAACGAACCCTTTTTCAATCTACTCTAATTGAACAAGCTCATCCAGTTCAAACCAAAAGGGCTAGAGTGGAACCATAGGCTCCCACTCAGTCCGAGGTCACACCATCCTTCACCATTGACCTCAATGTGGGTTTTGAGCCTCCTTAGTCTCAAACCTAAGAGCCCAAACCCCAAGCCTTAAGCCCACAGGGTGAGTCTTTACACTCCCCTGTGCAGCCTTCAAGGGACAGCCCCACCATAGGCTCAATGCCTGTAGACATTGATCTAGGTCCCGGGTCAGTAGGTTTAACCTCCTTATCTTTCACTGACCTTTTACTCCGCACTGATGAAGAGATAACATCTCTCCATGGCCATGAAGTTGATCTACAACACCCTCTTAAAGATCAACAGAGCCAAGAGAGGTCCCTTGTCTCTAGCCCCCATCAGTAGCCAATTACTGAGGTAAGTCCCACTGATGTGGAGGGGACTCATGTAGGCTCAGCTGCCACTACTCAGAGTCTCTCATTGAGCTCTCAGGATAGTGGTAACATCCATGGGACTGAGTCTACAACAACTTTGCCCATTGACATCTCTGAAAGAGATGACTTTGAGCAAAGGTATCCAGGGTGCCAAGAAGCCATATCTGGTGGTGTGACTGAGCATACTAGGTATGTTATCTCATCTCCCCGTGATTCTTCTCATGAAGATGAGGGAAGTATGCAACTCACACTTCAGTACTTGCTTTCTAAGGTCTCCAACCTGGAATCACATGTGAGGATCTTAGAATCAAGGACTGCCACTCAGCAACTTGAGATTAACAATCTCAAGGCTAAACTAGCTGAGAAACAGACGGAGAGGTCTGTTAGGCATGTACTTGTTCAGGTCTCACTGACTTCTTCCTCTAGATCATCAAGCTCTCAAGATTATGCTACCAAAAAGGGGGAGAAAGATCAAAGACAAACATCCCAGGAACCACAGACCCAGTCCTTTACTTCCCAACTCATCACACTACCTAAGTCATCTCAATCATTTCTAGAGATTGACTCAAAAATGCTTCATGATCTCTATAGACTTTTCACAAAGTTTGTATTGAGATCCTCCTTAGAACAGCCCAGCCCTGACACCACACTTATATATTTTAGGGTTGAGGAGCTTCAAAGACTGACTGAACCTTCTACCACTATGGAAGAAGTTGGTCAACCTAAGGTCCACATGGAACCAGAGATTAACTTTGAAGGGGAAATGGGGACTGATGGCCCATCAACTAAAACAGATGGGACAGAACTTGCAGCAGCCTCTTCTTCCGAAGCTCAGGCTGAAACTTCCGAAGCTGACATTGAAGCCTCGGAAGAACAAGACAAGTCTTCCGAAGCTGAGATGGAAGTTGTGGAAGGTTTGTTCCAAATGTCTGAGGAACTGACCATCACAGATGTTATTGCTGAAATAGCATCTGATGTGAGCAAGGAGGACATTTCTGATATACCTCCATCCCAAACACCAGCTGAACTTCTCTCTCAATCTGAACTCTCTATCCAAGAACCACCACAGTCAAGCTCTACCAAAGACAAAGGCAAAAGGAATTTTACTGCGGAGAGCTTCAGGAAGAAGAAAGGATTGAGAAGCTCAAAATGAAAGGGAGGTTTCCTACTGAGAAACTGCTAGCTGCTAGTTCTAAGGCAGCTGCAGCAAATCAAGAAGAGATCAACACCAAGAGAAGGACAACACTCATTGACCAGCTCATCAACTTAGGAGCTGCCAATGAGGAAGTACTCCTGCTACCACTAGAGGAGTTGGTGACTTTGGAGAGGTCAACCAGGCTAAGGTGAGAAGAAGAGGCCAGGTTGGCTTTGGAGAGGGAAGAAGAAGAGCAAAGGGAAGCAGTCCTGTAGCTATGAGAGGCTAGGATCAAATTCCTACTCTCAAGAGGCTTCAGTCTTCCTGAACTATCTCCACACGATGATGACATGATCCTGCTGCTCCATAACAAAGAGCAGGATCAAATGGAGAAGGAAAGGAAGAAAGCTGCTATGGAGAAGATGAAGGAGAGGAAGTGGAGGGAGGAAGAAAAGGGGGTCACTGCCACCAAGAAGTCCAATGACAAAGCCTGGATGAAAGACTATCTCCGGGCTCATGGCTTCTCTGGTAGGCAGGTGGGACCTATGTCCGAAAGGACACTCCAACGGATTGTCAGCGAAATAAAGGCTGACATCCGTATGGGGAAAAGGAAGGAGATGTATAGGAGGGGACAGGGAATGGTCTTCACCCCAGCCACTCAACCACAGCCAACCACTAAACCACAACCCACACCAGAAGAACCAATCCCATTTCCCATCAAAACCGAACCCACTGATGAAACCTTCACCCCTGAACCCACAACTCTACCCAAACCTACCACATCACCTCAACCACCTAAACTTTCCATCCTAAAACCCAAAACACAACCCAAAACCACTAAACCTAAACCTACCCAACAGAAACCAAGATCATCCCCTCAGCCTTCTCAACATCACTCCTTTGAGGAGATAAAGGAGTTCAAGACAAGGCTCATCAACTGCACCACTATGAGCAGCATCTCCTGTAAGGGAGATCTTATCAACATCACCTATGTTGATAACTCTGAAAGCTCCCTCACCCTAGGTCAATTTCTTGAATTGCCTAGAAGTACTTTGGGCCAGGCTGCATAACTTCTTGGTCTCAACTCTGATACCCTTAATGCTGAAGAGAAGAGAGTAAGAAGGAAACTGGTGACTCTACTGGATACAAAGAAGGAGGACAAGATTTCTAGTCAATCTCCTGGACCTAGGAAAGCTATAATTCAGTGGAGGTTCGATGAACCTTCTCACAACTTTGTTATGGAAAGGGAGAATGGTGAAACCGATAGGCTTAATGCCACTTCTCTATTGCATCTTAGCAGATTTGACATTGCTGAGCTTGCAGAGAAGCCATTCTCCAATCCCTCTAACTCTGAGACTGCTACACATATCAGAAATCATATCAGCGTTCTCCACTTGGCTGAACTAAATGCTAAAGCCAAGATTGAAGAAGAGTTGAAGTTGAAAAGACCGAAAGACAAGGAAAGACCTACCACCAAAGGCGCAACCTTTCTACAGATGGTGGAAGGTCCGGAATTGGAACCAATAGTTAGATGGGAATATGACTATAGTTCCCATCAACTAACTCTTTTTAGAGGGCCACAACAAAGGGTACACATAATCCATGGGGACAGACTGGATGTTCTGTCTACCAAGGACTGGTACAAACTTCTCAGCATCACATTAGGAAAGAACGAGGAAACTGACAAACATTTACTTTCCATGGTGCTGAGAGTTTTGAGAAGAAGAGGGAAGTGAAGTTTTGGTAGCATCAGCCTAGGGGGAGTTTGTTGGGTCATGATGAGGCTGGTGCAACCAAAACCACTTCATATAGTCATTAGGAAAGAACAACAGCTGAAGTCAACAGCTGAAGGCAACAGCTAAAGCCAACAGCTGAAGACTATCTTCCGAAGACAAAGTCTAATGAAAGAGCTGAAGACAAAGTCTGATGAAAGAGCTGAAGACAAAGTCTTAAAGCTTCCGAAGACAAAGTCTGATGAAAGAGCTGAAGACAAAGTCTGAAAGCTTCTGAAGACAAAATCTGAAGACTTTCGAAGACAAAGTCTAAAGAAAGAGCTGAAGACAAAGTCTGAAAGCTTCCGAAGACAAAGTCTGAAAGCTTCCGAAGACAAAGTCTGATGAAAGAGCTGAAGACAAAGTCTGCTTCCGAAGACAAAGAAGACTCCAAGCCTAGGAAGAAGCAGTCTTCCGAAGTATAAGTGGCTTCGGAAGAAGTTACTCTTCCGAAGCATTTTATCCTTCGGAAGACACTGCTATGTCCAGTAGATATAAGTATGGTCTCTGACAGTCCGCTGCAGAACTCTGATACAACATGGCTTCTTCCTAAAGAACCATGTTGTTGACCATACTTTAGTCTACTGTTCACCTTTTTATGATAGTACATGTTACCAACTTTAGTTGGTGACAAGAGGTAAGTCAGGGACATGTCCTGACTACCAACTCTCAGGCAAAATGTCTGAGATACCTCACCTAGAGTCTTGTAGTATAGATGTTAGGGTAGAGGTTTCCAGCTGGTATCAAAGTATATCCGGCTGTAGGTAGTATTATATATATCTTCTCCTTGTAACTCATTAAGTACCGATTTGAGTCCAAGAGTCTTGTAATCCTTTGAGTTGAGAAGCAATATATAAAAGTACCTTGAAAATTTACATCCTGTGTTTATTTACTGCTTGTTACTTGTTATATTGTGATCAACTCTTTATAGACTCTTGCTGAGTGTTGTTCAAGCTGAGTTTGAGAGAAACACCATCTGTTAAGTGACCCATAATCGATCCTGCACCATTGAACAAATTCAAGCTAATTCAAAGTAATTTCAGAAAATCTAGATCAAAACCATGTAAACCTCAAATTGAATGACCAGAAGCAGCAGATGCTCAATTTCTATAACCGATTCTTGCAAATTTGCTAATTCGATCAAACGTAGATGTCAAAAGAGAAGTTTCAATGATCAGTTGTTAAATCGATCAATGATTAACCAGCTCTGATACCATTTGAAAGGATCTCAGCATCTAGTTTGATCAATTAGATTGGATTTGTAGCGGAATTAGTACACGAATTAGAACAAATTATAGCAAGAACACAAGAGATATATTAATGAAATAGTACGGTTATAGAGAGAGAGAGAATTTCTGCCAAAAGGTATATTTTCATTCAACACATGCTTCGACAAGTTTACAATTAGGTCATCTTTCCTTTTATAGGAAAGATGACGTCAGCTGATGTCACTTGACAGTGACATCTAACCGTTGTTACAACAAACTACTGAAAGTAACTACAATTACTGAAGATGTCTAACAGTTGACATCTTCTAACAAAATACAAGTGTTAAACTATTACAACTACTGAAATGAAACTACTGAAACTACAATGTCTGAAGAACATGCTCTTCAGACGTTTTACAAAGTACTGAAATACAAAAGAAAACTACTGATAAGAAACTACTGAAAGGAAAATTACTGAAAGGTAAACCATCACAACAACTAAAGAATACTTCTTCAGCTGTTGTGACAAACTCTGAAGGCTTCAGTACTTGACTTCAGACTTGAACTTCAGATTTTGTCATCAGCTGATGTCTTCAGTTGTTGTCATCAGCTGATATCTTCAGTTGTTGTCTTCAGTCTTTGTACTTCAGCTGATGTCTTCAGACTTTGTACTTCAGTTGATGTCTTCAGACTTTGTACATCAGCTGATAAAGTCTTCAGTCTTTGTACTTCAGCTAATGAAGTCTTCAGTCATTGTGCTTCAACTGATGTCTTCAGTCTTTGTCATCATTAGTTGTTGTAGTCTTCAGCAGTTGTTGTGATGTTTGTGGGACTTAAAGGTTTTTCTGATCTGGCTCATTCGTTCTTTTGGTCCAACAGTTATGTGAAAACCAAAGAAAACCATGAAATTCACTATCATAATTCATTATTTTTTGTTCTTTTAAATGTCAAAAGGTTATCTAAGTATTTTTTACATATATGTTGAACATAAATACGAGAATGAAAAGTATTACATACACGTAACATTATGTGCAATAAAAAATTGTTATGTATAAGTAACCTATGTTTGATGTATGTGTAAAGCTATGTTATGGTTTCATTTTATCCATACCTATGTTTTTATATATGCACATACATATAGGGAGAGTAGTGGTAAAAAGTCAATAAATAATGTGATCGGTTTCATTGGTTTTCTCTAATTTTCATATAACTATGTGCTTTTATTAGGATCCTCACTATATATATATATGTATATATATGTATCTATATATATATATATGTATCTATACATATACACATATACTAGAAGGGTGCCCGCGTAATTTGTTTGGGCGATATCACTGTTGATACCTGATATTGATGAGATTTGTCCTTTAGTGCTGCACAGGATTCTCTGTGATAGAGATATCACTAACTTTTGTCTATACGGATGAGAGTCTCTTTAAAGTTGATTTTCAGCTTGCCTATTTTGACTTGGGTTAGCAAGTGACATATTGACTAGAGAAATGTTGTCATAGTAGTTCAAGATCTAAAATTTGAAGACCTCTTGCTATCCTTAAACTCTATGTAGTATGAGGGCTCTTGTTTTAGTATCATGCCTCCACCCATGTATTTTATTTGCATCCCCAAAAGGTGGGTATGACATTGCCCTTGGTATACCCTTCTTAAATAAACTCTGGATAAGTGAGTCTACATTAATATGAATTTAAGGAGGTTGTTGAGTCTGGATAATTGCAAGCGAGGTTGTTGAGTCCTCAATGCCCATACTCTGAGAAGGACTCCCAGGTTCTGTGATTGTAACAACTTTCTCCCTGTTTTTGGTAGCATCACCCATTTGCATAGGTGAACTGGAGGTTAAGTCAATTACATTCTCAGGTTCTTGTGTTTCTGGTTGAATCCTCCTGAGGGGTCTCCTAACTAGTTGTTCCTTGAGATCAGAAATCTCAAGTTATTGATTATTGACCCTTCTTTGCAAGGTAGTCACTTAAGATTCTTGTGACTAACCCTGGAGACTAAATAGGTGCATGTTTTAGACAATTTTTGCACCTTTAGTATAAGATTCCCCTTATCTTCAGTAGAAGATTCACAGGTGGATGAGATAATTGGACCTAAGTCTTTATCCTCATCACTAACTTGTTGTTCTTGGCTGCTGGTTTTCCCCTACTCACTAATAGCTTCAGTTGAAGTGTCAATGGGCTGGGTTGCGATGGTTGAGGTCTTAATGATGTAATCACTTTCAGAAGTGAGAGCGTCTTCCATATGGATCTCCTGAATAGGTTCAGGAAGATCCACATCAGTTGGGGGTGGATGATGTAGGCTATATATAAGGGAGATAGGAGTATTCATATCTCTTTCAGTAGGGATGGAAAAGAGAGACACATGATACTCACTGAGTGCTATATCTTAATCATCATATAATTCTAGGCTGGGCACGGGTTGATTTAAGTCTAAAGGATAGGGATGGTAACTTTCCGCTTATGGTTGTTCACTAGAGTGTTGAGACTCTGAGTGAAGGCTTAAGGCTTGTTGGTTCATGAGCTCATCAGCCTGAGCATGAGGAACCTCATGGCTAGTTCTTGGTGAGATGGGAGTGGTTTGCTGCTAAGGAAAAGTGGGAGCTCCAGTGTCCAATTCTTCCTATATGGGTGGTGATATAGGGACCTGCACGGGTTGAATAACCGGTGCAGGGGTTTGTTTGGATTTTCTTTGGTAGGTGTGGGTTGTTTGTGGCTGTGTGGGTGTTGTTGAAGTGGAAGGTGTGGGTTCAACACTAGCTGGTGCTGCTAGGTTGTCACCTTAAGCAATAAGCTCTAACATTTTTGGGACCAGGGCTGTTTCTACCTATGAGAAGGCACAGTAGGATTTCTTATTATTTTGAAGATGCCAGGCTTTATCTGCCCATTTTAAGAATATTACCAGTTTCCCTCAACTGTGAGCCTAGTTCACAGTTGAGAATGTGCTGGAGATATCTAAATAACATGTAATACTCTAAGGAGTCCGAGTTTGTAAGCAAATTAGTATATAAAATTGAGAATACCTGAACTTGACCCCACGAACCATTCCATGAACTATGAAGGAGAGATCCTCTGGAATTTGGTCCCATCCTCCATGTTTATTAGACAAACTATGAATAACAACATGTAGGAGGTACTTCCATTGAGAGGAAACCTTTCCTTTCTTGAAGGTTCTAACTGAGAAGTCCCCTTCATAGCCCATCTGCTCAAAAGAATGATTTACAATAGATTTTGGAAAGCACACTTCACCTTCTTTATCATCCAGATGTATGTATGAGTTAATGGAGGTTGGAGTGATGAACAGTGCCCTCCCCAGCACTATGGCAGACAGTGCCTTCTCCCCGTCCATGGTGACCTCTTGGTAGGTCCTCCAAAAATCCAAAAGATGATCCTCATAAAGTGGAGGATCAATGGTAACGGAGGTGAAGTAGTTTGAGAGAGAAAGAAAGCGACAAACCTTTGAGAAACTTGGATCTTTCTCAGTGTTTAACAGAGCAACCTGATTGTGTTACATGTGAAGCTGCATGGAGAAATCTGGTTGGTTTCTACAGTTGAGGTTGGCCATTTATGTTAGCTTTGTAGTGAAAAAGATATGAACAAAGGCGGTGAGTGGGATTTTAGGTTTAGAGAGATCTCAGATGAAGAAGAAAGTGAAAGAGGGGGGAACCATTGGGTATATTTATATGAAATAGACTTGAGACAAAGTTAATGCAAAAGGATTAACTTTGAAGTCCAAATGTCAGTCCTACCTTTTAAAAAGTGCCTAAAAAGGTAGTTTTCTTAGAAGTTGAGATTTCTTCCGAAGGTAATTTGTCTTTGGAAGATTTGTGAAAATCTTCTGAGACCAATTTTGACTTCGGAAGATATTCCTTAGCTTAGTGAAAAAATGGCTTCGGAAGAAAATTTACTTAGGGAAATTCTTTTCTGAAGAGTATTTAGTCTCGGAAGGAATTGCTTCTGGAAGAAATTCAAGCAATTCGTTCTTGAAATACACATAAGTACTTAGAAGCATATTTTGGCTCCGGAAGAAATATGAAATTTCTTCCAAAGGTAAATCTCCTTTAAGAAGTTATGTGTTTTGAAGACATAAAATTCTTCCGAAGGTAATGTTAATATCTTCCGAAGGAAAATACATTTGGTAATTTTTTAAAATGCTAAGGAACATCATTAAAAAATTTCTCCCAAGATAAACAGGGGTTATGTAGGTGATTAATTTAGACAACGTAGGACACATATTTCCTTTTAGAAATAACATAGATTAAGTTTTAAGAAAATCTATTCAAGGTTAATCATCCCAATAGCTGATATAAGATATTTAAATCTGTGTTCATCACTAGCTTTTGTGAACAGATCAACATATTGTTCATTTGTGACAACCTTGATTAGTTTTATCAATCCTTTTTCATGATTATCTCTAATTAGATGATACCTCATATTGATGTGCTTTGTCCTTGAGTGCCGCACAAGATTCTCTGTGATAGAAATATCACTGTTGTTGTCTATGTGGATGGGAGTCTCTTTCAAGATGTATCCATAGTCAAGTATCTTATTCTGAATCCAAGGTACTAAAGCACAGTAGCTTAGAACAGCAATGTATTCAACCTCAGAAGTAGATGTGGATACACAAGACTGTTTCTTACATTGCCATGAGACTATCCTTCCACCAAGGAATTGACATCCCCCAGATGTGGACTTTGTAGTCATGTTGCAACCACCATAGTCACTATCTGTATAGGCATACAGATTGAAGTCAGAGTTCTTTGGATATCAAAGGCCTAGCTTAGGAGCACCTTTGAGATATCTAAGAATTCTTTTGATAGTAACTAGGTATGACATCTTGGGGTTGGATTGATATCTTGCACATATACATGTAGCAAACATAATATCAGGCCTGCTGGCTGTAAGATATATAAGAGACCCAACCATTGCCCTGTAAAGATGTTCATCTACACAC
This sequence comes from Flaveria linearis, assembly GCA_024085815.1. Lineage (NCBI taxonomy): Eukaryota > Viridiplantae > Streptophyta > Magnoliopsida > Asterales > Asteraceae > Flaveria > Flaveria linearis. Next base: position 80,977,690 of record CM044002.1, on the reverse strand, counting down.
TCCCCCCTAAGATCTGGTCTAAGGTAGTGGTTTCTTGCTATGGTTGTCTTTGCCACCTTACATTCAGTCATGTTGAATATTGTAAGTATGTCTTGTACTTACTTTGACTGACTTATAAAGATGACATTGTCAACTTGCTTCACTTGAACTCCTAGAAAGAAATTGTGTTCTCCTATGGCACTCATTTCAAATATATTCTTTATCAGCTTCTCAAACTCTTTGCAGAGATTTGCATTAGTTGACCTAAAGATAATGTCATCTACATATACCTGAACCAGTATAAGGTCATCCTGTTCCTTTGATGAAGAGAGTGCTATCTATAGTACCTTTCTTGTATCCATATTGACAGAGATACTGAGATAGTGTCTCATCCCACTTTCTTGGAGCTTGGTGCAACCCATATTTCAAATATATTCTTCTTCAGCTTCTTAAAGTCTTTGCAGAGATTTGCATTAGTTGACCTAAAGATAATGTCATCTACCTATACCTGAACCAGTATAAGGTCATTTCCTGTTCCTTTGATTAAGAGAGTTCTATCTATAGTACACTTCTTCTATCCATATTGACAGAGATACTGAGATAGTGTCTCATCCCACTTTCTTGGAGCTTGGTGCAACCCATAAAGTTCTTTATCAAACTTGCAAACATAATCAAGATAATCTGGGTCTGCAAAGCAAGGTGGTTGTTTGACATACACCTCTTCATCATTCACCCCATATAACAATGCACACTTGACATAAAGTTGGTAGACCTTGAAGTCCTAGGATGCAGCAAACGCAAGGTATATCCTAACAGCTTCAAATCTTGCTATAGGAGCCAAAACATCAGTGTAATCAATTCCTTCTTCTTGTGTGTACCCTTGAACAACCAGTCTTGCCTTGTTCTTGATGACAAGTCCTCTATCATCTTTCTTATTTCTAAACACCTATTTGGTACCTATGATAGTCTTCCCATGAGGAATAGGACATAGGTTCCAAACCTTTTGTCTTTTTAATTGAAGCAACTCCTCTTGCATTGCTTCAAGACAACTTCCATCCTTCAAAGCCTCATCAAATTTCTTTTGCTCTAGCTGGGACAAGAAACAAAAGTGTAGACAAACATTTTTGTCATGGGTTTGTCCTCTTGTTCACACCCCCTTGTCAACATCTCCAATGATGTTTATGGTGGGGTGTGACTTGTGGATCCTGAGTTGAGGGATCCCGGCAAGTTGTTTAGACTGATCTAAATTTGAAAAGTTTAGATGTGGCAATGAAGCGTCTTCCACCACATCAACACACTTATCAAGAGAAACTTGATCCAGTGAGTGGGTGACATCATTGATGTTGTCATCAATGGAGTGGTTATTAGCATCAAGAATTTCTTGGTCTCTATCACCACCACTATTGCCTCTTACATTTGAAGTTCCTGCATCTAAGTTTTGTACCTCTGAGCTAGAATTTTCAGGCACTTGAGATGTATCAGCATGATTTGTCATTATTGTGCTGATAGGAACTTCACTTGCAGGGTTCGTTACCACTATAGCTGAAGATGTAGTCTGTCTTGTTCTTCTCAGCTCAAATCTTATGTTAGAATCTTCCGTTGATGTGTTACCTGTTGATCCTAAAACATCTTCACAAGATTTGTTAAAACAGTTGGTTACTAAGTCAGACAACATGGTTCTTGCAGCTTCAATAAGTGTCCTGTATCATCTCTTAGTAACTCCGTTTTGCTGAGGAGTCCTAGGAGCACTATCTTGTGTTGTAATAACCTTTTCATCACAAAACGTATCAAGAATTTGGTTATTGAATTCAGTTCCATGATCACGTCTTATGGTCTTGACCTTGTGATCAATTTGATTCTCAACTTTCAGAATGAAATTCTTTAATATCTCAGGAGTTTCATCCATAGTTCTAAGGAAGAAAACCTAAGTGAATCTTGTAAAATCATCTGTGATCACCAAATAGTATGAGATGCTTCCTAAACTTATTACACTGGTAGGGCCAAAGAGATCCATGTGTAATAAGAGAAGGGGAGTAGTGATAGAGTTCTTTACCTTTGGCTTGTGAGACACCAAGTGTTGTTTCCTTTTTAGGCATGCCACACAGTGATCATTACTTGTAAACTCTTTTTTTGGCATTCCAGTTACCAAATTATTCTTAATTAGTTTATTCATGTTCTTAAAGTTTACATGGCACATCCTTTTATGCCAAAGGAAGGACTGATCACTGTTAGCCTTAGATAGAAAGCAAGGAACTTCTCCTAAGGGGGATGTTTCCTACAAATCCATCTTGTACATGTTCCCTTTCCGGGGTGCTCTAAGTAGGTTTAGCTCTTGAGGAATGACCAACCCAAGCTTGAGAACAATGCACTCATGCTCAATAAATAGCATGTTATGTCTCTAGTCACAAAATTAGGATACACTCAGTAATTTGTACCCAAGCTCCTTAACAAAGTTTACCTTCTCAATGTTGAGCTTACCATTTGTAACCCTGCCCCTTCCAGTAATATACCCACCAACATCTTGTCCAAAAGCAACTGGTCCTGCATCAATTTTCTCAAAATTCTAAAGCAGGGAGCCATTGCCTGTCATGTTCGTAGAACAACCACTATCAATGATCCATACATTTCTTTTGGTTTTCACCTGTTCCTACATAATAAAAAGAGAATTAGTTACATTTAGAAAACCAAGCCTCATTGGTCTTGGGCTCTTTAAAATGAATTGAAGACAATGCAACAGTAATTGATCCTATACCGAGACTATGGAGATCACTTGCTGTTGTAAATGAAGAATTTTCAGTCACATGGTCTTCCTTTATCTTCCATACCATTTTTGGAAGATTAGACTTGACCTTTAAAGCTTCAGAAGTTTTTATAACTTCAGAAGTTTTGGAAACTGACCCTTTGGAAGATCTTGCTATCACGACAGCAAGCTTTAGTGCTTCGGAAGCATTCCTTTTTACCGAAGGAAAATTTTCACTTGTCTTCATTTTCATTTTGGAGCTTCCGAAAGAAACACTGATTTCTTCCGAAGCTTTCTTCTTCTTGTTCTTCTTAGAAGTGTCTTTCTTCTTCTTGTTCTTCTCAGAAGTCTTCTTCTTTATTATGTTGACAATACTTTTGGGATTATAGAGGCAATCCTTAGCCAGATGAGAATAATTGCCACACATAATGCAGTTAAATTGCTTTCTTTTGAGAGTCTTGTTGTGAATAGAAGACTGAGTTTGATCACTTTAAATCTTCATCCCCATCTTTGAATATGTTATGGCAGGCCTCCTAAGGTGAAGCTTGCCTTTAGTGGTGGATGATTCATGCTGTGAAGTAGTGCTACACAGTTGATCAGTCCTCATTCCTTCACAAAGATAAGTAGAACATGTACTTGAACTCTTGGTACTAGAGTTCAGAATTGTGTCCTCAGTCCTTACTACTTCAAAACCTATAGAGATAAAGACTTGTTTCTGCTTGGAGTTGAAAGTGGCCTTGATCTCCTGAGGTCTCTTTGATCTTCTTGCTACTCGGATCTAGTTCTTCCCCTTTGACTTAGTCATCCCTGACTTCTTCCTTTCCTCAGGAGTGTAGTGACCCTTGTTAGGATGATCTTCCTCACTCTTCCCAGATCTGTCCTTTACTACCTCCTCTTCATCCTCTTTATTAATAGGATCTATGGATGGCAGCTCATCTTCACTAGTTCCACACCTTGGAGATCTGACAGACAATAGAGTGTATGGAGGAGCTATCTCAGTAGATCCTAGTCCCTGTTTGTTCAGATAACACACTTTGGAATATAGGGATGAGGATATGATGCTCTTGAAGGTCTCTTCTTCAAGAACATGGTTCTATGCCTTGGCTTTGCTGATCACTAGCTCAACCTGGCACTCAGTTAACTTAGAAATGAGATCATTGATTTGAGTCCTGTAGTTGGTATGCTCATGTTTAAAAGTTGAAATGGTTTTCTTTAAGTCTTCTATTTTTAACTTATACTCATTTTCAGCTCTTCTTAAATCAGATTTTAATATGTTCAAAAACTCTATATCAGATCTCATTTCTAAGTTATAGGACCTGTATCTATTTACTTAATAATGCATTCTGGGGTACAAAGATGTTCCAATACCTTGGCTTCATCTAGATCTACCATCAGTGCTTGGTTTGGAGACACATCTTCTACCTGGAAGCTCTAATTAAAGCCTCCTTCTTTAACAGCAACTACAGCTTACTGCTTGGGCTTCTCAGTGTGTGAAATTCCCTCAGTGTAGTTTGGCTTGGGTTGTACTTGGACACCATTTGTCCTGGGTGCCTTGCATTCCCTAAAAAAGTATCCCATTTGGTTACATTTGTTACACTTTACTTTGCTTTTATCCAACCCAAACTTTCCACGGATACATTGCTAGGAAACTTTTTCCCTATCATCTTGTAGAAATTCTTGGCTCTGTGAGTGAGAAGAGCCATTTGTTGAACTATTTCCATGTACTCTAGGTCATCGGATGGATGCAGTCTAAGTCTTTAAGGGTGAAAAGAAAGTTTCCTGTGCTTTCATCATATGACCCAAAGGCATGTGATGAGCTTATCTCTTGGAATGGGCTTCCTTGGATGTAGCTCTCCTTTTGGTGTCTCAGGGAAGATGATGAAAGGGCCATTGGGTGAGTTGTCAGGATAAAAGATGAAATGGTGTTGTGGTTCTCTACAATCCCTTTCAACCACACGAAGGGCAGAACTCTGTTGATTGTTAGAGTTGCCAGATGGATTTTGCATGTTCATTTCCATCTGGTAACCACTGAGTATGCCATACAACTCAGTGAGAGTGAGGGTCTTGAGATTTTCAGTCCTTTTAATGACCACACAATAGTGTGTCCATTGTCTAGGAACAGAGAACATGAACATTCTCACAATATCCCTATTCTCTAGTTTTACTCCAAGATCCATCAAAGTATCCACAATCTCAACATACCTGAAGTATTGTTGAGTCATGCTTTCACTTGCTTTGAAGGTGAAGTTCTCAAACTACTGCTTTAGAAGATCCTTCTTGTTTTCTTTTGCATCAGAAGAACCTTCATACATAAGCTTTAGTGCATCCTAGAGCTGCTTGGCAGTTTTGCACTTCTTGAAGCCTCTGTAGATGGGACCAGTTTGGAGGGCAGTCATGGCTTTCTGATCTGTATCTATTCTTTTTCTATCTTCCTTAGAATAGTCAGCCACCGCCTTTGGAATCATGCCACCTCCAGTAGCAGTTGCTGAGGTGCATGGAATGTAAGGTCCTTTAGTAATAGACTCCTGCATCCTGCTCTCTTGGGACTTGATGAAGCCTTCCATTCTTAGGCACTAAGTATCAAAATCATCAGGAGTGATCAGTGGGGATTTTAACATGGTCCTGGTTTCCATGTCAGCCTTGGATGCTGCCATTTGAGATGTTAAGTGATTTGTGAGAACTGAGGAGATTTAAGATGGTGAGATCTTACAATCAAGAGCCTGGAATACTCTGATACCAATTGCTGGACCGATTAAGGGATGGTCAATACAATCTGTATAACAATGAGGAGAGTGTTAGAGAACTTAACAGATCAAATAGGGAACCAGGGTTTAAGAGTTAAGATGCAAAGAAAACAAGTAAGTAAAGAGACAGAACTTAAGAATAATATATATATAAGGTTTTCAAGGATGATATATATTAATCTCAAGTTCTCTTATAAGAGTTACAATGTATAAGAAATAAGTGACAAGACATTAAGATACTTTATACTACACCTTACAACCGGCCATACTTGGAAATCTAGTTGGAACATTGAAAGACAACAAAATCAATGTAGAGTCAAAAGGCAGATTGCCTTTTGACTAGTGACTATGACGTGTCATAGCTCATATCCTAATATAATACAAAAAGATAAAAGTACATAAAGTAGAAAGTTACAGACAATAACCTTAATGTACAGTTACAAAAGCATGGACCTTTTCACCAACTTTTGCAAGTTGGTGAGTCTTCAGATTTACAGCGGAAAGTGGGTCTGCTTTTGTAAAAGTATATCAGAGAAAAACATGTTCTTCTAAGTCTTTGAAAGAAATCAGTCTTCAATTCATTTGGATTCGGAAGACTTTGTCTTTGAAGCTTTGGAAGACTTCATCTTTGGCTTCAGAAGATTTGGTCTTTGGCTTCGGATTATACATAGAATATTTCTTGTGCTGAGTATAAAGCTTCAGAAGGAACTTTTAGCTTCAGAAGACTTTATACTTAGCATAATTCTCATGCAAAGTATAAAACTTTTGTAGCAGTTCTACTTGGTACTTGGTGCATGCATGTAGGAAGCCGTTTCGTTGCTTTGGTTGCATCACCCTCAATATAAATCTTACAGATTTAAATATCTTATACCAGCTATTGGGATGATTAACTTTGAGTAAATTTTCTTAAAACTTAAATCAAGACTATTTTTAAAATATATGTGTCCTAAGTTGTGTATGTTATCACCTACATAAGCCCAGTTTTTCTTAGGAAGAAAAATTTTCAAATGATATTCTTTAGATTTTTGGAAATTTTAGACATATTTCTCTTGGAAGACATTAAGTTGTCTTCGAAAGAACATTAAGTCTTCAAATCAGATAAAATACTTGTAAGAAATTTACCTTGGAATAAATTTTGATATATCTTCCAAAGCTTAAATATGATTCTAAGAAATTTACCTCAAAAGATTTATTCTCTTATGAATAAAACTTATCAGTTTTAATCTCTTTTGAAAGAAAATATGTCTCAGAAGAAAAAATATTCAAAGTATTTTTCTTCCGAATCAAATTTTCATAAAGCTCAGGAATATCTTTCGAAGTTCAAAATTGGCTTCGAATGTTTTTATAAAACTTCCGAAGACAAATTACCATCGGAAGTGATTTTCAAGTTCCAAGAAATTTACCTTTTTGGGAACCTTTTTAAAAAACTACAGTTTCAAGTCTTGCTATAGGAGAATAGACATCTGTGTAGTCAATCCCTTCCTCTTGAGTGTACCCTTGGACTACTAGTCTTGCCTTGTTCTTGATGACAAGTCCTCTATCATCTTTCGTGTTCCTGAATATCCATTTGATTCCTATTGGCATATTCCAAGGAGGAAGATGACATAGGCTTCAAACACCCTGTCTTTTGAATTGAACCAGTTCCTCTTGCATTGCTTCAATCCAACTTACATGTCTTAAAGCTAAATCTACTTTTTTTTGGCTCAATCTGGGATAAGAAGCAAGAGTGCAGACAAATATTTTGATAAAGGGTTTGTCCTCTTATTCTCACCCCAGTTTCAACATCAACAATGATGTTTGTGGTAGGATATGACTTGTGGATTCTTATCTGAGGAATCACAACAAGTTGATTTGATAGATCCAAAGTTGAGAAATTTAGATCTGGAGATTGAGTATAACCTACTATATTAGCATACCCATCAAGTGTGACTTGATGTGGAGAGTGTGTAACATCATTGATGTTGTCTTACATGGAGTGGTTGTCAACATCAAGATATTCTTGATGACTTTCACCATCTGCATCTTCTCTTGCATTATAGATCCCTTTATTTGAGTTTTGTGTCTTATTGCTGGAATTGGTCAGCACCTCAGACGTATCAGCAAAAGAATTTGTCATGTTTGTGTTGACAGATTTCCACATGCAGTGTTTGTTACCACTAGTGGCGAAGAGATTTGATCATTTGGTCTTCTCAGGTCAAATCTTAGATTAGTATCTTCTACAAACATATTACCAGTTTTTCCTGAAACATCTACATAATATTTGTTAAAACAGTGGTAACTAAATCAAGATCAAAAAGCCAATCAGGACCAAAACCTTTCACACTTAGAGTGTGTTCATTGAAGGTCATATTGGCTGCCTCTTCAACTACTTTAGTTTTGAGATTGTATACTTTATAAGCTTTAGCTTGAGAAGAGTATTCAATGAAATGTCCATCATCTGCCTTTTCAACAAACTTGGCTATATGATCTTTGGTATTCAAGATGGTGCATGGACATGGTGCATGGACATCCAAATGACCTGGGGAAACCAATTAAAGATTTCATTTTATGTCACAGTTGATAACGTGTCTTACCATGAGTTTTGACTATCAAAACTCTATTTTGCATATAGTAGGGAGTGGTGATTGACTTTACCTTGAAGGTGATAGGTAGTTTAGAGTCAGAGAGCAGGGTTATTACAGCCTCACTAAGTGTACTATTTCTCCTTTTAGCAACACCATTTTCTTTTGAGAAGTTCTAAGAGCACTATATTGTCTTGAAATACCCTTTTCATAACAAAATGAATCAATAAATGAAAAACATTTAGTCATTTCCACTTGCATCCTTAGATATCCAAAAATAGCATGGGACAAGGCATATTATTCCCTAAAGAAGGAGTTTAATTCTAGGTGGATATCCTATCTCATGGAAGACAAAGTAACAATCCGTTATCTCATATTCCATAGCCGAAGCAGAGTACCTAATGACTCTTCTTCACAAGTTGGACGTTCATGACTAAGACACTCTAAATTGAGGGGAGTAAAGGATTTTATGTTTTTAGTCTTTATCTTCTCTATTTCTATCTCCTACCTTATATCTCTTTGCCTTAGACATTCAAAAAGTTGGATCAAGATTTGTATTAATACTCTTGTATTCTATTAAATGTAAACCTTTTTCTTAATATCAATGTCTTGACGACAAGCTGGTTCCAATGTGACTGTATTAAGTTCAATAAAAGTTCATTTAAGCTAGATTTGAGCCATTCATATAAGTTTTCCTGTTTCCCTCATTTATATGTTCCCTTTTGAACCTCCATATAAGTGTGTGTGTATGTGTGTATCGTCCATCAATCTTATAAGATCTTATAGAAGTATCAAAGTCAATAACAATGATGTGAAAGTATTTTATTGTGTATACATATGATTAAAAATGCTTGTGTTTTCTTACTTGTGTTTATTTTTTGGTATTGCAGACATTGTTACTACGCTCAGGGAGTATAAGCTTGGATAGATTACCTTGGTCTTTTCATATTTTTCTTGAATTACATATGCCATCTAATTACGTCCCAATGTTAAATGCATTATTCCCTTCAAAGACTTGCCACAACTACAAATGCTAGAAAAGATTAAATAGAGTGGTGTTTTCATGTGAACGAGGTGTTTGAAGTAATACTAATCGAAAAGACAAATTGTTTTGAAATTCCCAAACTAAGAGATGTGGAGTTAAGTAATCTAGAGGACCTCAAGTATATATGGAAAGGAGGGAATCATGTTTTATGGTTTCCAAACCTAACAACAATCTCTATTGATCACTGTGAGAATTTAGAACATGTGTTTACTAGTTCAATGATAGGTCATCTAAAAAAACTTCAATACTGACATATAAGTACTTGCTTTAGCATGAAGGTAATCATCATGGAGGAAAATGATATAGAGGTCAAAGATATTGTTGTGTTACCTAGTATAAAGTTTCTAGAACTTGAAGAACTTCAAAGTCTTGAGGAATTTTGGAAAGGGAAGGATAATTTTTATGGCCATTCTTACATACTCTGAAAATAAATCATTGTCCAAAAATGAAGAAATTTAGCGACTCCGTTAAACGTATTTGATACAAGCAGTACATAATGGAAAATCTCAACTCCTTCATAAGCCATAAGCATGAGGTAGCTACTACTTTAATCACTTTCTTAAAATACATTTTAAATAATTTTTTGGTTTCCAATCATAATTTAAATGTCCCATAAATATGTTTGGTTATATGTTGTTTATTGAATATTTACACCATAATAAATCTACCTATTAGCAAAAAAAATTTTATTCGATCTTTCATATATGCCAATTGATGGGAACCAAATGCCACACAAATGCAGAGTGGTGAATATGATACACACACACACACATAGGAGGATTATTAAGAAAACCAATAGTTATATGAAAACCAAAGAAAACCATGGAATTCACTAGCATAATTCATAACTTTTTTGTTCTTTTATATGTCAAAAGGTAATCTAAGTATATTTTACATATATGTTGAACATAAATACGAGAATGACAAGTATTACACATATGTAACACTATGTGCAATAAAAAATTGTTATGTATATGCTACCTACTAGTAGGAAACCAACGCTACACAACGACGACAATATACATCGCGATACTTGTTTTCCATTAATTTATCAATTTTCTCTTGATATATTGTGTAGTACTTCGGTTAGGTCCTTTTTCATAGCAATGGTATCGTCTATCTATGTCATGTTATCTCAATTAAATAATAACACACGAATTTAAAAATTGCAGGATCGATATTGTTCTCTCAACACTTAGTGTTTCTCACAAACTATTAAATATCACTCGTTTGATGAGTACAGAATCAATAATTCAGTTGATAATAATATAATAAGTAAAGAATCACAAGAAATGGTTTTCAAGATACTTGTATATATTATCACTCAACTAAGTATTACAAGTCTCATGCAGAAGCATCGATACTAAGTTACAATGAGCGACTATATATACTACTATTTACAGCTTTTTATACGTAGATAACATGCCGGGACTTACTTCTAAACAAATACTACATTGGTAGTGGTAAGGTATCTTAGATAAAGTATTATCTAAGATAAAGTAGTCATGACAGGTCCATGACTTACCTTTTGGTTACCAACTAAAGGTGGCAACTATTCTAACTAAGGAATGGTGAACAGTAGACAAAAGTAAGGTCAACCACTTGAACGTGGAAGGCATCTTGTAGAGAACCAGAGTAGGCAGCAAGTGTCAGTAGGACCATGCTTTGTCCATTGGTTCATACTGTGTTTCTTTCGAAGGTAAAATGGCTTCTGAAGAATAAGTTCTTCTGAACCATTTTATACTTCGGAAGACACAGCTTCTTCCAAGGCTTTGTCTTCGGAAGACTTGTTGGACCAAAATAACCAATGAGCCAAGATCAGGAAAACCTTTAAGTCCCACATGCCACTACAACAACTGCTGAAGACTCCCATCAGCTGTTCTGACAAAGTCTGAAGAACAAAGTATGAAGATCAAAGAACTGAAGAACAACAGCTAAAGACTCCAAAGTACTGAAGACCAAGTACTGAAGTCTAAAGTACTGATCATACAAGTACTGAGGACTTCAAGTACTGAAGACAAGTACTGAAGAATCAAAAGCTGAAGAACTGAAGAGCTGAAGACCTTCTACTGAAGCACAACGTCTGAAGATAAAGACTGAAGACAACAGCTGATGATATCACCTGAAGTCATCAGCTGTTACATCGTCTGAAGCCCAAGTCTGAAGAACAAGTGCTGAAGACTCAGAGTTTGTCACAACAGCTGAAGAAGTCTTCTTCAGTTGTTGTGATGGTTTTTCCCTTTCAGTAGTTTATTTTGTTTCAGTAGTTGTACAACAGCTGAAGAGCTTGTTCTTCAGCTGTTATAGTATCAGTAGTTATAAACGACTGAAGAGTTTGTTCTTCAGTCGTTGTAGGATTTCAGTAGTTTTACTTTTGTTAGTACTTGTAAAAGATAGGAACATTTTTGTAAGAAGATGTCAGCTGTTGACATCTTCAGTAGTTTTATGTTCCATCAGTTGTAATTTTAATAATCAGTTGATGTCAGAGAAAGGACATCACCACCATCCTTTTGCCGCCTATAAAAGGATGGTGAACCATGCTGTTTTAAATGCCAAAACATGTTGAGCAATAGAACAATTAATTTTTTGCAGAACTCTTTTCTCTCTCTATGCTTGTGCTTTTACTTGCAATATCTTTTATGTTCTTGCATTAATCGCTAATTAACGTGCTAAATCCGCTGCAAACCAATCTGATTGATCAAACGAGAGGCTGAGATGCTGTCAAATGGTATCAGAGCAGGTTAATCATTGATCGATTTAACTATTGATCATTTGAAACTGCTCTTTTGATCTCTCTGTTTGATCGAATTAGCAATTTGCAAGAATTAGCCATAGAGAGTGAGTTTCTGCTGTTTCTGGCCAAAATCTTGAGGTCTTCTGGTGGTTTTGAGTTACGTTTGTCTTGTTTAAACTTGTTTTTGACTAAAACCTGAGATGACAACACCAACTAATGATCCTCACAATACTGGTTCCTCAACCAAGCCTCCGATGCTTGTTAGGAACGAGTATAACATATGGAAAAGACGTATGCTACACCACTTGGCTGTCAACAGTGCTAGTTGTTGGAAGTCAGTGGTGCATGGACCATACAAGCCTATGGTGAGCATCCCGGAATCTAATGAACAGGTTGCGAAGAAACCTGAACAATATTCGGATGAAGATCTAAAGCTGTTCGAAATTGATGTTAGAGCCCATGGAATTTTAGCCATGGCCATTCCTAATGAGATATATTCAGGGCTCTTGCATCATGAGTCTGCTCATGACCTATGGGTTACTCTAAAGGAACAATTTGGAGGAACTGATTCGGTCTTAGCAAACAATAGGGAAATCCTCGCCCAACAATATGAGACATTCTCATATAGAAAGGGTGAGACTCTGACCCAGCAGTTTGAGCGGTTCTCTTGTTTGATCTCTGAGCTGAAGATGGTCAAACAAGAGTACTCCAACAGCCAGATGAACAACAGGTTCCTCAGGTCACTGCCTGAGAGATGGGACACATATACCATTGTCCTACGCTCCAGTGCTGATCTGGAAACTCTATCTCTCACCCAACTTCATGGGAAACTGCTCACTTTTGAGAGAGAGAGATAGAGCAAAAGAGGAAGTTGTCCTCTTCTGGCAAGCTCGCTGATGACTTTGTCCAAGGTAATGCTGCCTTGATAAGTCATGAGTCAGAATATGTTTCATCAGAAAGTTCTTATGATGAGCATATTGATTTCTCTACCAACTCAGAACAAGCTTTTGTTGGTGTTAGTAGTTCAGGAGGTGGTGGTGACAACTTGTGTTTTCTGATGGAGGACTTGAAGGGCATTCCAGATGATGATCTGGAAGAGATGGATATTTTGAACCAAATGGCAATGATAAATATCCGCTCTCAAAAGTTCTACAAGAGAACTCGTAGGAAATTCCCTGGACTCTCTGGCAAAACCAAAGTTGGTTTTGACAAGAGCAAGTTGAGGTGTCACAAGTGCCAAAGGCTTGGACACTTTGCAAGAGAGTGTAGATCATCTGGATCTAACTCATCTGCACCCTTTGTGACTTTTCCCAGCAATAGCTCACAGCACAGAGGGCAACCTTCCTCCAGTTCTGGCCATCCATCACAAGCACAGGCACCACCTGCTTATTTTGTGCCACAGGGTCATATGCCATATCCTTACCCCTGTTACTACATGCCTCAGCCTAGTCAAACTCAAGCACCCCCGGCTCAACCACCTCGTGCTCTTCCAGAGCCTCAATCTTCCTAATCTCATCATCACACACAACATCAACAACACAGCTTTTTCACCCTAAGTGTTGTTGACTGGAGTAGTCTACCAGAAGAGCTATCTGGTCAGGAACAACTACTCCAAGGTGCTGGTCAACATGGTGGTGACCAACCTTTTGGAAATCTTGCTCTGATGGCCCTTGATTCTGCTAAAGGGTCATCATCCAATGCCTCATCTCAGGTATCCACTGAGGCAAAAGCCAAGCTTTGTTCTGAATCATGCATAGCAGCATTTGCTTCTATTAGAGAAGCAAATGTAGCTTTAATAGATAAAAATCTTGAGCTTGAGCACACTATTTCCAAAAGAAAAGCTGATTTTGAGGCTGTACTAAAAGCTAAAAATGATGAGATTTACAAGCTTAAATGCCAAATCAAAGATGATAAAGCTAGGGAAGATGTACTTCTAGAGAAGTACAGAGACGTCAAGGAAACTCTTGCAACCACCCAAGTTGGGTGTGATCGATGGGTGCAATCATGCAAGGGTTTTGAAATGCTTCTTAGCAAGCAATCAGCTTCCAATGTGAAGTTTGGCATTGGTTATAATCACTCTGCTCCTCCTATAGATTTCACTTCAAGAGCAGAAGTTGAATCTGATGGGGAGAGCAATAACCAATCCTTCTCATCATGTGACCTACTATCTTCTGAATCAGCATCATCAGAGATAGAAGTCAGCATTAACTCCTGCCAAAACCAATCAGCTGATGCTACAACAACTGATGGTTCAAATGCTGACTATCACATGACCAAAAGGCTGATCAACTCAGGTGTTGTCACTAGAAGTACTGAAGGTACTGGAGAGCAAGTGACAACATCTGAAGTTCCAACCTCAAATACTGTTAGCACTGAAGAGAAGAAAACTAACAGTAGGAAAGGTTTGAAGACAGCTAGAGAGGATACCAGGAAAGCAGGAACTAGGAAGAAAACTTCAGGTACTGATAGCAAACAGCTGAAGAACAAGTCTTCAGCAGTTAAATCCTCTTCAGCTGATGATCAGTATAAGATGAAGAAAAAGCCATGTGAGATATGTGGCTTGTTCAATCATCTTACTGATGATTGCTGGTACAAAAGGGGTTCCAAACTCAAACAGAAGGAGAAAATTAATGAGAACATCAATAAAATGAAGAATGAGTTTGAAACCAAGTTTGTACTAGCAACATCCAAGCCTGAAATCCCTAAGCCCAAAGCTAAATCTAAAAAGAAGGTAGGGATTACTCTGGCAACAGCTGAGGTTGCTCAGAAAAAGATGGTACAACATAGGAACTCATCATCAGCAAACTCCAATGTGTCTGAAAAGCTGAAGGATTTATCACAGAATCAGACACAATTGGTGATGATGGTTCAGCAACTAGTGGGAAGAGTCAACCACTTAGATGCTCCTGTGTTGAAACCACAGAAAAGGAAGTCCAAGCCAAAGGGTTCCGCTTCTGCACCATCTTCTTCACCTCAGGCTGTCACACCTAACACACCTGTTAGTGCTGCACCTGTAGCTGAGAACAGACCCAAAACCAAGCAGGTTGGGGTCTCCAAGACTAACTAACACATGGCTGTGTTTGCAGGGTTCTTCAACATGCCATAGAAGCATCTGGTATGTAGACAGTGGAGAATCCATGCACATGACAGGAAGCAGCTCCCTTCTTAATGACTACTCTCAAGGAAAGAAGGGATTTGTTTCTTTTGGCAATGATGTAAAGGGTTACATCATCGGAAAAGGCTTTGTTTCAAATGGGGAAATAAGGTTTGATGATGTTAACCATGTGGAGAATCTCAAGTACAACCTCTTGAGTGTCAGTCAAATATGTGACAAAGGCCATGTTGCCCTTTTCACAAGCCAGAACTGCGGATTCTGTCATCCAAAGTTCTGAGTTTGATTGACAAGGCTTTGGATGAACACACTCTCCTGAAGGCCAACAGGACAGGAAGAGTGTATGCCTTAGATCTTTCCAAAAAGATGGATCTAAAAGGCCATCCTTGTCTATTCTCCAAGGCATCTCCTCAAGAGTATACAGTATGGCATAGAAGGCTGGGTCATGTTAATTTCAAGAACATGAATCAGCTTATAAGCCATGGTTTAGTAAGAGGATTGCCTCAGAAGGAGTTCAAGTGTGAAGATGACTGCACTGCTTGCTTGAAAGGAAAACAACACAAAGTTTCATTCCCTTCAATAGAAGAACCAAAGTCCACTGCCTGCTTACAACTTCTGCACATGGATCTCTTTGGTCCTGTCAGAGTGATGAGCATGGCAAAGAAGAAATACTGCCTGGTAATTGTGGATGATTATTCCAGGTTTGTATGGACTTTCTTCTTGCACTCCAAGGATGAAGCAGCAAAGACAATAATGAACTTTGTGTTACTTGTGGAAAAGCAGTATTCCCTACAGGTCAAGTGTGTGAGAAGTGACAATGGAACAGAGTTTAGAAACCACACACTTGATGACTTCTACCTGTCCAAGGGAATTAGAAGGCAGTTTAGCATTCCTAGAACTCCTGAGCAGAATGGAGTGGTAAAGAGAAAGAACAGGACCCTCATTGAAGCAGCAAGGTCAATGTTGGCTGACTCAGGGTTACCACTGACCTTTTGGGCTGAAGCTGTCAATACAGCTTGCTATGTACAGAATAGAGTTTTAGTGAATAAGAGGTTGATGAAGACTCCTTATGAAGTTCTTCATCATTTGGCCCCTCTTATTTCATTCTTTAGAGCCTTTGGGTGTCCATGTTTCATTCTCAACACTAGCAACCCACTCCAGAAGTTTGCTAGTAAGGTGGATGCAGGGTATTTTGTTGGTTATTCATCAACTTGCAAAGCATACAGAGTCTTCAACTGTAGAACAAAGGTAGTTGAAGAAACTCTGCATGTTAAGTTCAATGAATCTCCAAAGGACAAGATTCCACAAAACCCTGTGGAGTTGTTTGATTTGGACATACTGCAATATGTTCCTTGTCAACCTCCATCTGTTGAGCCTGTCAACAGATCTCCACCTGGTGGTACTGATGATGATGTAGTCAGTACTCACCTCTTCAGGTTTAGTGACAACCTGCCTGAGTCCACTGAACCTGATGCTCCTGTAGCCTCAGCAGCTCCATCCACTACAAATGCTGATGAGATTTATGCTTGCTCTACTTCGTTTGAGCTGCTATCTTCTACATGGTTTCAGGAATCTCCATCACCATCTGTGGCTGCTGATGGGTCTACAAACACTTGCACAGATATCATCGTCTATCAAGAGCTCAAGAATCACCCCACTTCACAAATCATTGGTGATATCCATGCTGGAGTTTCAACCAGGAATCAATTGTCTAACTTCTGCTTCTATGCTATCTTCGTCAGTCAGCAAGAGCCAAAGAACTATCATATTGCTTTAAGAGACAATGGATGGGTGGAAGCTATGCAGCTTGAGCTTCTTCAATTCAAGAAACAGCAAGTGTGGGAGCTTGTTCCATTACCCAAAGGTAAGTGTGCTATAGGCACCAAGTGGGTATTCAGGAACAAAACAGATGAGAAGGGCCAAATTGTCAAGAACAAGGCCAGACTGGTTGTTCAAGGGTTTGCACAGGATGAAGGCATCGATTATGATGAGACCTTTGCACCTGTGGCCAGACTGGAAGCAATCAGACTGTTCTTAGCTTATGCTGCCTTTCATAGTCTTAAGGTTTATCAAATGGATGTCAAAAGTGCCTTCCTATATGGGAAAATAAAAGAAGAGGTTTATGTGTGTCAACCACCAGGCTTTGAGGACAATAAACATCCTGATTAGGTGTACAAGCTTGATAAGGCTCTTTATGGGCTGAAGCAAGCACCTAGAGCCTGGTATGAGACACTCTCAACCTTTCTTCTAGAGAATAAGTTCACTAGAGGCACCATTGATAAAACCTTATTCATTAAGACTGTGGGACAACATAAGCTCCTTGTTCAAATCTATGTAGATGACATCATCTTTGCATCCTCTGATCCAAAGTTGTGTGATGAATTTACAAAGCTCATGAAGCTAAGGTTTGAAATGAGTGCTATGGGAGAATTACAGTTCTTTCTAGGTTTGCAAATCAAACAACAGGATGATGGAATCTTCATCCATCAGTCCAAATATACAAAAGAGTTGTTGAATAAGTTTGATTTACAAACCTGTAAGCCCTGTTCTACTCCCATGAGCAGCATCACACAACTGGATGTAGATCAGAAAGGTAAAGCGGTTGATGAAACCCTTTACAGATGTATGATTGGGTCCTTGATGTACCTTACAGCTTCTAGACCAGACATCATGTTTTCAACATGTGCTTGTGCTAGATTTCAGGCTGCACCTAAAGAATCCCATTTGATTGCAGTCAAAAGGATCTTTAGATATCTGCAAGGTACCCAATCACTAGGTCTTTGGTATTCAGCTGGGCATTCTTGCAAACTAGTTTCTTTCTCTGATAGTAACTATGCAGGATGCAAAGTCACCAGAAAATCCACTTCTGGTGGTTGCCAATTCCTAGGCAATTGTTTAGTTTCTTGGCAGAGTAAGAAACAAACATCAATTGCTACATCCACTGCTGAAGCTGAGTATATTGCTACTGCAAGTTGTACCTCTCAGATACTCTGGCTTCAGAACCAGCTTCTGGATTATGGCATTACTGAGACTAAGACTCCATTACTGATGGATAGTGCTTCAGCTCTTTGTATTGTTAAGAATCCAGTCCAGCACTCTAGGACCAAACATATTGAGATCAGACATCATTTTATCAGGGATTGCTATGAGAAAGGTCTGATTGATCCTAAGTTTGTGCCTAGTGCTGATGAGCTTGCAGACATTTTTACTAAGCCTTTAGATAGTGCCACATTCCAAAATTTGGTACTAAGGCTTGGTATGCTGCAGCTTGATTGATTTGACCTATGCTGATGCTCTTACTTCACAACTACTGAAGAGCAAAGGTCAAATATAAGTACTGATGAGTAATTTAGTCCTCAGCTCTTTCACAACTACTGAAGACTAAAATGACTCAAAGTACTGATGTACATTATTTATTGAAAACAACTGATGTAGTGAGGTGGATTACAACTACTGATGTATGATTTTCAAATAAATAAGTACTGAAGAACAAATTTTGCTCACAATTACTGATGTGTAATCTTACACAAGTACTTAAGACAAAATTTGTTCACCAGCTCTGAAGAATATTTCATCAGCACTTGTGAACATCTGATCACAAGAGCTGAAGGCATAAATAGTCACAAGAGCTGAAGGCATAAATATTCACAAGAGCTGAAGGGTCGATGAAACATCTGAAAATCAGCCAAACAGTTGATGAGTAACTGTAGAGGCTAGTATGAAACAACTGATTTGACGGAAACAGCTGATGAGTAATTTCTCATCAGCTGATGACAACAGCTGCTGTTTCACACCCAAACAACTGCAGGACAAAACCATGTCTTCAATAGTTTCATAACTACTGATGGCTAACACCAAGTCCTCAGTTGTTTACAACAACTGAAGCAATACCATGTCTTCAGTAGTTCACAACTACTGATCTCAGTAGTTTACAACTACTGAAGGCTAACACCAAGTCTTCAGTTGTTACAACGTCTGAAGAAAAATATTAGGTCATCAGTAGTTCATAACTACTGAAGACTGACAGTAACTCTTCAGACGTTTACAACATCTGACGGACAAAACCAAGGTCTCAGTAGTTTCAACTACTGACGACTAACACCAAGTCCTCAGATGTTACAACCACTGAAGGTTAAGACCACGTCATCAGTCGTTACAACAACAGATAACTAACACCAAAACCTTTAGTAGTTTTCTTTCAGCCTTTGCCTTACCCTATAAATACCCCACCTTCAGAGCATTTACTCCTCACTTGACCTAATCCTTCAAAACCTCTGAAATTCCCATACACCATTAATGGCGACCATGCAACTGAAACCTCGACACAACTGTGTCGCCCATCTCACCAAATAGCCATTATGGCCCAAATTTCACCAAGCCGTCGATCTTATGAACGACTCACCCTACAAAATGGCTTTTCTCTTGAACCCCACTATATACACCGACTCCTTGACGGAGTTTTGGACGAACATAACCGTCCAAACCGGAAAGCAGGATGGCGAGGTCTCTCTCTGGTCCTCCATCAACAACCACCCCGTGGTTATCACTCCAGCTACCCTGCGTCAAACCCTAAAGCTGGAGGATGCCACCTACCCAACCTCCTACCCCAGAGGTGCCCTGGATCTATCATTCACATCCAACGACTTCTAGGGTAACCTCTCCACCTCCACCTTGTTGAAGAAACACTTCCCGGATCCTCAACGTCTAATCTTCCACATGGTGAACGTGTGTCTGGCTCCCAAAACCTCTTCGTGGGACCAGATGTCAACAAGGTGGCAACAGGTATTGTTTTCTATCTTTGAGAACCAACCCCTGAACTTAACGAATATCATCTTTTTGGAACTTAAAGACATGGCCTCAAAACCGCTTTCTAATCGTTGGGTCTTGTATCCACGGTTCATAATGGCCATGATAGAAAACCAGCTTCAGGCTGAGGGACTAGTTGGCACTGGGGTCCCTGCCATGGCTGTTCTAGCCGAGGTATACTCCAGGCACAACACTGACTACACACTCAAACAGGCTGGCCGGCTGCGAAAACCAACGCAGTAGGAACCCACAGCCTCCACCTCGAAATCAAAAGTCCCCACCAAACCAAAAGCCAAAAAGAAGCCCAAAAAGGCTACTCAGGGAGATGAGTCCCCTGAGGATGCCCCTGCAACACAAAGGCGGGATGTGCCTGCTGGTTCGATTCTCCCAGCAGGTACCACGACTCCACCCACCACAACCACACAGGCTTCCTCTCAACAGGAGCCTGATGCAACCAATATTAGGGCAACCACACTACTGGGGTCTATCTCACTTGAGAAGACTGCCATTGAAAAGCACAATCCTCCCCCTGTGCACACTGCTTCGAGCCCATCTACTGATAAGAACGCCCCACAAAGCCCTACATTGGCAATAGCCAAAGTGCTGACCCATCTGAGCACTCCACCCTCTCCCCAGAAACCTATTACAACTGGGGAGACTCCAACCGAAGAGGCGGTGGATACAAGTACCGGTGGGAGCCCACAGCACAGAGAATCACAAGTCCAATCTCCCAGTGTGGCTAGGGAGATAGGACAATCTGGTGAGGCTGCCACTTCCTCTGCATCAACATCTGAGCAGGGTGAAGCTGGTAACATCAATAAGACCTCACCAGAGGCAACTTCCGATGATG
Organism: Flaveria linearis; assembly: GCA_024085815.1. NCBI lineage: Eukaryota > Viridiplantae > Streptophyta > Magnoliopsida > Asterales > Asteraceae > Flaveria > Flaveria linearis. The sequence continues at coordinate 80,957,119 of CM044002.1, read as the reverse complement.
GATCCAATCCGGAGGCTGGAAGTCCCCAGTACCATGAACAAGGGGCACATGCTGTTACTGAGCCACACTCAGAGCATGTACATCCTGACATTGTCAGGAGGTCAGGTGATTCAGTTCATACTGATGATGACCTGAGCTTCTTCTACGACGTAGTAGCTCAAAACACTATCTTAGAGGATGAGATAAGCAGACTCAAAGAGCTGCTTGCTCAAATGACTCATGATAGAAGTCCATCTGCCACCACTACCCAACAGATGGCACCTTCACCAGAAGGTCTCAAAAACACTGAGCCACTCCCACAAACTCGGCCACCAGCCCCTGCTTCTGGCACTAGCTCTCAGGGTCAGAACCCCCCTGAGCAGCTGGATGCTATCCTCCAGAAATCCCTGCCTCACATCACACCCATACTTAAAGATATAGTCATTCAAACCCTTGATGAGAGGCTTCCCACTTATATACAACCCATGGTGGAGGTTGCCATTACTAAGGCGCTTGCTGATAGTCAAACCCCAACCAATGCACCCAAAAAGGGGGAGACATCAGTGCAAGCCAAGAGGAAGAGGGGAGAGGAGGAGTTAGAGGCAGAGAAAGAGGTGGTGGTTGAGAGGGAGATGGTTGAGGAGAGTAGTAAGGTGAGGGAGAAAGGGAAGAGGAAAGAGAGGGAGGTTGAGCATATAGAAGTGGTTGGAATCCAAAAGGATTTCAGTGTCACTTATAAGAAAAAGGGAGAGGAGGGAAAGAAGGTGGCTGACTCCGATCTAGCAGCCCTTGTCAAGGAGGCTGATGCTGAACAAAGCAGATCAATGGACTCTGCCATTGATCAGCTGTTCAGACAAGGCTTTCACAAGGACACAGCATTGCTAGATCAGGAGCTCAGGAAGATGGAGACTAGGGAGATCGAACACCGATGATCTAGTTATAGCCAAGAGGACAAAAAGAGACTCGAGGCTATGAGTAGATTCATTTCGAAGTATCTGGGCAGGCAAGTCCTGGATGTCAAAGCATGGACCAGGGACAGAATCTTGGCTATAGCCACCAAGATCTGTTCAGCTAGTGACTTCATAAAAGGACTGGTCGTTGAGGCCCTTTCCGAAGCCGGTGCTGGGAACAGGACACTACTAGCAAAACAGACTAAGCCTTCTCTCATATCTAGATTGCTAGCAGTGCCTGCCAACATTCCCACACCAACCACCAAACCACAACCCACAAAACCAACCCCTTCACCATCAAAACCCGCAGCCAATGATCCACCCTTGGTGAAGAAGAGAAGGGTGTTGAGGCTGCAAGAAGAAGAAGAGGAGGATGAGGAGGATAGTCTGCCCATTTCAGCAGTTATCTCTCTACCTAAAGCCAAACCACAAACCATCACTCCCACCTCACAGCAGGACACTGTGAGGGTAAAACTAGAAGAAGAGGAGCAGCAAAGATTGCACGATGAGGCAATGCTGAAAAGCATTGAAAAATCATATGCTGCTTCTACTTCTATCATGAACATGAAGAAGGAAGCTATGAGATTATTCACCCTTAAACAAACCTTTCAATATGAAAAGGAGAGGGTGAGAACATGGCCTGACCCAAGGGTGTCTCACAGGATAGTCAAGAAGGACATGCCTGTGAGATACAAGAGCCAACTCAAGAGAATCGTAGATGAAGTGATCTCTGTGGCTCTTGTAATAACACCCTGGGAAATAGTAGAGGAGTTCGAGAAAGCCTATAGAGCCAACCAATCACCCCAAACAATGCTAGATAATAGGGTGATTAGGAAGGGTTTGGTCTATAAGAGGCATAAGAACTTCCATAGGGATGAGCTCAACCTGTTGTTGGAGGGAAAACATCCTGATGAATTTGCATACAGGCAAACCACAACAGTTGAGCTCAAAAATGGAAAACAGGCCAAGTACATCTCAGAGCTGTACGGTCGGGAGGGATTGTTCGATGGTGTGCCTGAAGATCTTTCCAAACAAGAACAAATGATCTTTCTTCAGGCCTACACCAGAGAATCCTACCGGCTTGTACATGGGAGGTAGATCTCATGGATGGGACAACAGCTCTGTGTCCAATTCCCCAAGACAGAGCTCCCATCCATACTTAGCCAATCAAACCCTAGAGACTACCTCTCAGGCCAGTGCTTATCTGGGTCAACTTCTAATCTGATCTAGAAGGAAATAGACCAATCCTTATGCCACCAATAAGTGGGACAACCAATAATTAGAGGTTTTGGCTGCATTGGTTCAGGGGGAGTTTGTTGGACCAAAAGAACCAATGAACCAAGATCAGGAAAACCCCTAAGTCCCACATGCCACTGCAACAACTGCTGAAGACTCCCATCAGCTGTTCTGACGAAGTCTAAAGAACAAAGTATGAAGATCAAAGAACTGAAGAACAACAGCTGAAGACTCCAAAGTACTGAAGACCAAGTACTGAAGTCTAAAGTACTGATCATACAAGTACTGAGGACTTCAAGTACTGAAGACAAGTACTGAAGAATCAAAAGCTGAAGAACTGAAGAGCTGAAGACCTTCTACTGAAGCACAACGTCTGAAGATAAAGACTGAAGACAACAGCTGATGATATCAACTGAAGTCATCAGCTGTTACATCGTCTGAAGCCCAAGTCTGAAGAACAAGTGCTGAAGACTCAGAGTTTGTCACAACAGCTGAAGAAGTCTTCTTCAGTTGTTGTGATGGTTTTTCCCTTTCAGTAGTTTATTTTGTTTCAGTAGTTGTACAACAGCTAAAGAGCTTGTTCTTCAGCTTTTATAGTATCAGTAGTTATAAACGACTGAAGAGTTTGTTCTTCAGTCGTTGTAGGATTTCAGTAGTTTTATTTTTGTTAGTACTTGTAAAAGATAGGAACATTTTTGTAAGAAGATGTCAGCTGTTGACATCTTCAGTAGTTTTATGTTCCATCGGTTGTAATTTTAATAATCAGTTGATGTCAGAGAAAGGACATCACCACCATCCTTTTGCCGCCTATAAAAGGATGGCGAACCATGCTGTTTTAAATGCCGAAACGTGTTGAGCAATAGAACAATTAATTTTTCGCAGAACTCTTTTCTCTCTCTATGCTTATGCTTGTACTTGCAATATCTTTTATGTTCTTGCATTAATCGCTAATTAACGTGCTAAATCCGCTACAAACCAATCTGATTGATCAAACGAGAGGCTGAGATCCTATCAAGACTTTATCTTCATTCTTCTAAGTGTATTACTTCGGAAGGAGATCTCCCAAGTCTCGGAAGACTGAGTTCATCCTTCGGAAGCTCTTCGGAAGATCACCATAGAAGCTTCGGAAGTTGCAGCATTTCCTGCGGAAGCTACAACATTGCCTTCGGAAGACTTCTCTTAGTTTGTACAGATTCCTTCTAAGTGTTGTTTTTGGTTGCATCAACCTCAATAGATCCAAAAAACTCCCCTAGGCTGATGCTACCAAAACTACACTTCCTTCTTCTACTTTTAACTCCTCCTCAGTTCTTGCCTTTTGTTTAATTCAGCAAGATGAAGGTTGCCATCGAGTGATGATATGTGTGTGAAGTAACCTCTGGGCTTTGAGGATGTAGAATTTCCACATCGAGTGTACAAGCTTAGCAAAGCTTTGTATGGACTTCATCAAGCACCTAGAATCTGGTACGATACATTGTCACAACACTTGATCCAACATGGATACACAAGAGGGAACGTCGATCCAACTTTATTCATAAAGAAGGATAATAATGATCTCTTATGTGTGCAAGTGTACGTTGATGATATCATATTTGGTTCTACTTGTCCAAAACTAAGCAATGAATTTGAAGAAATCATGAAGTCTCGTTTCTGGATTAGTTCTATGGGAAAAATCAATTTCTTTCTTGGACTGCAAGTTCAACATTCTGCAGATGGTATATTCATCAATCAAGAGAAATTTGTTAACAAACTCTTGAAGAAATTCAAACTGCAAGATTGTCAGTCCATAAGAACTCCAGTTGACGTTAACATAAAGACTGAGCCTGATCCTAAAGGAAAATCAGTTGACCAAACTTTATACAGATCTATGATTAGTTCTTTGATGTATCTTACTGCATCAAGACTAGACATAATGCATGCTGTTTGTGTCTGTGCCAGGTATCAATCAGACCCGAAAGAATCCCACTTAATTTCTTTCAAGAGGATATTCAGGTATCTCAAAGGTAAACCAGCTTTAGGGCTTTGGTATCCTTACGAGGGTAACTTTGAGTTACATGGATATATAGATAGTGATTATGGTGGATGCTGTCAAGATAGAAAATGTACAACGGGTGGTTGTCAGTTTCTTGGTCCCCGATTAGTCTCGTGACAATGCAAGAAACAAACGAATGTCTCTGTTTCAACTGCAGAAGCTAAGTACATCGCTGCATCAGCAGGATGTTCTCAAATCCTTTGGTTGCAAAACCAACTGCTGGATTATGGGTTCAATTTTCTTAAAACATACATTGATAACATTGCTGCTATGTTCATTACAACTAATCCAATTCAACATTCAAAAAAAAACATATCAAAATTCGATATCATTTTCTCAAAGATAACTCTGAAAAAGGTTTAATCATTTTGATTCAAATTGCAACTAAAAAACAGTTGGTAGATCTATTTACTAAAGCCTTCCTACCAGGACGGTTTGAGTACTTAGTGGAGTCAGTTGGTCTTATTAACCATGTGTAAAACTGGTTTCTAAGTTCTTATTTTAGTTCTTTGAATCTTATCATGATTATAACCCTCCCTAAGCCAAAAAGGTCATCATAAGTGAACCTTTCAAAGTTATTTGCCTGATTGTACTTTGTGTGTGTGTGTTTTATTTTATAGAAAAACAAAATACAAAAGTAGAAAACTAAAAAATTAAAGATAAAAACAATATACAACAAAAACACTAAAAATAGAGTCTTTCTTTATTTGTCATTTTAGTTTTAGGAATGAATCTGATTTTACAACAAGTGAGAAATGATATTACATTAGTGAGATCAGTTGCATACTCACTCGGTAATAAAGTCTGACATGATAGATATGATATGTAGACAATATCATGCTAGTATACTGAAAAGGTAAATTCTTGTGATTAAACTAAATATCTATGCTTGTATGTGTATTCATCTGAGTACTTTTGAGTTGTATTAGCTTATCGGATTGATTGCTTGTTAAGTTACAACACTCACCCCTGATGGTGATGTGACTAATCATGAGATCTGTTACAAGCATCATCTCACTTCTTTGTTATGAGTCATCATAGACCTGAAGTGCTGAGATATCCTCTGTTGTAAGTGATTACAATCCTGGATATTCTCCTTTGATGCAAAAGATGCCAATGTGCACAACCTATTCAAATGGATGGTTAGAGTTGATCAACTAGTTATCCATGATTATTCTCTGTTAAATTAAGTAACATGAGCTCTGGTTATGCATATTTGTCAGGTAATAAGTTGAGAATGTATGCTTACTTGCATGCCTTGATGATAGTTGATCTCTCTAAGTCTTTGTATGAATCACATCATGTCATATCTAACTCTACCCTAATCAATCCAAGAATTGAAAAAGTAAGTGAGCTGATCTTTTTGTCAAAAACACTCATTTTCTGTCCTTAGATCTTGTGTCTCCTTTGCTGTGATATAACTGACCTGGAACACACTTGATCAGGATTTATTCATTGTTTATGACTATTCACATTTTCTTTTATTTTAATGTGTTGATCTTCACTGATATGATCTCACTGTAGAAAATGATTCTATTATAAATATTAGATTTTGTTTCTGCTTTAATTTTGATTTTATGCATGTTTTATGTGTGCAGACAATTTAACAATGATATGTGTGATCTTATTGTGTTCCCTTGGGGAATTTTTAAGTTTTTAAAACATAAAAGTTTAGGGGGAGTAATAAATGTAAGAGTTTTCTTAGAAAATCAAAATCAAAATGTTGAATTGAAAGGATGATGCTATATGTTCAAAGTATGTGTGTGGTTGATAATGTAAAGTTTTCATAATGATAATATGAACCTATAAATTTGCAAGTGGAAATGCTTCTTACAAATGTTAAAAACAAGACAATTTGTTAATTTTGAGACTAGAATGAAGGGAAAATTAATTTTAAAAATTTAAATTAAAATAAAAGGGGTTAAAATGCTATAAGTGGAAATTGAGGGTCAAAAATGTAATTTTTGTGGGAAAAATTAAAAATTCTGAAAATTGTTTGAATATTAGTACATGAATAGTGCTAATAAATTTAAACAGTGTTCAGATGAAAGATGTGAAAAATGTAAGTGTATTGTACCTCATGCGTCTAAACAGTGATCATAAGTCCATTTAGGTGTATGATGAGTTTTTAGAATTTGTACAAGTGTTTAGATGGTTCTCATAAACCCATGCGTCTGAACAGTTGTCAACCGTCTGAGAAATTAGGTGTAAGGCCCCGTTCCCGGGCACCTCAAAGTTGTTTATTCATCGCACATATAAACATTATTAAAACATACATTTACTTCGCAGCGGAATTTAAAACTTTCATTTATAACTAAAAACATGTCATTTCATAATTTTACAACATTCGTTTTCTTCTCAAAATACAATGACATGTCAAAATATGGATGCCAGCCTCAACAACTGAGTAGTCGCCCTGTGCCATCCTCAGCAACATACCTGCCAACTGGAAACACATCAAAGTCAGCGTTGCTGAGTGAGTTCTAGTTTTATACTAAAAACATACTTTACTTTCCTTTAAAAACTATTTCTTTACACTTACGCTATCACACATCGTACGTACACATAGATAATATTATTTTTATCTTCTTTTCTCATTCATTCTTTATACTTATCTTTCATTCATTCTCTGTCTGTCGTTCACTTATTATCTATCTTTATCTCTCATGCATTCTCTATCTTTTACTTCTATCTTGATCCGGTCACACTTTACCCTCTTCATGGGACACAACCATGATTACTGAGGTCGAGTGACGAGGATCCCGTTTCCTGCGTTAACACTATGTTCCTTCCGTTCATTATTTTCATTCGTTCGTTCTTTAGTTTTCATTACGTACACTATCTTTCGTTCGTTTCTTTCATTCATGCTTTGTCCTTCATTCATTTATTATCTTACTTATCGCACCTTCACATCTTCGTACCCGAAGTACATATAGCATAAATCGCACCAATGGAGTTGTCACTAAGACCAACTCTCCCTTTGTGTGAGAACTCTTAGGGTTTAGCAAGAATCGCATGCTATCTCATGGGTTAGCCCAACATCGCACGCTACATAATCCACAAGAGGTAGGCCATAATCGCACGCTACATAGAACACAGTAAATACCACATTGCACGTATCGGAGTAGCTACCAAAGCTGAACTCCCACTGTGTCTATGTCCCCTTATGAGTTCCACCATACATATCGCACAGATCGCACCGACGGAGAGATCACCAAGACCGACTCCCCCTGTGTGTGTGAGGGCTCTCAGGGTTTAGCTAGAATCACACGCCATCTCATGGGTTAGCCCAACATCGCACACTATATAATCCACATGAGGTAGGACATAATCGCATGCTACATAGAACATAGTAAATACCACATCGCATGTATCAGAGTAGTTACTAAAACTGAACTCCCACAGTGTCTATGTCCCCTTATGAGTTAGCAAAGATCGCACGCTACAATACACACACAATTGAGCTGACAACTCTCAATGAGTTGTGGGCCTCCTTTCTTCCTGTTGTAAGTGATCCTTACTCTCATTTGTTCATTCATGCTTGCATTCATTCATTACGTTCCTCTTTCATTATCTTTCACTTTACGTTATATAATACTTTTTATTCATTCATAAACAATATACGTAAAGATTTGAAAAGATAAACATACATCGAAACAAGGAACATCAACATTTACAAGTCATCAGTCATCACCATCTATCATGGCATCATCATACTTAACATACAAACATCATGCATATGCATGCAATACTATCATCATCATGCTCATCGTAACTTCCAAGTTACGACGGTCATCACACCTGTACCTACGGGAGCTATCACATCATTACTTACCCCTGCTCTTTTCCCGAAGGCCAGTAATTGAACTATACCTCTCCTCGTACACATCACCCCTATTTGGGTGATTGGGCACCCTTCAGTCGCATGGCCTCCATGCGACTGAACACTATGCGAATGGGCTTCTATGCAACTGAACCCTCAGTCGTGCGACTGAACATCTATGCGAATGGACCTATGCGACAGAGCTCTCAGTCGTATGACATGTCATGCGACTGAACCTCCAGTCATGCGATTGAGCTTCAGTCATGGGATTGAGCTTCAGTCGTCCCTCAGTCGGCCGATTGGCCCTCCAGTCGCCTAGCCCTAGCTGGGTAGCGATTGCAGTTCATCCCGAACGACAGCCGCGACATTCGGCCTTCAAACCCTTCCAAACTCATTCTAACCCCAAATTAACCCTCCTAAACCTTAGGGAATCATATTATGACAACATTCACGCACATACACGTCCAAAATCGCACTCTAAACACACTATACACATACACATACATACGTAAATGGGTTAAACACCCAAAACCCGAAAATAGTTTTTAGATGTGTTCCAGCCACAAAATCCTTCAAAAACGTGTAAAAGAGGGGTCCTAGAACTCACATGAACTATCCCGTCGAGTAGAGCTTCGATTCAACTCGCTACACGTCGATTTTGCACTCTCGAACCCGCTTGAACCAAGCTTTCTCCTCCTCTGCTCCCTTTTTCTCTCTTCTTTCTCTCTATGGCTGATGTTTGTGAGTATGGGGAGAGGGTAAGGGCTGCCCTCCCCCTTAAATACTACAGTCCAGTCGCCCGAGCTCCAGGCGTATAGACACTCCAGTCGCCAGATCTCCATGCGACTGGACACTCCAGTCGTGGGACTATCATGTGTATGGAGCTCTAGTCGTGCGACTATCATGCGTATGGAGCTCCAGTCGCATGACTTTCGGCGTATGAAGACTATTTAGGCGCATGAGCTCCAATCGCATACTTCCATTCGTATGGACCTCAATCGCATGACCTTCATGCGAACGGCCCTCAGTCGCACACCTATCATGCGTATAGGACTCCAGTTGCATGACTTCCATGCGTATGGGACTCCAGTCGCATGACTCCTATGCGTATGGATGCCCCAGTCGCATGACACTCCAAACTGAAATTTCCGGGTGTTACATTAGGTAAATTTAATTAAGTGTTATACGGTTCATCTCTCCCATGCGTCTACACAGTACCAAACGACTTGTGTAAAATTGACCAAGCGTTGACCATTTCTATAGATACATGCGGCTGAACAGTGCTTAACCGGCTAAACAGTACAAAACCATCTGAACAGTTCTCAAGCGGCTGAACAGCTGTCATGCGTCTAACCCCAAACGAGTAAACAATGCTCATCCGTCTAAAATTTTACACTTAGTATATAAAGAACACTTCTCATTTTTCCATTCATTCACAACCCACAGCCCCAAACATTTAAACGCAGTCGATTCATTTTTACCCATTATACTCAAATTGTCATTTGTTCCTGAAAAATTCTTATTCGAAAGTGTATATCTGTGATTTACGAGTGTAAGTTCACTGAATAAATCATTCATTTCAAGTTTTAGATTCAAACTAGGTCAGACGGTTCTAGTCTGTTCAGACATTTGGACCCTAAAACTTGAAAAGATTCAAAAAAGATGAATCAAAATGAATAAAAGAACTGAAATTGATCACATATTGTTGATGTACACAAAATTTCGAACATTTTGACATATAAAACTGGTGTTTTCATGAACATCGAGTTCATGGTGTTCATCTTAGTTCGAATGAAGAAGATGAACAGTTCAAATTTGAAAATATTTTTTTAATTAAAAAAATTATTTAATTAATTCATAAGAACTCAATTGAAAAATAACTTTGATCAATGTTAAGTCAATTAATATGTTTTAAAACAATAATACAACAAAGTGTAATTAATATGATTTTGACAGAATTTTAATTAATTCTAGAAAATGATTAAGTACACTTGATGTTAAATAAAACCTAAGAGTTTGAAAACATAATAATTCCTTTATATTAATTCAAAGTTTAACAAAATCAAATCATTTCAAATTCATCTATATATCTAAATTTGTGTGTTTGTTTGTGCAAATAGAAGAACTAAAAATTGAGCCAAAGCATAATGTGGCTGCGTTCTTAGACAAAGATAATAGAGAGGCCACTGGATATGAGGAAATGATTAGATTCTTGGTGAGGACTAAACACATCTATGCAATGTATGCAAGGCCTCTGATTCATGCAAGACTAATCAAAAGATTCAGGAGAACAGCCGAGCTGGAAAGGGATGAAGCTGGAAAAAAATTATGAGAGCATTTATCACTAATGATAGAATGCTTGAAGTCTCTGAGCAAGCCATAAGGATAGCTCTTAGACTTGGAGAGAATGACCCTGAACATTTGTCAGAGTATACATTCAATGAATGTAGGGATGTATTCTTGTAGATGGGTCACCCTGATCATTTCCCCAAGAAGCAATTCTATAGGGCCAGGGTGTATAACCACTGGAAATTACTTTGCTATATCTTTCAGCAATGCATGTCCAAGAGAAGTGTTGGTTGGAATTCATTCCTTGTGGACATTGCATCACTCATTATTGCCTTAGCCACTAACAGAAAATTTAATATGGCTAAATGAATCATGAATGGATTTATCTTTAACTTAGAGAGAGGAAGGAGAAACAAGTACTTAATGTATCCAAGGTTTCTTCAACTGCTTATTAATAAAGATAATCCTAATCTATGTGTTAATGGTGTGGAAGTTGATAAATTGCAATTGAAGCATATGTCTGAAGTTGTTTATAAAAGACTTGCAGTTATCACAGGTGCCCCAAACATTCCTCTTTTTGACTACATGAGGAATGTAGCAATGGATAATGTGGATATCAATCAACAACACTTCCATCTAACTGAAGATGAGCCTATAGATCCAAATGATCTAATTGAAGATGTTGTTAAGGAGGATGGTTGATGATAATGATGATGAATATGAAGATAATGATGATGATGATGCTACTGAAAGCTCATCAGATGAAGATGATGATAATGATGATAATGATGGTGCTGATGGTGCTACTGAAGCACATTAATTAGTTAGCAGTGAGAGAACTGCTTCTGATCATGTTACTGAGACCCATGATCTGGGAGAAGGAACATCTGCTGATGTTATGCATAAGGAAACTATGAATGAAGCACAAGATGATGAAGCAAATGTAAATGTGCATGCTGAAGCTACTGTGCGTGAAGAAGATACTCAAAATCAAACATTTGATTTTGATTTTATGGAAGCAATGCTTTCTGAGCCTGTTTTTCAAGGCATAGCTCATGAAGAACCTGAAGATATGCCAGTCATTACAGCATAAAACATGTCTGTACAGACGGATGACATCTTAGATATTGATGAGCTGGAAAAACTGAAAGATGAAAATCTTGCTCAAGAAAGAATAATAGATGAATTGAAAGCGGATAATGAAAAACTAAAAGAGTCAAACATGTCTCTTGAAAAGGTAGTGATTATGTTAAAAGAAGAAAATGAAAAGCTAAAAGAAGAAAGTCAAAGCAAGGATGAAAAGCTTGTGGTGTTTGCAAAAGACAAAGTTGATGTCATAATGAACTTTGAAGTAATGATAAGAGACTATGATCTTCTTCAAGAGAAATACAAGAAATTATCTGAAGAGAATGAAAGGTTAAAAGATGAGCTAAGAAAGTCAAAGGAGTCTCAAAAGCCTAACTCTCCAGATATTGTGGTTGCTTCTGAGATGATTCCAATTGATGTTGAAAAGACTTCAGAGATGGAGAAAGGGAAAAGGAAACTAGATGATATAGAAGATCCAGTTCTACCTGAATCTTCTACTAAATTGCAAAGGATAGAAAAAGTTATTAAGGAAGTGGTGCATGGAGAACAAGAGCAACATATGTTGGATCTAGATTGTATAGGACTAGATCATTTTTGTATAGGATTAGTACTTGAATCAAGTCTTGTAATTAATATTTGTAACAGTCAATATATATATATATGTGCATTGAATTTATAGGTTAACCCCTTTATATATATGTGGGGTGATTTGTGACTTGACAGGAGAAAGAATATACTTGGATGGATTTCCTGAAATTGACCAAGTGTAGGAAACATCTACGGATGAACATTATTGTTAATCCGTAGATATGATCCTTACAAGACCAAATGACCAAGTGAATGTTCCTGCGGATGATCAAGATACATGAAGTGAAGACTCCTACGGAAGAAGGATTTCCTACGGAAGAACAACTCTTCTACGGAAGACCAAGTCATCTACGGAAGAACAAAAGTTCTGCGGACGACAAGATTGCTGCGGAAGAACATTATACTTGTGCGATTGCAAATACCAAGAAGTCAAACAAGTCAACACAATCAATAACAAATCCCGAGAGATCCGGTGTTTTCTTAGCCGACTCAAATCATCTATAAATACGAGTCCTAGGTTTCACATCTCGGGGAACACAATCAATCAATATTACGGATGTCGAGTTACATCATTGTGCAACCCTAACCGCCGTCACATCAACATCAACATTATTTGATTCACTGAATTCGATTGTTCATAGTTATTCGTTATTATTCTTTTGTAATCATTACATTACAGTTAATGAAATACGTTTGAATAATTATTGATTTTGCATTTATTGTGTTTCTGTGGTTGTGTTCATCATTAATCATTAAACCAATTAAACGTCAATTAGTGATAATTCCGTGATCATTAAATTGATTTATTTTAATACTGATAATTCCTGAATTGAGATCCTTGGATTCACAACCTACCCAGGAGAAAATTAGTGCTCTAGAAGATATTGAAGAAGAGTATAGTGATGACTGGTACGATGAAGTACTAGATGATGAAGATATTGATGAAGCTCAATTTGAAACAACTTTCTCTCCTCTTGAGCCAATTCACGAACATGGTGAAATTCCTCAAGATTTTGAAGATAGATATGATTATCTTGTGAGGATGAAATATAATCGTGTATTTTTGGATCAGCCGACAGTTTCTCAAATTAATGATGAATATGAGAACTGTATTGTTGCTGAGTCAGTCACCCCAATCGATCCAAATGTGATAGTTATGGAACATGGCGAATGGAATCGATCACAGGAGAACATAAATATTGAGGAAGTACCCAGATCAGAGTTACATCACCCTGACCCAAAAGAAATGAGTATTCCAGCTTTAAGGTCTTGGTTGCAGGCTCAAAATTATCCGTGGAAAAGATTAAAACGGCTTCAGTCTGTCTCATTGAGGAATCTTGTCAAAAGCTTTCAGCAAACTGAAAAGCAATTGAACAAAATGATTATTCTAGACACTGACAATCCTCAACATCTGGATATTACAAAGAGGACAAGAATTCTAAAGCCCCAAGAGATCAAACAAATGGCACAAAACACTAGTGCTCATAAGAGTAAAAGAGCTAATCAAGATGTTCTCTGGTTTAGAAAAACAAGTTATAAAGCTTTTTCTGAACAGAAACAAATATTTGATAGTACTAGATTTACGAGTGGCTAGGTCAGAAATGTCTAACAAAAAGGACAATCAGTTACTGAACTGTTGAATACAATGATTGCTCTAGATTTTACAAACCAAGTCATGATCATTGCATGGAAGTATGCTAAGGTGTTTGATGCATTTTTTGATAAAAAGAGTAAATGCTGTATGTGATGTCTATCATTTTTACTCTAGCATCATTAAGCTTCCAATGCAGGATTTGAAAGAGTTAAACAAACTACCACTGATCAATCCGTTTAGATCCAAAAGAGGTGATATGTTTGTTGAACTGTTGAGAAGAGGTATAGCAAGAACAAGTAATTTCCTTTAAACTGGATGTGATCAAGAAGATAAGGTATACTTTGCTATGTTAAAGAAGAATAAAAAGTTAAAGGGGTTACAGACTGAAGAAGAGCATTTCATGGTTAAATTTTATGACCAATACTTTGAAAAAGTTACAACCCCTGGCTTAAAAATGATTGATGGTACCCAAAAGTCCAAACCGATACATTGATGGTTCTACAACACGGAGACATTTAAGCTTAAATTGGTCCGTAATCACAAACAATGGGATGAGGACATGATTACACTGTTTGGTGCATTGGATCTCAAATTGCTTCATCCGAGTTATATTTCATTTCTCTCGGTACAAAAGCTTGAGAAGGTGTCTCCTGATGTTGCTGAGCAAGACAAGAAATATTTTCTTTCCATCATCAACATGATGAATGCAGCTATGGAAAGAATCTCTCTTAGAAAAGCCCTTGCTTATGCCAACATAGTGAAGAAGGACATAAAAGATATAGAGTTCATGCGCATTTCAAGAAAAGGTGTATTGGAGGTATACTCGAAGGAAAGCTCAAAACCCATCGAGTTATACACCAATATCGATGTTACTGGACTATCAAAAGATACTTTGGAAAGGATGAGTCAAATAGAGATTAAAACAAACGATTCAAGACCTGAAAAGGGAATTCTTGCCAGTAAGTTCAAGTCAGCAATAGCTAATACATTGAAGGAACAATATTTATTCAAGAAGAAGCCGATATTTAAAGTAAAAGAAGAACAAGAAGACTTCTTTGAAGATTGAAGATGCATGTGCAGGAAGAGAGAAGATAGAAGAATGAAGCTGAGAAGAATGGAGAAGACAAAAGATTGAAGACTGAAGATCAAGTGAAGATAAAGAAATGAAGACAAGAGAAGAAAAAGACATTAAGACTGAAGATTTTGAAGACAGAAGACAATGTCAATCTTAGGGGGAGTATTGGTAGTACTTCTTTAAAGATTAACATTTTGTCTTTATGTGTCTTTTTATGTTTTTGTCATAGTATAGGGACTAGTCTTGTAATTAGTTAGTTTCTTTCTATTTATTGATAGTATATATATAGCTTAGACTTGTGTAGGTTAGATGCATGTATGAATATGCTACTTACATATTGTAATTGTCTTTGCTATTATCAATAAACTCTATGAATTTTGTTGATATTGTGCTTTGATTTGATTACTTTGTTTGTATTTCATTAAATTGTTAACTAATATCATCATAGATCTATACATTTGATCCTATCAAGCATCCTTGGATCCACTTGAAAACTCAAAAGAGGTCGTTGTGGGAAAACAGTGGATGCTACTTTTGGTATGTATGGTCCATGAGTGACGGACTTCCACACACGGGAGTCTTGATACTTGATGAATCCTTCAATACGTTGACACCAGCACCTGAAGTTATCAGGTGTGATAATGGGAGCTTTGGTCATGGTTCCCATTTCTAGTTCAACAAATTTCTAGTTAAGGGCCATTTTGGTTGAGTGAGTAAGTTTTAATAAACAAGGTTGATTAGGGATGGTTGGATCTCACAATCAAGAGTCTGGATGCTCTGATACAATTGCAGGACTGATATTGTTCTATTAACACTTAGTGTTTCTCCCAAATTATTAAATATCACTCGTTTAATGAATGCAGAATCAATAAATCAGTTGATAATAATATAATAAGTAAAGAATCACAAGAAGTGGTTTTCAAGATACTTGTATATATTATCTCTCAACTAAGTATTACAAGATTCATGTTGAAGCATGGATACTAAGTTACAATAAGCGACTATATATACTACTATCTACAGCTTGTTATACGTAGATAACATGCTGGGACTTACTTCTAAACAAATACTACATTGCTGGAGGTAGGGTATCTTATATAATGTCACACCCCGACCGATGGCGGAATCATCGAGGCGAACTGTGACCTCCGTCACCAAAAGGTCCATCAATTAACATGTTACTGTTAACTTTTCTTAGAACGTTCGTTCCTCACCTTTATAAACTACTCGTGTGGGTATTATACTTGTTTTATCATCTTTTACACTTGTGTCCTCGTCGTTAGCATTGCGATCATTAAGAATTTTTACAACCATCGTTATCGTTACAATTAAACCCACCGTTATTTATTATTATTGCTAATAATGAGACCATTTTAAGTTAATAACACAATCGTTTACATATTTATCATTAATATATAACTAGCCAATTAAGGTCGTTTTTAACCGAAACAAATTTAGGAACTCGGGAGCTAAGTGTAGGGACCAAATGTGACATTTTTCAAACTAGGGCTGGGTATAAATACCCATATTCTAGCCCTAGCCTTCATTCACCTTCTTCTTCATCTTCTTCTTCTTCCACTTTTCTTCTCCTCCTTGCATCGAATCGCCCCGTTTCTTCGCGTTTTCAACGGCAAAGCCTCGACTACAGCTGAGACTACTCCTTTCTTGCAGGTAGACGACCTTAGTCATCCCTTTTCTTGCTTGCTTGCTTCTGCGTTTTTAGGGTTTCGGGTGCTCGGGGCCAACCCGAGCACATGAGGTCGCGTGGGGGCGTCTGTTGCCTTTCTGCGTGTTCTTCTTGTTTGTACATGTTTGAAATGCGTTTCTGGAAGTCCTTGAGGTGTGAATCTTGTGCACGGAGTAGCCGAAGGCTGCTCTGCACCTGCTGCAATCGCGACCTGCTGTTCTGGTGACTGGGTCTGTTATGTGACTGAGTCATGCGACTGTGTGTGTCGTGCGACTGAGTCCATGCGATTGTGTGAGTCGTGCGACTGAGTCCATGCGATTGAGTGAGTCGTGCGCCTGAGCCTATACGATTGTGTGTGTCGTGCAATTGAGTCATGCGACTGTGTGTATTCATGCGATTGAGTCTATACGGATGAAGGTGTGTGATTGTGCGTGTATCGCACGACTGAATGCCTAGTCGTACGAATGGAGGTTCAGTCGTATGAATGAAGCTAATTCGTACGAATGAAGGTTGAATCGTGTGAATGGATGTTGAGTCGTGCGATTGGGTGTTGTGTGGTATTACTGAATGCTGAGTCGCACGAATGAGGGTTCAATCGTACGAATGAAGCTGATTCGTACGATTGAAGGTTGATTCGTACGGATGGAGTGTTGAGTCGTGCGTCTAGTCCTATCGTACGATTGGAGCTGTCATGCGATTGGAGTTTCTTTTTGTGTGTGGTGTGTGTCTGTCGTGTGGTGTTAAGGTGAAAAGGTGACATCGACACGGGTACCGTTGCTAATGACAACCTTTAAAATTAACACTATCAAACTTATTAATGTTATTCCAAATCAAATTAACATAACATTTTACAATTATCAACAAATGATTTGCAACACTAATATACACTAAGTATTTCTCTAATAGCAATAACACTATTACACAAATATCATCGGCAATGGCAACGATTTCTAGTACTTGGATCTACATAAGATCTAATACTTATGTCTATTTGTGTGTGTTACACGCAACCGAACCAGTACAACCCGAACCGATCAAACGTTACTATATGCCTCATACATATCATTAATGCTTAACAATAACTATCAATAGGTGTTTGACCGTTTACTACATACAACATTTGGAAACTTGATCATTCGTACTTACCACTTAACAAGTGAGTTTCGTGGCCCCTTTTTATGCTTATACAATATTTCAATCTTTTACAAACATGGGGGAAAAGTATGCTCACCCACATTCTTATGCTGTACAATTTACATACAATTTTACATACTTGGAATCAACGTGATACTGTGTTGTGAGTACTTATCTGATACATACATGAGTCGCTGTGTGGTACTTTCTTTACAACCATTTAATTCCGGTGTTAGAACCAACGGATAGGTATTGGTAGTACTACTGGGTTGACACCCCCACCCATGCATGTTGGTATACTAGTTAGTACCAATGGTGGCCAGGAACGGGCCCTTGGGTGAATATATTGCGACAAGTTGTTGTGTGTACGTCATTAGGTTTGGTTGTAAAGCTCATGGATATGTGATTTTGCTTACTTATAGCTGTATGCACGGTATTTCACAACAATTACTATACAGCATCAATTACTTATTTACTATTTAAACCTGCGAGCTCACCAAAAATTTTGTTGAACGTTTTGAGCATATCTTTTTAGGTGACAATGCTAATTGAAGATCTAGGTGTGTTGCCTTTGTGGAGACCCTAGGATGCATTTTTTAGACTAAACATACTTGACAAACATTCATTTTGAACCATTGTTGTAGTCTATTAAACAATCTTCATACTTTTGATACTTGTTCCCGGGTTGTGGGAATTACATTACAATGATATTATTTTTGATTATGTGAATCATTTACAACTTATGCTGATGGCTATGTTGTCGTGAATATTGACTAAACACGACACAAGTCTCCATTTGTGTCGGGTGTCGTCATGACACGCATATCATCAATTACACATATTGCATCTCTATTGTTAACAATGTGTTATGACGATCCCGTCTCGTTACATCCCCATGTTTCCGCTCTCAGCGACGGTGTGATAGACTGGTATCAAAGCCATTGGTTATAGAGAATTAGGCAATTCACTTGACCTAGACTATAACCTAGGAACCTTCATGTAGAATGCATGCTAGGATTGGCTTGCATCTGATAGTACATGTATGTTCCTCTATACTTGATCTTTATCTCTATACTTGCTCTTTGTCTCTATGTCTTGTTATCTGACCATCCTGAGGGAGGCACTATTACTCTTAATCCTTCCTCACGGGATGCCTCCTACTAGAATCTTTCATTCCCATGCGCACCATATTATAGTATTAGTTTGGGATACCTAACCTGAAGGGATCTTCATAGATCACGCGAAGTGTCGATCTCGGATATTGAGTCAGACCCTGAGACAGTTATGCCTGAGGTCCTGAAAGAAGAAAGGATAGGCAACTTTTATTAGACTAATTGAGTTTATGTGCTTGGATTCTATTTGTTATGACGGACTACTAATGGGATATTACTGAACATGGGCATGAGAACTTGCACGATCTGTGTACTATGAATGGTGTCGATACTGTGATGTTAGCATGGGTAGGTGAGGCTAAAGGTGACCATGCAATGCAAATTACCATTATGGGTGCACACGTAATTGCAATTTGTAGTGCATGTGAAGCCTGGCTAATCTTACCATGAGGTAACGATCATAGTTAGTACAAGTCTTCCATTCTATACCTTAGGGTACTAGAAACATAATTATAGTAATACCTTGTAAATGGTTATAAAACATTCATACCCTTTACTATCACTTAAGTCCTATTCTACTTAGAGCCTTCATGGAATTTCAATTATGATATTAATATTAATCTCCATGAAACATTTCTCCTCTTAGCATTTTAGTAACTATGGAACTGATTAAATGCTTAAAATGAGAGTGGACTTCAAAGAAATATAGGAGAGTGATGATATTCCCTTCACATACATTACGTTATTTATTGGGATGATATTAAGGACAATCAGATGTCATGTAACAGGTTTAAACATCGTTCTCGGTATATCGTGGATGTGGTGGGAACGCTGCGGGGAACCCTATATATAAGCATCACTGATATACCAAGAATGTGCTTGAACTGGGTTACATGATGATCTTGATTGACTGGAGCATGAAATGTTGGAACCTGATGAGTGGAATTAAATGTGTATCCTAAAGTGACTAAAGTTTACATGTTTACTCCTTTTATGATTAGAAAATGCCACCTCGAAGAGTCACCCGCAGTACAAATCACGAGGGTGAGACCCCACGAGGCAGAGGTAGAGGTAGGCCACCAAGAATAGGTGGTGGTCCCGCCGGCAACAATCAGGGAAATAAAAACCCTGATATAGCTGCTATGATTGCTCAGCAGCTAGCCACGCTGATTCCAACGATAGTGACTCAAGTGGGCGACACTCTTCTGAATCATAATCTCCACGGGGATAATGATACTAACAATGAGCATAACCAAGGAACAGGGGAGGATACTACGAATGGTGGAACAACTGGTAATGAAACTGGGATTGTTAATACCAGGCGGGGATGTTCATACAAGGAATTTGTTGCCTGTAAACTAAAAGAATTTGATGGGAAAGGTGGAGCGACAGCTCTAACAAGGTGGCTTGAGAAGATGGAGGCCGTCATTGATATCAGCGAATGCCTCGACAGTCAGAAGATTAAGTATGCCACGTGTTCACTACAGGGCAAAGCCCTAACTTGGTGGAACACACAGATTCAAGCAAGGGGAAGAGAATCAGCAATGCAGATGACTTGGGATGAGTTTAAAGCATTTATCACTAAAGAATACTACCCACTCAATGAGATGTAGAAGTTGGAGCAGGAGTTCTGGAATCATTCTATGGTAGGAGCCGGGCACACAGCTTACACTAATCGTTTTCATGAGTTGGCAAGACTAGTTCCACATCTGGTGACTCTAGAATCCAAGAGGATCGAGAGGTATATCTGGGGACTTGTGCCTTAAATCCGGGCTATGGTAACAGCAGCAGCCCTTCCTACTATTCAGAGTGTAATTCTGAAAGCTGGCACGTTAACAGATAAGATGGTGAGAATAGGGGTCTTAGGAAGAGGGACAGAGAAAAGAAAAGATGTTGGGGAAACGAGCCGGTTGTGTGCCGGGAAATTTGATAAGAGGGCCAAGGCAACCAGAAATTTTATGGCCGTGACGCAGGGCAAGAGAGAGTATGTCGGGCCGCACCCCATATATGACAGGTGCAACTTCCATCATCCCCCAACAATGCCGTGCCGGGTGTGCGTGAACTGTAGATGCCCGGGGCATCTAGCGAGAGACTGCAGAGTGGAGCCAAATCTAGTTACACCGGTCAACGCGGTTAACCCCGCCGGGAATGCCAGGGTCTGTTATGAGTGTGGAAACTCGGGTCACTACCGCAACGTGTGCTCCAGACTGAATCGAGCGTAGGGTCAACAAGGAAACAACCAACCACAAGTGATGGCCATAGCTGGTAATCAAGGCCAAGGGAATCAAGGAAATGCTGTCAGAGGATGTGTGTTCGTTATTGGAGCAAATGACGCCCGTCAGGACCCGAATGTCGTTACAGGTAGGTACTTGCTCAATCATCACTTCGCATCTATATTGTTTGATACTGGAGTAGACAATAGTTTCATATCATCTGAATTTTCCTACATGCTTCACTTGAACCCTAGTAGGCTAGAAACAAGCTACTCCGTTGAAATGGCCAATGGTAGAATTGTACAGGCTGACGAGATTATTAGAAAGTGCTCCATGATATTGGAAAACCATGCGTTCGACATAGACTTAATACCTTTTGAGCTGGGATGTTTCGATGTGATTGTGGGAATGGATTGGTTGTCGAAACACGGAGCTGAGATTGTTTGTCGGGGAAAAATAGTGCGAATCCCCATGCAAGACGGGGAGGTACCCGGGATTCAAGGAGAACGACTGGGAAGTACCCTAAAGCTTATTTCTTGCATGAAGACACGTCGATGTATACGAAAGCAGTGTTACGCGTTTTGGCCCATGTAGTGGAAAAGAAAGAAGAGAACAACAAGTTGGTAGATATTCCTGTAGTACGAGATTATCCGGATGTATTCCCTGATGATTTGTCGGGTTTACCTCCTCCACGCCAAGTGTAATTTCGTATAGAGTTGGTTCCTTGAGCTACACCGGTAGCAAAAGCACCGTATCGGTTGGCACCATCAGAAATGCAAGAGTTATCTAGCCAATTACAAGAACTATTGGAGAAGGGTTTTATTCAGCCAAGTCACTCACCATGGGGAGCGCCGGTATTATTTGTCAAAAAGAAAGACGGGTCGTTCCGTATGTGCATTGATTATCGTGAGATGAACAAATTGACTGTGAAGAGTCGATATCCTCTTTCTAGAATCGATGATTTGTTGGATCAGTTGCAAGGAGCCTCGTATTTCTCCAAGATCGACCTTCGATCGGGATACCATCAACTATGGGTTTTCGAGGATGACATACCGAAGACAACATTTAGGACTCGTTATGGGCACTACGAGTTCTTAGTCATGCCGTTCGGACTGACTAATGCACCAGCTGTGTTCAAGGATCTGATGAATCGAGTGTGCAAACCTTACTTGGATAAGTTCGTGATCGTATTCATAGATGATATACTCATCTACTCCCGATCGAAGGAGGATCATGAAGAACACCTTCGGGCAATACTGAGTCTATTACGAGAAGAGAAACTTTTTGCCAAGTTCTCAAAGTGTGAATTTTGGTTTCGAGAAGTGAAATTTTTGGGACACGTGGTGAACGAAAATGGGATTCATGTAGATCCTGAAAAGATTGAAGCGATGAAGAAATAGGATGCACCCCATACACCTTCAGAGATACGGCAATTCTTCGGATTGGCCGGATACTACTGTCGCTTCATTGAGAATTTTTCAAAGATTGCTCAACCGTTAACTCTGTTGACTCAGAAAGATAAGAAGTTTGATTGGGAACACGCACAACAACAAGCATTCCAAACGTTGAAGGAGAAGTTGTGCAACGCACCGATATTGTCCCTCCCAGGCAGAACTGATGATTTTGTGGTGTATTGCGATGCTTCACATCAAGGGTTGGGATGTGTGCTAATGCAGAAGGATAAGGTGATCGCCTAGGCCTCACGACAACTTAAGGTGCACGAAAAGAAGTATACAAATCATAATTTCCAGTTGGGCGTTGTAGTATTTGCACTTAAGATATGGAGGCATTACCTGTATGGAACCAAATGCCTCATCTACACAGATCGTAAGAGCCTTCAACATATCCTAGATCAGAAAGAACTCAATATGCGTCAGCGACATTGGGTAGAGTTACTTAGTGACTATGATTGTGAAATCCGGTATCATCCGGGGAAAGCGAACGTGGTGGCTGATGCATTAAGCCGCAAAGAACTCGTGAGACCACTACATGCTCGAGCGTTGGGATTGACTAATCAAACGAATATGAAAGCTTAGATACAAATTGCACAAAGTGAGCCATTGAAAGAAGGAAACCTTGCGGGAGAAGAATTCCGAGGGTTGGACAAACAGATGATTTGCAAGGATGATGGTATACAGTATTTCATGGATCGTATGTGGGTGGATACCCAGATGGGGAGACATTCATAGCCTAGTCATGGATGAAGCACACAAGACATGATATTCTGTTCATCCTGGTGCAGACAAGATGTATCATGATCTTAAAGATCTGTACTGGTGGCCAGGCATGAAGAAAGACATTGCTACGTATGTAAGCCGATGCTTGACGTGCTCGAAAGTTAAGGCTGAACACCAGAATCCATCGGGATTATCACAGCAACCTGAAATTCCCTAGTGGAAATGGGAGAATATAGCCATGGATTTCATTACCAAACTACCTAGAACAAGTAGCGGGCATGACTCGATATGGGTTATAGTGGATCGTATGACGAAGTCAGCTCATTTCTTACCGATTTGAGAGGATTACAAGATGGATAAGTTGGCGAGATTGTACATAAAAGAGTTCGTGACAAGGCACGGAGTGCCGGTGTCAATCATATCCGACCGTGACAGCCGATTTACCTCATGATTTTGGCAGACACTACAGAAAGCGATGGGCACACGATTGGATATGTGTACCGCCTATCACCCACACACAGATGGCCAAAGTGAACGAACCATACAGATGCTAGAAGACATGTTGAGAGCGTGTGTAATCAACTTTGTTGGTAGTTGGGACACTCATCTACCGCTGATCGAGTTTTCTTACAACAACAGCTACCATACAAGTATTGGATGTGCTCCGTTTGAAGCATTGTATGGAAGGAAATGCAGATCATCCGTTTGTTGGGCCGAGATTGGTGAAAGCCAGCTAACAGGCTCAGAGATCATTCAGGAAACAACCGACAAGATCTTCCAGATCAAAGAGAGACTTAAGGCTGCTAGAGATCGCCAAAAGAGCTATGTCGACAACCGTCGAAAGCCTCTAGAATTCAATGTTGGGGATCGGGTTTTACTCAAAGTCTCTCCTTGGAAACGGATCGTTCGATTTGGAAGAAAGGTACGTTAGCCCCAAGATACGTAGGGACATTCGAGATTACAGAAAGAATCGGTCCGGTGGCTTACCGATTAAGGTTGCCACAAGAACTTAGCGGTGTACATGATACTTTTCATGTGTCAAACCTCAAAAAGTGTGTGGCCGACGAGTCCCTTCACGTACCAATTGAGGAAATCAAGATTGATGAGAACCTTAATTTTCTCGAAGAACCTATAGAGGTCATGGACCGAAAGGTCAAACGATTAAGACGCAGCAAGATACGTCCGCATGAGATGGAACTCCGAACGAGGACCAGAATTCACATGGGAACAGGAAGATCATATGAAACGCAAATATCTACATCTATTTGAGGATGAAGCACTTGGACCTAACACAAGTTGAATTTCGGGACGAAATTCTCTCAACTGAGGGATACTGTGACCTCCGTCACCAAAAGGTTCGTCAATTAACGTGTTACTGTTAAATTTTCTTAGAACGTTCATTCCTCACCTTTATAAACTACTCGTGTGGGTATTATACTTGTTTTATCATCTTTTACACTTGTGTCCTCATTTAGCGTTGCCATCATTAAGAACTTTTACAACCATCGTTATCGTTACTATTAAACCCACTGTTATTTATTATTATTGCTAATAATGAGACCATTTTAAGTTATTAACACCATCGTTTACATATTATCATTAATATATAACTAGCCGATTAAGGTCGTTTTTAACCGAAACAAATTTGGTAACTCGGGGGCTAAGTGCAGGGACCAAATATGACATTTTACAAACTAGGGCTCGGTATAAATACCCATATTCTAGCCCTAGCCTTCATTCACCTTCTTCTTCATCTTCTTCTTCTTCCACTTTTCTCCTCCTCCTTGCACCGAACCGCCCCGTTTCTTCGCGTTTTCACCGGCAAAGCCTCGGCTACAGCTGAGACTACTCCTTTCTTGCAGGTAGACGATCTTGGTCGTCCCTTTTCTTGCTTGCTTACTTCTACTTACTTCTAAATATATATATATATATATATATATATATGTATATATATATATATATATATATATATATATAAAGTTTTACAAGTAGCAATTCATGTCAATGGTTATATATTATGCAAGTTTATGGAACACATATAGCTACAATCAAACCTCGACTTAATTACAAGTTTATATGATTGGCTAAGTGTACTTAGTTCTCATGATGAACAAGTCATACGTCATCAAGAGCCGGCAATACATCGGCATTAGCATCAAATACGCTTGTCAGGCCCGTACATCTAAGACGTTGTCAGACTAGCAATAGTTAATTACTGTAAACAAAATATGTATCTCATATAAGACTTACAATAACATAAATAACCATGACAAATAAAAGTATGAATTGCAAGTGCTTTATAAGATTTAAACGTTTATAAGTGTATGTTGATAAGATTAACATGTTTCACCCTAAAACGGTGTGAAATAATTTAAAAAAAGGGACAAGGAAACTCACATGGAAAACTACAAGGATAGTGATGGTTGTAGAGTACATAAGAAACCTTGGATGTCAAGAGTCAAAGGTGATGTCCTAAATGATAAAAAAATAATAACTTAAGGTTGGAATTCATTACAAGAAGTTAGGATGCTTAGGAATGCCAATAAGCGAAAGGTGGATTGATAAACGATTATTATTCCAATTTTAGATTCTGGATAGAATGTTTGGTATGTGTTTTAACAGGTTTTTAAAATAGCAAACAGTTTCATTAAATTATAAACATTTAAATTTGACTAGATCAAAGTCCCCCGGACAACTTTCATTCTGAAACATTTTTATAAAAAGATCCGTAACTAGGTTAAACAAGTAGCACAAGATAGAAGATGCTGAAATGTGCACTTATCTTGTGAAGGATATTGTTGAGTCGTCCGATTGAGTTTGATGACATATAAACTGTCGTTGAAAAGGTAATTCAATGAACTTAATTTTGGAGTCTGATTTTACTCAAATTTAGTTTGTTATGATCAAATTATGGTCGGTTGAAGTCGGATTATATCCTGTTAGAATTGTAGTAAGGCACTTATGTGCACTTTTAAAATCGTTAAAGCATGAAACGGGTTAGAAAAAAATTATTATATTGCTATATAATATATTAGACTTCATTTGAGTTATATAAAATATATTCCAAGACTTCAACATAGCCATCACTTAGGGAAATAATCTTGTGGAATAACCCAATGCAACGGCATAGACGTCCATATGCGAACGGGATTCTTTGTTTACATTAGTATGCTGTTAGCTTGATTTAAGAATTTTAGTGATTGTTATAATATTAGTGAATATTAGAAGGTTAATGATCAAATGATAATGATAAAAAAAGAGATTTGGTAGAAAAAAGAATAAAAGTAAGAACATGAGAACAATTTGATGTTAGGATGAATAAAAGAATATAGAAATGCTTAATATAAATCAATATAAGATTACCTTAGTCTTAGAAACTTCTTAAGATTACTTGTAAAAGAAAATTCTTGAATTTGATCAAAACCAAAGAATGGAAGAAAGGTTTGTTAGAGAGATTTTTAGAGAATGAGCAAATGAAAAGTGAGGCATAAACCTTGCTTTTATAGTTGAAGTTAGGAGGAGGTTATGAATGATGTTAATGGTGAGTCATAAGTCTTTTAAAAGGGGTTATGATTAGAATTAAAATAAATATAAAATTACATAATTTAAATAAATAAAATAATAATTACAATTAAAATTTTAAATTTATGAAGACTCTAATTTTAACAACTTATTTTTTTATAAAATCTTTGTAGACTTTATAAAACCAATTTGAATAATCAATCAATTGATCTATTTGTTAATCTTTATAACTTTTATAAAACTTGTAAACTTTATAATTTGAATATTTATTTTCAATATTTAAAATTCATAATTACTAATAAAACTTTATAAGTTTATTAAAATTCATTTTATAACTTTATAAGTTTCAATAAGTCTTTTCCATTTAGTTATTTTTTTGTAGCATGATTACTAAACTTTATAATTTTATGAAAAAGAATTATTTATAAATCAACGAGTTATTATAAGTTGTTTAAATGATAAATTGAATAAATCAATTCACGATATTGTTTAAACTATACGTCTAATCTATAATTCATTAATATAAATAAAATAAGTTAAATAAAGATATTCATATCGTATGAAAGTTCGATTTTAGTTCGGGTTCGGGGTTATAACTTGAAAATGGCGGATGTTACAGCCTCCCCTACTTTAATAAATTCCGTCCCGAAATTTATTCACGAGAAGATTGATTTCAAAGATATGAGGAGACTTGAATTTCATTTCGTGTTTGCAACTGAACTTTTGGAAACGTTTAACTTCAATAAGTTTAATTATGATGTTTTGCTATGCTTAAATTTGTTAAATTTCATGATTCGAGATTCGGGCGTTTCTTGACAAAGTGTATAAGATCATCAATTTAAAATTTTAGTTGATAAGCTTTTGTATTCCAGACAATGCATGACGATTAGGAAGGTTTTGTCATGAATACAACACCAAGGTTTAGATCAATACGAGAGTCTTTTCGACGAACACGAGATATATTTTTAAGACACTTTTGAATGAGATGTGAATTCATAGGAGCTTCTCAAGCAAATAACTTTGACATGGTTCTTAGATAATCGATTCTTGTTTACTAGGTCATTGAGGTTTCAATATTACATTAGTTTAAAGTTGATACGAGAATCGTGTTTGTTAAGATTAATGGTTTAGTTTAGAATAATAGTATTATTGTAATGAGGTTTCAGAATAAGTGTGATTTTAAGGGAAAGGCATTCAAAAAGACTATTAAAATTCATTTTGAGAAATGGATAATGAGTTTTAAGTTTCAAGAAGACAAGATCAATGATAAAATGATTCAAATTAACAAGGTGTTTCAAGTTTAATGTTAGGTTTACAAACCAAAGCATTACATTGACTTATCAAAGTATTAGGTCAACTAAAACCATAATGAAGACATGCGTACCTATAAGCGTACACTCACCGCGAGGGTTTCCATGTGACATCCGGTAATTTTCCGTTACCAAACTCCGTTAGTTCCGTTAAGTTTTGCATACACGTGTCGTAAGCACACACTAGTTGTCGTTTGGCGTTGGTGACCTAATAATAATTAATAATATTGAATTAATAATAATCTAGTGGATTAGATGATTATTGTGTTATGCTTATGTGTTTACGTGATTTAAGTGTTAACGATGAATTTTATCGCGTAACGTGGAAACGCGTGTGATAATTCTTATGTCTTGTGTTTTTATAAAATAAAATATATAATGGCTACCATTAGTTTATATGATTAATAACTTAGTTAGAAACACCTTTAAAAAGGAGTTTAAGGACTAATTGTTATAAAACACAAAACACAAGGGTTTAAAGGGGTATTCTTGTAAACTAAACTAAACAAAACAAACCCTAGCCCCCACAACTTCCCCCACGGTCGCGACTTCATCCCCTCTCCCTCTCCCTTTGCGAATTCAGCCAAGAACAAGCACAATTCACTCGATTTTGATTGTTTTCAAGCCATACAACAAGTTAGCAACATCAAACATTGTTCCTTTGCAACAATTAAGGTTAGTTTTGGTGTTTTTATGGGTGTTCTTGATAAAACCGAGACTTAGGCTGTGAAATTAGGATTCATGGTGCTGAATTTTGATCAATTGATGATGTTAATATGTTAGTTGGATTGTATACATGTTGTTTAACGTTGATTATGCATGAATGATACGTCATTAATGGATGGATCATGACTTTAAGTCTAGATGAGCCCTAATTCAAAATTCATGTGGAATATGTGGAATTGATAGTTGTTTGATGTTGTTGAGATGTTAATTAGTTAGTATGAACGCTACAAAACATGGATCTTGCAAGAAATTGATGAATTGAGAGCTTTGTTCATAGGTTGCTAATAATAGTAACTTTATTTTGCATGTAACATTGAATTGGTAATGTGTTGATGTTATGGATGTGTTTATGATGTTGATTAGGTGCTAGATTGTTGATATGAATGCTATAAATCTTAGGATGGATGTTGTTGTTCATATCTTGCCAAAAGTAGAAACTTTTTAGATATGATTTTATGAATTATGTTAGTTTGATGTTGTTGATCATGTTTAGGTGTTGTTATGAACTTGAAATAGTATATTATTGATGAATTATATATATATTGGGTGTTTAGTAGATTTTCGGATGAACTTTCCCAAAAGGGAAACTTTATTAAGGATGAACATTAGATATTGGGAATTGGACATGCTCATGACATTAGGATCATGCTAGAATGCGTGTTGTGGACGCCTAATGTGATAGAACCTGGTAATTAGGTTGTATGGAATGTTTATTTGGTTATTTTGTGATTTATGCACTTTGATGATCATGTATGGTTTTGAATGTTGATTAGTAACTAGGACATCATGTTTGGGACTGGAAATCAATCATCTTGATGTATGTGGTATGTATTGGATATTTGAATGTGTTGTGGTTAGTATGGATGATTATTTGGTAAATTATCTGTTTTGACCCGTATATGCCAATTCATGGTTATAGGTCATATAAGTAGGTTATGCATGATTTGACCTTTATATGATGCATTAGTTGTGTAATGGATACACTGAGCATGCTAGATATTAAGGACTTACCTAACTTGTATGATATTTGCCTTGTATGATGATCTAAGCAATGCATTGGGAATGTGGCATCATATGTGATTTATTAGAATGTTAACCATGTATAATATATGACTATGTATGTTTAAATGGTTTACAACACATAATGTCACCAACGGGTCAAACGGGTCAACTGGGTCAAACATATCTATTCTTCTAAAACCTTAAGTCTTGGTTGTAGTGCACTTAGGGTTTCACATATTCTCTGTTTACACATACTCATGTACTTACATGATCTAGGTAACCTCTGAGGGTTGACTGTCCAGTTGTTCTTTCAAGTAAACTGTAAGTACTCAATATGCGAATCAGGTGAGTTCATGCCCCACTGTTTACTTAACCTCCTTTAGGGGAGATAGCATACTGGTAATTCTACAAACGCTTTATTTATTTAAGATGTGTATGATATTAATATAGTGTTGTTTACCATGATAAAGTCCTCACACTTTCGAATTATTAATATTGAATAGTAGGGAAACTTGGGTAGTACTACTGGGTCTGACGAGCCCCACCGGGGTGATTCGAGGTCAACCGGGTGCAATTTGTCCTATGAACATTTGTCACGACCTGGTAAGTCGTGACAGGAGGCAAACATATCACAGTCAGCTTCAATTGCGAAATCCCTATGTATTAATATCTATTGTTAATAGACTAGCTATCTGTTACAGTACACATGCATATATATATCACAAATGTTAAACTGTTATGTTTAAACGCAAACTCTTGAACTCACCAACCATTGTGTTGACTTTTTAGTATGCTATTCTCAGGTCGATAATCCAGCTTGCCGGTAGGAGCACAGCACGAGTCAGCATGCATTCTAAGGATTTAAACTACAAACACAATTATTCGTCTTTTAGTTATGGTTTTCAAATATTTGGTTAGCACCTGTTTTGCCATATGATACATTTACATACTTTAGGTTTGTCTTGCTTACAAAACGCTTCCGCATGATTTTAAAGTTTGAATTTTGGGTTTGGTTTATTTTCAACATGGCATATAGAGTCGTTCTGAGTAACTATTGACTGTGATCCTGGTTTGTTCACACGCCTCGCGGTAAAACTCCGCACGTGAATTTTGAGGGTGTGACATTCCAGGTAAGGTAAACGGATCCATCAGTTGATTTGGATTTATATGAATACCTTTCCTAGATAGAACACCTCGAGATACAGGCATCACGCTCTTCCAGCATTACATGTTTCATGTTGTAAGACACAAACTTTGACGAATTTGAAAACCACGAAAAACGATTCAAAGCTCATTTTGAAAACCATTTGATTTAGGCACATAATGCCTTAGAATATGATTTAAGATTTGCGTGTGCATTGATAAGATTCAAAGTATAAGAAGAATCACATAAGGCATATAATCACATAATCAAGTATAAACATATAAGGCATGTAAAATCCTATCCAAGAATATAAAATACATGACAGGACTCATGTGTAAGGGTACTTCGTTATAGTCTAGGTCATTCCATTTCTGATAACCTAATTCCCTATAACCATGGCTCTGATACCAATCTATCACATCCCGACCGACGGCGGAATCATCAAGGCGGACGAATGTGAAACGATTGTTCATAGCACATGGAACTAAATAAGTTGGAATAATATTAAATATCATTTTTGGTTGACCATTACAAGACAATAAATTCATTACAATACAAAAGATTCAAACAAAGAAATAAAATATTTAGTTAAACTAGGTCTAAATCTTATATGTGCAAGAAGAATCCCTCAAGTAGTAAACCTGAAACATGTTAAAAACAAAGGGTTAACTTTGAAAGTTGGTGAGTTTCCATGGGTTAAACACACGTGTATATATACATATATATATATATATATAACTGTTTACAGGTAGCAATTCATGTCAATGGTTATGAATTATGCAAGTTTATAGAACACATATTGCTACAATCAAACCTAGACTTAATTACAAGTTTATATGACTGTCTAAGTGTACTTGGTTCCCATGATGAACAAGTCACACGTCATCATGAGCCGGAAATACATCGGCTTTAGCACTAAATACGCTTGTCAGGCCCATACATCTAAGACGTCGCCAGACTACCAATAGTTAATGATTGTAAACAAGATATGTATCTCATATAAGAGTTACAATAACACAAATAACCATGACAAATAAAAGTATGAATTGCAAGTGCTTTACAAGATTTAAATATTTACAAGTGTATGTTGATAAGATTAACATGTTTCACCCTAAAACGGTGTGAAATAATGTAAAAAGGGGTAAGGAAACTCACATGGAAAACTACAAGTATAGTGATGGTTGTAGAGTACATAAGAAAGCTTGGATATAAAGAGTCAAAGGTGATGTCCTAAATGATAAAAAAAACAATAACTTGAGTTGGAATTCATTACAAGAAGTTATGACGCTTAGGATGCCAATAAGCAAAAGGTGGATTGATAAACGATTATTATACCAATTTTAGATTCTGGACAGAATGTTTGGTATGTGTTTGAACAGGTTTTTAAAATAGCAAACGGTTTCAAAAAATTATAAAAAATTAAATTTGACTAGATCAAAGTCTCCGGGACAACTTTCGTTTAGAATATTTTTATAAGAAGATCCGTAAGTTGGTTAAACAAGTAGCACAAGACAGAAGGTGCTGAAATGCGCACTTAACTTGTGAGGGCTATTGTTGAGTCGTCTGATTGAGTTTGAAGACATATAAACTGTCGTTGAAAAAGTAATTCAATAAACATAATATTGGAGTCTGAGTTTACTCAAATTTAGTTTGTTATGATCAAATTATGGTCACTTGAAGTCAGATTATATTCTGTTAGAATTGTAGTAAGGCACTTATGTGCACTTTTAAAATCGTTAGAGCATAAAACGGGTTAGAACAAATTTATTATATTGATATATAATATATTAGACTTTATTTGAGTTATATCAAAAATATTTCAAGACTTCAACATAGCCATCACTTAGGAAAATAATCTTGTGGAATAACCGAATGCGGCGGCATAGCCGTCCATATGCAAACAGGATTCTTTGTTTACATTAGTGTGCTGTTAGCTTGATTTAAGAATTTTAGTGATTGTTATAATATTAGTGAACATTAGAAGGTTAATGATCAAATAATAATGATGAAAAGAGATTTGGTAGAAAAAAGAATAAATGTAAGAACATGAGAACAATTTGATGCTAGGATGATTAAAATAATATAGAAATGCTTAATATAAATCTATATAAGATTACCTTAGTATTAGAAACTTCTTAAGATTACTTGTAAAAGAAAATTCTTGAGTTTGATCAAAACCAAAGAATGGAAGTAAGGTTTGTTAGAGAGATTTTTAGACAATGAGCAAATGAAAAGTGAGGCATAAACCTTGCTTTTATAGTTGAAGTTAGGAGGAGGTTATGAATAATGTTAATGGTGAGTTATAAGTCTTTTAAAAGGGGTTATGATTAGAATTTAAAATAAATATAAAATTAAATAATTTAAATAAATAAAATAATAATTACAATTTAAATTTTAAATTCATGAAGACTCTAATTTTAACAACTTGTTTTTTATAAAATCTTTATAAACTTTATAAAACCAATTTGAATAATAAATAAAATTATCTATTTGTTAATCTTTATAACTTTTATAAAACATGTAAACTTTATAATTTGATTATTTATTTTCAATGTTTAAAAATTCATAATTATTAATAAAACTTTATAAGTTTATTAAAATTCATTTTATAACTTTATAAGTTTTAATAAGTCTTTTCCATTTAGTTATTTTTTTGTAGAATGATTACTAAACTTTATAATTTTATGAAAAAGAATTATTTTAAATCAACGAGTTATTATTAGTTGTTTAAATGATAAATTGAATAAATCAATTCACGATATTGTTAAACAACACGTCTAATATATAATTCATTAATATGAATAAAATAAGTTAAATAAAGATATTCATATCGTATGAAAGTTCGATTTTAGTTCGGGTTCGGGGTTATAACTTGAAAATAACGGATGTTATAGTCTCCCCTACTTTAATAAATTCTGTCCCGAAATTTATTCACGAGAATATTGATTTCAAAGATATGAGGAGACTTGAATTTCATTTCATGTTTGCAAGTGAACTTTTGGAAACGTTTAAATTCAATAAGTTTAATTATGATGTTTTGCTATGCTTAAGTTTGTTAAATTTCATGATTCGAGATTTCGGGCGTTTCTTCACAAAGTGTATAAGATCATAATTTTAAAACTTTAGTTGATAAGCTTTTGTAAGACCCCAATCCCGGGCACCCCACAGTTGGTCATTTACAGCATTAATTACACAAAACGTTACATAATAAAAATTTAAGCAGCAAAATTTATTTTAACAAAAGCCATTCAGTTCATTATAAACTCTCTTGTTAAGCAATACGCCATGGTTTATTCATGTTACAAAATAGTAGTTCGATTGCATTACAAAACAACAGTTCTATCATGTATGAATGGATGTCAGTCTTGCCCCGCCGAGTAGCTTCACCCGCGTGCCATCCTCAGCAACATTTTACCTACCAACTGAAAAAGTGCATAAAAGTCAGCGTTGCTGAGTGAGTCATAGTTTTGGTAAATAAATATACTTTACTTTTGTTTAAAAACCATCCTTTACTTTTGCACGTGTTCACACATCATACGTACACATAGGTAATATCATTATTATCTTTGTCATCGTTCATTTCGTACTTTTATCATTATCTTTCCGAGTCTTTTGCGACAACAAAGTCGCTCACCTCATTAGCAATCTCAAGGATTGCACGTCTTCTGAGTCTTTTGCGAGAACACAGTCGCTCACCTTATTAGCAATCTCAAGGATTGCACGTCTTCTGAGTCTTTTGCGACAACAGAGTCGCTCACCTTATTAGCAATCTCAAGGATTGCACGTCTTCCGAGTCTTTTGCGACACAGAGTCGTTCACCTCATTATCAATCTCAAAGATTGACCCTGTGTGCATCCTTCAGGGTAGCTAACCCGCATCATTGTTGAGCTAACGACAACAAGGCCGTGCACCCCTTTACATCTGGTGAAAGATTAATGCTAAAGAAACGTTCCAGAAATTCTTGAAGCATAGATACCTATCCTCATATCCTACACTAGAAAAGCAAACAGAAAAAAGAATCATATTCCAAATCAATCCATTTTTTATACAATCTCTTAAATCTGATTCAGTGATTCCGTGTTTAAGGCACAACTACCAAAAAGTTTGGGATATGAGGACAGGCTTACTGCTTCCTAATGGATGAAGATTGTGTGACACTTTTTAATTGTGGAGGAATCAAAGCGTGTACAGTGGAAGCATAGAAAGGGATCCGACTTGGTTGAAATGTCGCACTTTTTAATCGCTTTGAGCTTGGCCACTTGCTCGCCTAATAAATAAACTTGGTTGCTCATTGTCTATGTATTTCGAGCTTGGTTGCTTGCTCTCATTTGAAAGACTTGTGGCTAACTGATCGTCCTTATTGAAGTACGCTAGGCTTTGTTATTTGCTTAGGTACAAACATATTTTGAGCTCTTGGTTATTCGCTCCTTCTTATTGGGTTTGGCTTTTACCCCTGATATGTGTTGAGCGTGGTTACTTGCTCGTACGAGTTAGGAGGAGGTTATGAATAATGTTAATGGTGAGTTATAAGTCTTTTAAAAGGGGGTTAGGATTAGAATTTAAAATAAATATAAAATTAAATAATTTAAATAAATAAAATAATAATTACAATTTAAATTTTAAATTCATGAAGACTCTAATTTTAACAACTTGTTTTTTATAAAATCTTTATAAACTTTATAAAACCAATTTGAATAATAAATAAAATTATCTATTTGTTAATCTTTATAACTTTTATAAAACACGTAAACTTTATAATTTGATTATTTATTTTCAATGTTTAAAATTCATAATTATTAATAAAACTTTATAAGTTTATTAAAATTCATTTTATAACTTTATAAGTTTTAATAAGTCTTTTCCATTTAGTTATTTTTTTGTAGAATGATTACTAAACTTTATAATTTTATGAAAAAGAATTATTTTAAATCAACGAGTTATTATTAGTTGTTTAAATGATAAATTGAATAAATCAATTCACGATATTGTTAAACAACACGTCTAATATATAATTCATTAATATAAATAAAATAAGTTAAATAAAGATATTCATATCGTATAAAAGTTCGATTTTAGTTCGGGTTCGGGGTTATAACTTGAAAATAACGGATGTTATAGTCTCCCCTACTTTAATAAATTCTGTCCCGAAATTTATTCACGAGAATATTGATTTCAAAGATATGAGGAGACTTGAATTTCATTTCGTGTTTGCAAGTGAACTTTTGGAAACGTTTAAATTCAATAAGTTTAATTATGATGTTTTGCTATGCTTAAGTTTGTTAAATTTCATGATTCGAGATTTCGGGCGTTTCTTCACAAAGTGTATAAGATCATCATTTTAAAACTTTAGTTGATAAGCTTTTGTAAGACCCTAATCCCGGGCACCCCACAGTTGGTCATTTACAGCATTAATTACACAAAACGTTACATAATAAAAATTTAAGCAGCGAAATTTATTTTAACAAAAGCCATTCAGTTCATTATAAACTCTCTTGTTAAGCAATACACCATGGTTTATTCATGTTACAAAATAGTAGTTCAATTGCATTACAAAACAACAGTTCTATCATGTATGAATGGATGTCAGTCTTGCCCCGCCGAGTAGCTTCACCCGCGTGCCATCCTCAGCAACATTTTACCTGCCAACTGAAAAAAGTGCATAAAAGTCAGCGTTGCTGAGTGAGTCATAGTTTTGGTAAATAAATATACTTTACTTTTGTTTAAAAACCATCCTTTACTTTTGCACGTGTTCACACATCATACGTACACATAGGTAATATCATTATTATCTTTGTCATCGTTCATTTCGTACTTTTATCATTATCTTTCCGAGTCTTTTGCGACAACAAAGTCGCTCACCTCATTAGCAATCTCAAGGATTGCACGTCTTCTGAGTCTTTTGCGACAACACAGTCGCTCACCTCATTAGCAATCTCAAGGATTGCACGTCTTCTGAGTCTTTTGCGACAACAGAGTCGCTCACCTTATTAGCAATCTCAAGGATTGCACGTCTTCCGAGTCTTTTGCGACACAGAGTCGTTCACCTCATTATCAATCTCAAAGATTGACCCTGTGTGCATCCTTCAGGGTAGCTAAACCGCATCACTGTTGAGCTAACGACAACAAGGCCGTGCACCCCTTTACATCTTGTGAAAGATTAATGCTAAAGAAACGTTCCAGAAATTCTTGAAGCATAGATACCTATCCTCATATCCTACACTAGAAAAGCAAACAGAAAAAAGAATCATATCCCAAATCAATCCATTTTTATACAATCTCTTAAATCTGATTCAGTGATTCCATGTTTAAGGCACAACTACCAATAATCAGTTATTTAGCAGTAGTCTTACATTTGCTGAAAAGTTTGGGATATGAGGACAGACTAATGAAGATTGTCCTCCAGTAGTCTTACACTTTTTAACCATCAAAGTTTGGGATATGAGGACAGGCTTACTGCTTCCTAATGGAATCAAAGCGATTAAAACTTGATTGTGATAAAAATGGATTGATTTGGGATATGAGGACAGGCTTACTGCTTCCTGAAAAGTTTTGGGCCTTACGGATTTTACTAATCCTCTTATTTGTGACTAGTCCATAAATATATCTTCCTATCCTTTTCGATTCAGGGGTTATCAGATGTGGTACTAACCTGGAAAGTTCATTATGCCTGTCGGTGTATTCCCGATGTGCAGCTCCTTTCATTTCTAGTGCCAAAAATTTAGTTTCTAATTTTTATATTTCATTATAAGGACAATATTTTTCTATCACTAGATTTATAAAATCTTCCCAACTTATCTTATTCATAATATTTCTACCTTTAGTGTGTACCTCCATTTTCCACTAGGATTGTGCTTCTCCTTTTAGTGAATGCGAAGCAAACAGTGTCTTGTAATTGTCGGCACAGTTACTAATTTCTAAGACTGCTTCCATTTCATCTAACCAGCGTAGGGCTTGCACAGCTCCTCCTTTCCCATCAAATTCCCGGGGTCTGCAGGAGATAAAGGTCTTATAAGAACATCCTTTTGTGACTCCATTCAGGATGTCTTCCTCCTGTCGCTCTTCTGGATTAATATTTTCGGGCCTTTCCTGTGGGTGTGAGGTGGTTCCAAAGTTCAGATTTTGTTATAGTTGAGCTATCAAAGTGGGTAAGGTAGCTTCTATTTTCTGGGCTACTATTTGAGAAATCCTATTACTCTCACTTGCATCATTATTCACAGGTGTTTCTTCCCCAATTCGGGTTCTAGGTCGTCCCACTCGTGCTGTTCTACGTACAGGCTGAGTGTTTCTTTTTGGCGGCATGATTCACTATAGTGAATTATAATATTAGTATCATAAATAGATATTCTAACACAAAATCGAACGCCACGTTTCTTTAGCATTAATCTTTCACTTGATTAATAGTAATAATTTCTGTCTCGATCATGAACATACCGCGTAAAGTCATACAATAATAATATTGATAAAATTATTGATAGGGTTAACAAAATT
The DNA here is from genome assembly GCA_024085815.1 of Flaveria linearis. NCBI lineage: Eukaryota > Viridiplantae > Streptophyta > Magnoliopsida > Asterales > Asteraceae > Flaveria > Flaveria linearis. Next base: position 80,918,955 of record CM044002.1, on the reverse strand, counting down.
AGTTATAATAATAATATTAATAGGGAATCATAACAACAATCATAATTATGCTTGGAATCAAGTATTTAATAACCCTAGTCAACTGTCATGACAAAACCCTAATTGCACAGACTCCCATGAAATTCCTAAAAAAATTTCTAAGAATCGAACGCATGGGCCCTGTTCAGACGCATGGGCAATTTTCAGACGCATGGGCCCTGTTAAGACGTCTGGCCCTGTACTTAGTCATCCTGAGCAAACTATCTAGACGGTTGGGTACTATTCGGGCGCACGGGCTTGACTTAGACGCATGGGCACTTAGGCGGTTGGGCACTGTTCAGGCGCATGGGCCTACACTTGGTCGTTGTCACCTTAGACGTATGGGACTATTCAGGGGTTTGGACACTTAGACGTTTGGGGAATTCCCAGACGCATGGGCCCTATTCAGACGGTTGAGTCCTGTTCAGACGCATGGGCTCACTTAGCTTTTTCTAAGGCAATTTCAGATGGTTGGGGGTACTGTTTAGGTGGTTGGGCATCAAATGTTCACTTAAAAAACATAAATCAGTCCCAATTCATTCTAAATCAACTTGCATTTCCTTTCTTTTCCTTTGTTTCCATTCTTTTCTTTATTTCTTTAAAAGAGTAACGGGGTGTTATAAGTCCACCCCCTTATAAAGGTTTCATCCCCGAAACCTGTTACTCCTCGAACAGATATGGGTAATGTTGTCTCATCTCCTCTTCAGTCTCTCATGTAGACTCGGATCCCTTTCTATGCTTCCACTGTACACGCACAAGAGGAACCACTTTATTGCTTAACCTCTTCTACTTACGATCAATGATTGCCATTGGTTATTCTACGTAATTGAGCTGTTCATCCACTTCGATGTCCTCCAGTGGTACAATCATATCCTCGTCTGCTAAACACTTCCACAGATGAGATACATGGAATGTCGGGTGAATTCCGCTTAACTCATCCAGTAACTCCAGTCTATAGGCCACCTCTCCTACTCGAGCAATGATTCGGAAAGGGCCTATGTACCTCGGGCTCAACTAGCCTCGCTTCCTGATCTGAATGATACCATTCCACGGCCAGACCTTCAACATAACCCGGTCACCCACCTGGAACTCAATCGGTCTACGCCGCTTATCGGCATACGACTTTTGCCTATCCTTGGCTGCCTTCATGAAGGCTTTAATATTTTTGAGCTTCTCCGTCGTAGCCTCGATCATTTCAATGCTCCCCAACTCCTTCTGACCAATATCACCCCAGTAAACGGGTGTCCTACATCTCCTACCATATATCATCTCGTAGGGTGGCATACTAATGCTGGCATGATAACTGTTGTTGTACGAGAATTCTGCTAACGGAAGGTGGTCATCCCAACTTCCTCCAAAATCGATCACGCACGCTCGAAGCATGTCCTCGAGTGTCTAGTTCGTCCTCTCAGACTGACAGTCCATCTGAGGGTGATAAGTCGTGCTGATATGTAGTCTCGTCCCCATCGCATCATGGAATTTCTTCCAAAACTTGGATGTAAACCGGGTGTCGCGATCAGACACAATAGACACCGGTACACCATGACGAGCCACAATTTCCTTGATGAATAGATTCGCGAGTCTTTTAGAAGAACACGTCTCTCGGATCGGTAGGAAGTGAGCACTCTTCGTCAAGCGATCAACTATCACCCATATAGCATCTTACCCTTTTGGGGTACCTGGTAACTTTGTGATGAAGTCCATGGTCATGTGCTCCCACTTCCACTCAGGTATATCCAACGGCTGGATTTTTCCGTACGGCTTCTGGTGTTCCGCCTTCACCTGCAAACGGGTAAGACATTTACTCACATACTCCGCTATGTCACGCTTCATACCCGGCCACCGGTAATCTTTCTTCATATCGTGATACATCTTGGTAGCACCGGGATGAATGGAGTATCGAGTCTTATAGGCCTCGTCCATAATATTTCCACGTAGATCCCCATATCGAGGAATCCACATTCGTCCGAATCGGGTCTTAACACCAAGAGTGTTCTCGCCCAACTCCGTAACTAAACCTCTCACACTTTCGTAGTTAAGACGATCTTCTTTCAAAGCCTCGTCTTGAAACTCCTTGACCTGCGTCATCATGTCAGAGCTCATAATTAGCTGATAAGCCTTCACCCGAATTAGCTCGGGTTTCTCCTTTCGGCTAAGGGCATCTGCCGCCACGTTAGCCTTGCCCAGATGGTAATGGATCTCGCAATCGTAATCCTTTATGAGCTCCAGCCATCACGTCTACCTCATGTTCAAATCCTTCTGCTCGAAGAAGTACTTCAAGCTTTTGTGGTCTGTGAAAATGGTGCACTTCGTCCCGTACAAGTAGTGCCGCCAAATCTTCAATGCGAAAACCACCACAGCTAGTTCTAGATCGTGTGTCGGATAGTTGACTTCGTGGGTTTTCAGCTGTCGGGATGCGTAGGCTATCACCCTTCCGCGTTGCATCAATACGCTATCTAGCCTAGAATACGATGCATCAGAATATACCACTAAGTCTTCGCTTCCCTCGGGCAATGTCAAGATAGGGGCTTGTGTTAATCTCGTCTTCAACTCCTCGAAGGCACACTCCTAGTCTCGACCCCACACGAACTTCACATCCTTGCGGGTAAATTTTGTCAAAGGTGAGGCTATCTTGGAGAAGTCTTGAATAAATCTCCTGTAGTAGCCCGCCAATCCCAAGAAGCTACACATCTCGGATGGCGTCTTTGGTGACTTCCATTGCATCATGACCTCAACCTTTGCCGGGTCCACCATGATTCCCTCCGTATTTACCACGTGACCGAGAAATTACACCTCGCGTAGCCAAAAAGCACACTTGGAGAACTTAGCATACAGTTTCTCCCTTCTCAAAGCCTCGAACACTTCCTGAATATGACCGGCATGATCTTCTTCGCTCCTTGAATAAATCAGGATATCATCGATGAACACGATCACTGATTTATTCAACATCGGCCGGCACACTTGATTCATCAAATCCGTAAAAGCAGCTGGCGCGTTGGTTAGACCAAAGGACATAACAAGAAACTCATAGTGTCCATAACGCGTACGAAAATTAGTTTTAGGAATGTCTTACTCCTTCACTTTCAATTGATGGTAGCTAGATCGAAGATCTATACTCGGAACCAACTGGCACCCTGGAGCTGATCGAACAAGTCGTCAATCCTCGGTAACATATACCGATTCTTTACCGTCAACTTGTTCAACTCACGGTAGTCAATACACATTCTCATGCTACCGTCCTTCTTCTTCACGAATAAGACCGGAGCTCCCCAAGGAGAGATACTCGGCCTGATAAAACCCTTATCGAGCAACTGTTGTAGTTACTCCATTAACTCCTTCATCTCAGTCGGAGCCAACCGATACGGTGCCTTAGCGACAGGTTAAGCACCGGGTATCAAGTCAATTTGAAATTCGATTTCGCGGTCTAGTGGCACCCCCGATAAGTCCTCTAGAAATACATCAGAAAAGTCATACACTACCTACACATCTGGCAATTACAGTGTTGACGTGTCCACATCTTTCACGTAGGCAAGATAAGCACTACATCCACGTCTCATGCACCTTCCCGCTACCGGCGTCGAAATCACTTTCGGAATTTCCGTAACTCGATCACCGTATATCGTCACCGAACTCCCGTCAGGCGCTATCAGTCTAATCATATTCTTTTGACACACTATATTCGCTTCATAGGTTGCTAACCAATCCATCCCTAGCACTACATCAAATCCACCTAGGGGCATCACATGTAACTTAGCAGCAAACCTATGACCTTCTAATTCTATGGTGCGGTCCTTTATCACATCCGTAACTCTAGTGGACTTACCAATAGCAGTTTCTACATCAAAGGGCTCATCTATTGAAAGGATCTCAGCCTCTACTTTGATCAGTTAGGTTGTATTCGCAGTGGATTTAGAGAGAGAGAACAATTCTGCGAAAAGGTGTTTTCTATTGAATCACACGCTTCGGGACAGTTTACAATTAGTTCATCTTCCTTTTATAGGAAGAATGACGTCAGCTGATGTCACTTGATAGTGACATCAAACGGTTATTAACAAACTACTGAAAAACAAACTAACTACTGAAGATGTCAAATAGCTGACATCTTCTTACAAAATACTAAGTCTTACTACTTATTACAAACGACTGATAAGAAAAGAAACTACTGAAAGCTACAACGACTGAAGAACAAACTCTTCAGTCGTTTACAAACTACTGAAAGGAAAATTACAACTACTGAAACTAAACAACTGAAAAGTAAACCATCACAACAACTGAAGACTACTTCTTCAGCTGTTGTGACAAACTCTGAAGCTTCAGCACTTGGTCTTCAGACTTTGAACTTTAGACGTTTCATCAGCTGATGACTTCAGTAGTTGTCATCAGCTGATGTCTTCAGTCTTAGTCTTCAGACTTTGTACATCAGTTGTTGATCTTCAGTACTTCAGTTCTTCAGCTGTTGATCTTTAGTACTTGAGTCTTCAGTACTTGAAGTCTTCAGTACTTGTATCTTCAGTACTTCAGACTTCAGTACTTGTGTCTTCAGTACTTGAGGTCTTCAGCTATTGTTCTTCAGTTCTTTGATCTTCAGCTGTTGAAGTCTTCAGTCTTTGTCAAACTACTGATAAAGCTTTTAGCAGTTGTTATGATGTCTTGTGGGACTTAGAGGTTTTTCTGATCTTGGCTCATTGGTTCTTTTAGTCCAACATCGATGCATTTTCTACTAACAGGCAGTTTAGCACAGAAAGTAGTAGAAATAAAACTTCTAGTAGCACCAGAATCAAATAACACAGAAGCAAGAGTTTGATCTACTAGAAACGTACCTATCACAACATTAGGGTTCATCCTAGCCTACTCCTTGTTCATGGTGAAAGCTCTGGCGCTCGCCTTTTGCCCTTTAGTTTCGGCCGTCTTCTTTCCCCCAGAACTCACCGCCCTTGGCCTTCTGTAGTCCCTGCTCATATGGCCCTCCTCGCCACAGGTATAACACCTCAGCGCCTTACAGTCTCTGTAGATGTGGGCTGGCTTCCCGCACTTGAAACACACGTTGAGCCCCAACCTACACTCCCCCGTATGCTTCTTCCCGCACTTGCCACACCTCGGGGGTCCCGAGCTTGCTGACCCCGCCCTACGGTCTTCCATTCTCATCCTCTTGTTGTTCGGGACGAAACCACCATGCTCGAACCGTTTTCCGTTCCAGTTCCGGTCACCACCACCAGCCTTCTTCACCTCCACAACCGTCACCTCCCTCTCATCATAGAGCCTCCTGGCCAAATCCATTGCCGACCTAAAAGTGCTTGGTTAAGCAGCAATCAAGTGCCTACGAATGTCGGCTGGCAATCCCTGGATGTACCGATTGATCTTTCGGGACACTGGCGTCACCTGATCCGGTACCAGTCTCGCCATCTCACTGAATTTGGTGGTTTAATGTTGGTGGGTCATGGTTCCCACCTCGAGTTGTAGGAACTTCCTCTCGATCTTATCGAGTTCCCTGTGAGGATAGAATTCCTCAATCACCAATTGCTTCAGCTCCTTCCATCGCATCTTCCCGATGGCTCTAGCATCCTCAGCTTGGGTAATGTTGTCCCACCAGCACAACGCTGATTCAATAAAGGAGTGAGCCACGAACTTCACCTTCTGGTGTTCGCGGCACTCACTGATCTCCAATACTGCCTCCATCTCCCTCACCCAGCGGTGAGAGGCAGCAGCATTGCCATTGCCATCGAAAGTCGGGGGCTTGCACCTCTGGAATGCCCCATAACTACATCCCTTGGTTGTCTCCCCTACTGCATCATCCTTTTCCTCGTTGGACAATACTGTCTTAGGCTTTGGTCGTTCCTCGTCCCCTTTACTTCCCTTGTCCGCTGATCCCTTCCTATTCTCCTTCTCCTTTCTCTCCTCGCTTCTTATAGCCCTAATGACTTCAGTCACCACAGACGGTAAAACTGTCTGCATGACCTGGTGCACTTCATCAGCAATCGCCTCTCTAGCTGAGGTGTTCAGGCTGGCATTCTCGTTCTCTTCACTTCGGCCATAAACCTTAGGGTTCTCACAAGCCGTCTCAGGATCCTTAGCACTACTCCTAGTCACACGTGGCCGGCCTCAGCCTCTAGAAGCCTTGGAAGACTTCTATCCAGCCATTTCCTAGATGCTATAAGATTCAAATACTAACACAGTCATTCAAGGAAATTGCTCAGTTTATGTTAAGTATAGTAAGTTCCTAATGACAGTGGCCAGTTATGATTAACCACTTACTTTACTCTTCACACCCCAAGCATTTCCTTTCCTGACTACATCAGTATCTAAATCTACTAAGAAGACATAAGTCAAATAGCACACACATAATACTGGTTACATAAGTCAAATAGCACCCACACATAATACTGAACTGAAGAAGCTCAAGCTGCATTGCTTCTACCCATCCATTATCTCTTAAGGCAACATGATAATTCTTTGGCTCTTGCTGACTGATGAAGAGAGCGTAGAAGCAGAAATTGGACAATGGACTTCTGGTTGAGACTCCAGCATTGATATCACCAATGATTTGAGACATTGGGTGATTCTTTAGCTCTTGATAGACTATAAGATCAGTGCAAGTGTTTGTAGGACCTTCAGCAGCAACAGATGGTGATGAAGATTCTTGAAACCATGTAGGAGATGGCAACTCAAATGAAGTAGAGCATGCAGAAATCTCATCAGCATTTGTTGTGGATGGAGCTGCTGAAGCTACAGGAGCATCAGGTTTAGTGGACTCAGGCAGATGGTCACTAAACTTGAAGAGGTGAGTACTGGCTACATCATCATCATTACCACCAGGTGGAGAACTGTTGACAGGAACAACAGCTAGAGGTTGATAAGGAACATATTGCAGTATGTTCAAATCAAACAACTCCACAAGGTTTGGTGGAATCTTGTCCTTTGGAGATTCATTGAACTTCACATGCAAAGTCTCTTCAACCGTCTTTGTCCTACAGTTGAAAACTCTATATGCCTTGTAAGTTGATGAATAACCAACAAAATACCCTGCAACCACCTTTGAAGCAAACTTGTGGAGTGGATTGCTTATGTTGAGAATGAAACAAGGACACCCAAAGGCTCTAAAGAAGGAAATCAAAGGAGCAAATGATGAAGTACTTCATAAGGAGTCTTCATCAACCTCTGATTCACTAATGCTCTATTCTGCACATAGCAAGCTGTGTTAACAGCTTCAGCCCAAAAAGTCAATGGCAAGCCAGAGTCTGCCAGCATTGACCTTGTAGCTTCAATGATGGTCCTGTTCTTTATCTCCACCACTCTATTTTGTTCAGGAGTTCTGGGAATGCTGAACTGCCTTTTGATTCCCTTTGACAGATAGAAGTCATCAAGTGTGTGATTTCTAAACTCTGTGCCATTGTCACTCCTCACACACTTGACTGGAAGGGAATACTGCTTCTCCACAAATAACACAAAGTTCATAATAGCCATGGCAGCTTCATCTTTGGAGTGCAAGAAGAAAGTCCATACAAATCTAGAGTAATCATCCACAATTACCAGACAGTATTTCTTCTTTGCCATGCTCATTACCCTGACAGGACCAAAAAGATCCATGTGCAGGAGTTGTAAGCAGGCATCGGACTTTGGTTCTTCTATAGGAGGGAATGAGACTTTGTTTTGTTTCCCCTTTAAGCAAGCAGTGCAGTTGTCTTCATATTTGAACTCCTTCAAAGGCAACCCTCTTACTAAACCATGGCTGATCAGCTAATTCATGTTTTTGAGATTAACATGTCCCAACCTTCTATGCCATAGAGTAGATTCTTGTGGAGAGACCTTGGAGAATAGGCAAGATTGGCCTTTTAGATCTATCTTCTTGGAAAGATTTAAGTCATATACTCTTCCTGTCCTGTTGGCCTTCAGGAGAGTATATTCATCCAACAGCTTGTCAATCAAACTCAGAACTTTGGATGATAGAATCCGACAGTTCTGGCTTGTGAAAAGGGCAACATGGCCTTTATCGCACATTTGACTGACACTCAAGAGATTGTACTTGAGATTCGCACATGGTTAACATCATCAAACCTTATTTCCACATTGGAAACAAAGCCTTTGCCGATGATGTAACATTTTGCATCATTGCCAAAGGAAACAAATCCCTTCTTTCCTTGAGAGTAGTCATTAAGAAGAGAACTACTTCCTGTCATGTGCATGGATCCTCCACTGTCTACATACCAGATGCTTCTTTGGTATGTTGAAGAAACCTGCAATCATCATAACAAGTTAGTTAGTTTTTGAGACCCAAACCTTTTTGGTTTTGGGTCTGTTCTCATCAACAGATGTGACACTAACTGGTTTGTTATGTGTGACAGTCAGAGGTGAAGGAGATGGTGTAGAAGAGGAACCCTTTGGCTTGGATTTCCTTTTCTGTGGTTTCAACACAGGAGCATCTAATTGGTTGACTCTTCCCATTAGATGTTGAACCATCATCACAAGTTGTGTCTGATTTTGTGATAAAGCTTTCAGCTCTTTAGACACATTAGTGCTTGCTGGTGATGAATTTCTATATTGCACCATCTTCTTTTGATCAACCTCAGCTGTTGCCTGAGTAACCCCTACCTTCTTTTTGGATTTCCTTTTGGGCTTAGGGGTTTCAGGTTTTGATGTTGCTGATACAAACTTGGACTCAAACTCAGTTTTCATTTCATTCATTTTCTCTTTAATTTTCTCTTTTTGTTTGAGTTTGGATCCCCTTTTGTACCTGCAATCATCAGTAAGATGATTGAACAAGCCACATATTTCACATGGCTTCTTCTTCATCTTATGTTGATCATCTACTAAAGAAGATGAAACTGCTGAAGGCTTGTTCTTCAGCTGTTTGCTGTCAGTACTTGCAGTTTTCTTCCTTGCAGTACTTGCTTTCCTGACATCCTCTTCAGTAGTCTTCAAACCCTTTCTATTGGCAGTTTTCTTCTCTTCAGTACTGGCAGTAGTTGGGATTTGAACTTCAGGTGTCATCACTTGCTCTCCAGTACTTTCGGTACTTCTAGAGACAACACTTGAGTTGATCAACTTGTTGATCATGTGACAGTCAGCATTTGAACCATCAGCTGTTTTAGCATCAGCTGATTGGTTTTGTGAGGAATGAATGCTGACTTCTACTTCTAATGATGCTGTATCAGATAGTAGGTCACATGATAAGAAGGATTGGTTATTTCTCTCCATCAGATTCAACTTCTGCTCTTGAAGTAAAATCTGTAGGAGTATCAGTCTGATTGTAACCAATGCCAAACTTCATATTGGAAGCAGATTGCTTACTAAGAAGCATTTCAAAACCCTTGCAGGATTGTACCCATCGATCACACTCTACCTGCGTAGCTGCAAGTGTTTCCTTGAGGTCTATGTACTTCTCTAGAAGTACCTCTTCCCTAGCCTTATCATCTTTGATTTGGCATTTAAGCTTATAAATCTCATCATTTTTATCATTAATCACTGTCTCATATTCAGCTTTCCTTTTGGAAATGGTTTGCTCTAGCTCAGGGTTTTTATCAATTAAAGCTACATTTCCCTCTCTAATAGAAGCAAATGCTGCTATGCATGAATCAGAACAAAGCTTGGCTTTGGCCTTAGAAGTTACCTGTGATAAAGCATTGGAGGATGACCCATCAGTAGACTCCAGGGCCATGAGAGCAAGGTTCCCAAAAGGATGATCACCTGCATGTTGACCAGCACCTTGGAATAGTTGTTCTTGACCAGATAAATCATCTGGTAAACTACTCCAGTCAACAACTCCTGGGGTGAAGAAGCTGTGTTGTTGAGGTTAGGGTTGATGATGAGATTGGGAAGGTTTAGGCTCAGGGAGAGCATGTGGTTGCTGAGCAGGAGGTGCTTGAACTTGACTTGGCTGAGGCATGTAGTAGCAGGGGTATGGGTATGGCATATGACCCTGAGGCACAAAGTATGCAGCTGATGCCTGAGCTGGTGATGGATGGCTAGAACTGGGAGGATGTTTCCCTTTGTGCTGTGAGCTATTGCTAGGAAAAGTCACAAAGGGTGCAAAGGAGTTAAATCCAGATGATTGACACTCTCTAGCAAAGTGTCCAAGCCTGTGGCACTTGTGACACCTCAACTTGCTCATGTCAAAACCAACTTTGGTTTTGCCAGAGAGACCAGGGAATTTCCTGCCAGTTCTCTTGTAGAACTTTTGAGATCGGATATTTATCATAGCCATTTGACTCAAGATATCCATCTCTTCCAGATCATCATCTGGAATGCCCTTCAAGTCCTCCATTAGAAAGCACAGGTTATCACTGCAACCTCCTGAACTACTATCAACACCAACAAAAGCATGTTTAGAATTGCTAGAGAAATCAATATGCTAATCATAGGCACTCTCTGATGAGGCATATTCTGACTCCTGACCTAACAAGGCAGCATTGCCTGTGACAAAGTCATCAGTGAGCTTGCTAGAGGTGGACAACTTCCTTTTCTGCTCTATCTCTCTCTCAAATGTAAGCAGTTTCCCATGAAGCTGGGTGAGAGATAGAGTATCCAGATTTGCACTGGAGCGTAGGACAATGGTATAAGTGTCCCATCTCTCAGGCAGGGATCTAAGGAAACAATTATTCATCTGGCTGTTTGAGTACTCTTGTTTGACCATCTTCATCTCAGAGATCAAACATGAGAACCGCTCAAGCTGTTGAGTCAGAGTCTCACCCTTCCTATGAGAGAATGTCTCATATTGTTGGGCGAGGATTTCCCTTGTGTTTGCTAAGACCTCATCAGTTCCTCCAAATTGTTCCTTCAAAGCAACCCAGAGATCATTAGCAGTCTCATGATGTATCAGTCCCGAATAGATTTCATTCGGCAGTGCCATGGCCAGAATTCCATGGGCTTTTGCATCAATTTCGAACAGCTTAAGATCTTCGTCCGAATATTGATCGGGTTTCTTCGGAACCCTCTCATTAGATTCAGGATCGCTCACCATCGGCTTATATGGTCCATGCACCACCGATTTCCAACAACCAGCACTGTTGATCGATAGATGATGGAGCATGCGCCTTTGCCAGATGTTATATTCACTCCTCACAAGCATCGGAGGCTTGGTTGAGTAGCCAGTATTGTGAGGATCGTTTGTTGGTGTCGCCATTTCAGATTTCAGTCAAATTCAAGGAAAACAAGACAAATCTAGCTTAAAACCACGAGAACCTCAAGTTTAACGGCCAGAAGCAGCAGAAACTCAATCTCTATAACTAATTCTTGCAAATTGCTAATTCGATCAAACGTAGAGATCAAAAGAGGAGTTTCAAAGATCAATTGTTGAATCGATCAATGATTAACCTGCTCTGATACCACTTGAAAGGATCTCAGCCTCTAGTTTGATCAATTAGGTTGTATTCGCAGCGGATTTAGCACGACAATTATAACAAACAAGCAAGAACAAACAGATTTTGCATGTAACAGTAAAGTTATAGAGAGAGAGAACAATTCTGCGAAAAGGTGTTTTCTATTGAATCACACGCTTCGGCACAGTTTACAATTAGGTCATCTTCCTTTTATAGGAAGAATGACGTCAGCTGATGTCACTTGATAGTGACATCAAACGGTTGTTAACAAACTACTGAAAAACAAACTAACTACTGAAGATGTCAAACAGCTGACATCTTCTTACACAATACTAAATGTTACTAATTATTACAAACGACTGATAAGAAAAGAAACTACTGAAAGCTACAATGACTGAAGAACAAACTCTTCAGTCGTTTACAAACTACTGAAAGGAAAATTACAACTACTAAAACTAAACAACTGAAAAGTAAACCATCACAACAACTGAAGACTACTTCTTCAGCTGTTGTGACAAACTCTGAAGCTTTAGCACTTGGTCTTCAGACTTTGAACTTCAGACGTTTCATCAGCTGATAATTTCAGTAGTTGTCATCAGCTGATGTCTTCAATCTTTGTCTGTAGACTTTGTACATCAGTTGTTGATCTTTAGTACTTTAGTTCTTCAGCTGTTGATCTTCAGTACTTGAGTCTTCAGTACTTGAAGTCTTTAGTACTTGAAGTCTTTAGTACTTGTATCTTCAGTACTTTAGACTTCAGTACTTGCGTCTTCAGTACTTGAGGTCTTCAGATATTGTTCTTCAGTTCTTTGATCTTCAGCTGTTGAAGTCTTCAGTCTTTGTCAAACTGCTGATAAAGCTTTCAGCAGTTGTTGTGATGTCCTGTGGGACTTAGACGTTTTTCTGATCTTGGCTTATTGGTTCTTTTGGTCCAACATCTATGCATTTACTACTAACAGGCAGTTTAGCACAGAAAGTAGTAGAAATAAAACTTCTACTAGCACCAGAATCAAATAACACAGAAGCAAGAGTTTGATCTACTAGAAATGTACCTGACACAACATCGGGGTTCGTCCTAGCCTACTCCTTGTTCATGGTGAAAGCTCTGGCACTCGCCTTTTGCCCTTTAGTTTCGGTCGTCTTCTTTCCCCCGGAACTCACCGCCGTTGGCCTTCTGCAGTCCCTGCTCATATGGCCCTCCTCGCCGCAGGTATAACACCTCAGCGCCTTACAGTCTCTGTAGATGTGGCCCGACTTCCCGCACTTGAAACACACATTGAGCCCCAACCTACACTCCCCCGTATGCTCCTTCCTGCACTTGCCACACCTCGGGGGTCCTGAGCTTGCTGACCCCACCCTACGGTCTTCCATTCTCATCCTCTTGTTGTTCGGGACGAAACCACCAAGCTCGAACCGTTTTCCGTTCCAGTTCCGGTCACCACCACCAGCCTTTTTCACCTCCACAACCGTCACCTCCCTCTCATCATAGAGCCTCCCAGCCAAATCCACTGCCGACCTAAAAGTGCTTGGTCGAGCAGTAATCAAGTGCCTACGAATGTCGGCTGGCAATCCCTAGATGTACCGATTGATCTTTCGGGACACTGGCGTCACCTGATCCGGTACCAGTCTCGCCATCTCGTTGAATTTGGTGGTTAACTGTTGGTGGGTCATGGTTCCCGCCTCGAGTTGTAGGAACTCCCTCTCAATCTTATCGAGTTCCCTGTGAGGACAGAATTCCTCAATCACCAATTGCTTCAGCTCCTTCTATCGCATCTTCCCGATGGCTCTAGCATCTCAGCTTGGGTAATGTTGTCCCACCAGCACAACGCTAAGTCAACAAAGCAGTGAGTCACGAACTTCACCTTCTGGTCTTCGCGGCACTCGCTGATCTCCAATACTGCCTCCATCTCCCTCACCCAGCGGTGAGCGGCAGCAGCATTGCCATTGCCATCGAAAGTCGGGGGCTTGCACCTCTGGAATGCCCCATAACTGCATCCCTTGATTGTCGCCCCTACTGCATCATCCTTTTCCTCATCGGACAATACTGTCTTAGGCTCTGGTCGTTCCTCGTCCCGTTTACTTCCCTTGTCCGCTGATCCCTTCCTATTCTCCTTCTCCTTTCTCTCCTCGCTTTTTATATCCCTAATGACTTCAGTCACCACAGACGGTAAAACTGTTTGCATGACTTGGTGCACTTCATCAGCAATCGCCTCTCTAGCTGAGGTATTCAGGCTGGCATTCTCGTTCTCTTCACTTCGGCCATGAACCTCAGGGTTCTCACGAGCCGTCTCAGGAGCCTTAGAACTACTCCTAGTCACACGTGGCCGACCTCTGCCTCTAGAAGCCTTGGAAGACTTCTGTCCAGCCATTTCCTAGATGCTATAAGATTCAAATACTAACACAGTCATTCAAGGCAATTGCTCAGTTTATGTTAAGTATAGTAAGTCCCTAATGACAGTGGCTAGTTGTGATTAACCACTTACTTTACTCTTCACACCCCAAGCATTTCCTATCCTGAATACATCAGTATCTAAATCTACTAAGAACACATAAGTCAAATAGCACACACACATAATACTGGTTAACTTTAAGAAAAGAAATACCTGATGGCACGTAGCTACTCGGGCTGACATCCCTCCTTCTGTCCCATTTTCAGTTTAAGTTTAGGTTTCTTTTGAAAATATTTAACCATTTCACTTAAACTTTGGCTCTGATACCAACTTGTAAGGCCCCAATCCCGAGCACCTCATAGTTGTTCATTCACAGCATTAATTACACAAAACATTACATAATACAAATTTAAGCAGCGAAATTTCTTTTAACAAAAGCCATTCATTTCATTATAAACTCTGTTGTTAAGCAATACACCATGGTTTAATCATGTTACAAAATAATAGTTCGATTGCATTACAAAACAACAGTTCTATCATGTATGAATGGATGTCAGTCATGCCCCGCCGAGTAGCCTCACCCGCGTGCCATCCTCAGCAACATTTTACCTGCCAACTGAAAAAAATGCATAGAAGTCAGCGTTGTTGAGTGAGCCCTAGTTTTGGTAAATAAATATACTTTACTTTTGTTTAAGAACCAACCTTTACTTTTGCACGTGTTCACACATCATACGTACACGTAGGTAATATCATTATTATCTTCGTCATCGTTCATTTCATACTTTTATCATTATCTTTCCGAGTCTTTTGCGACAACAAAGTCGCTCACCTCATTAGCAATCTGAAGGATTGCACGTCTTCCGAGTCTTTTGCGACAACACAATCGCTCACCTCATTAGCACTCTCAAGGATTGCACGTCTTCCGAGTCTTTTGCGACAACAGAGTCACTCACCTCATTAGCAATCTCAAAGATTGACCCTGTGTGCATCCTTCGGGGTAGCTAACCCGCATCATAGTTGAGCTAACGACAACAAGGCCGTGCACCCCTTTACATCTGCTTGCAAGACTTTCGTTCATTCATTTACGTTCCACTTTTCTTTATCATTAATCTTTCACTTTATTAATAGTCATAATTTCTGTCTCGATCATGAACATACCACGTAAAGTCATACAATAATAATATTGATAAAATTATTGATAGGGTTAACAAAATTAGTAATAATAATAATATTAATAGGGAATCATAAAAACAATCATAATTATGCTTGGAATCAAGCATTTAATAACCTTAGTCAGCTGTCGTGACAAAACCCTAATTGCACAGACTCCCATGAAATTCCTAACAAAATTTTCTAAGTATCGGACGCATGGGCCCTGTTCAGACGCATGGGCCCTGTTCAGACGCATGGGCCCTGTTCAGACGCATGGGCACTGTTCAGACGCATGGGAACTGTTCAGACGCATGGGCCCTATACAAACACCTGGCCCTGTACTTAGTCATACTGAGGAAACTATCTAGACGGTTGGGCACTATTCGAGCGCATGGGCCTGACTTAGACGCATGGGCACTTAGGCGGTTGGGCACTGCTCTAGTGCATGGGCCTACACTTGGTCGTTGTCACCTTAGACGTATGGGACTATTCAGGCGGTTTGGACACTTAGACGTTTGGGTAATTCCCAGACGCATGGGCTCTATTCAGATGGTTGAGCCCTGTTCATAGGCATGGGCTCACTTAGCTTTATCAAAGGCAATTTCAGACGGTTGGGGGTACTGTTTAGGCGGTTGGGCATCAAATGTTCACTTAAACAACATAAAACAGTCCCAATTCATTCTAAATCGTTATCTAAGCTTAGTTCTATCATTCTAAGCATCAAAACACACACATACATCATGATAATAATATCAAGTGCACCCAAATCACCCCCACCCACATTCATATTCAAAATATACTTACGGGTGTGAAACCCAACTTTATGAAAACGTACATACATGCATTTTCCAGCCCCAAAATTTGTTTAAAACATGTTTAAAAAGGGGATTCTAGAACTCACCTTAGTTTTTTCGAGCTTATACCCTTCTCTTGAGTTTCCCAGACGTTTCTAGCACCTAAAACACACATACACATACACACCCGAACACACAATCACATTTATAAGCATACTACCAAGTCTAGAATCGTTTAAAACATCAAAAACTCAAGAATTCTTACCAAAAACTTCAAACTTCATTGTTTCTTCTAAAATTCCCAAGAATTCTTTTCTCTTCTCTTTCTCTCTCTAAAATCCGATTGAAAGGTGAAAAGTAACATGGCATGGGCGGCCATGTTGCTTTATTCACCAACTTCCCAAAGTTTTGTCCTTTTGGACACTTTTAACCCCTTAACTTGGGTTGACATGCATTTCCTTTCTTTTCCTTTGTTTCTATTCTTTTCTTTATTTCTTTAAAAGAGTAACCGGGTGTTACAGCTTTTGTATTCCAGACAATGCATGACGATTAGCAATGTTTTGTCATGAATACAACACCAAGGTTTAGATCAATACGTGATTCTTTTAGACGAACACGAGATATATTCTTAAGACACTTTTGGATGAGATGTGAATTCATAGGAGCTTCTCAAGCAAATAACTTCGACATGGTTCTTAGATAATCGATTCTTGTTTACTAAGTCATTGAGGTTTCAATGTTACTTAGTTTAAAGTTGATACGAGAATCGTGTTTGTTAAGATTAATGGTTTAGTTTAGAATAATGGTATCATTATAATGAGGTTTCAGAATAAGTGTGATTTTAAGGGAAAGACATTCAAAAAGACTATTAGAAGTCATTATGAGAATTGGATAATGAGTTTTAAGTTTCAAGAAGACAAGATCAATGATAAAATTATTCAAATTAACAAGGTGTTTCAAGTGTAATATTAGGTTTACAAACCAAAGCATTACGTTGACTTATCAAAGTATTAGGTCAACTACAACCTTAATGAAGACATGCGTACCTAGAAGCGGACACTCACCCCGAGGGTTCCCAGGTAAGGTAAACGGATCCATCGGTTGATTTGGATTTATATGAATACCTTTTTCTAGACATAACACCTCGAGATACAGGTATCACGCTCTTCCAGCATTACATGTTTCAAGTTGTAAGACACAAACTTTCACGAATTTGAAAACCACGAAAAACAATTCAAAGCTCATTTTGAAAACCATTTGATTTAGGCACAAAATGCCTTAGAATATGATTTAAGATTCGTGTGTGCATTGATAATATTCAAAGTATAAGAAGAATCACATAAGGCATATAATCACATAATCAATTATAAACATATAAGGCACATAAAATCCTATCTAAGCATATAAAATACGTGAGAGGACTCATGTGTAAAGGTACTTAGTTATAGTCTAGGTCATTCCATTTCTAATAACCTAATTCCCTATAACCATGGCTCTGATACCAATCTGTCACACACTGACCGACGGCGGAATCATCGAGGCGGACGAATGTGAAACGATTGTTTATAGCACATGGAACTAAATAAGTTGAAATAATATTAAGTATCATTTCTGGTTGAACATTACAAGACAATAAATCATTACAATACAAAAGATTCAAACAAAGAAATAAAATATTTAGTTAAACTAGGTCCAAGTCTTATATGTGCAAGAAGAATCCCTCAAGTAGTAAACCTGAAACATGTTAAAAACAAAGGGTCAACTTTGAAAGTTGGTGAGTTTCCATGGGTTAAACACACGCGTATATATATATATATATATATATATATATATATATATATATATATATATATATATATATATATATATATATATATATTTAAAGTTTTACAAGAAGAAATTCATGTCAATGGTTATGAATTATGCAAGTTTATAGAACACATATAGGTACAATCAAACATCGACTTAACTACAAGTTTATATGATTGGCTAAGTGTACTTGGTTCCCATGATGAACAAGTCATACGTCATCAGGAGCAGGCAATACGTCGGCTTTAGCATCAAACAGGCTTGTCAGGCCCGTACATCTAAGACGTCGCCAGACTAGTAATAGTTAATGATTGTAAACAAAATATGTATCTCATATAAAACCTATAATAACACAAATAACCATGACAAATAAAAGTATGAATTGAAAGTTCTTTACAAGATTTAAACATTTACTAGTATATGTTGATAAGATTTAGATGTTTCACCTCAAAACGGTGTGAAATAATGTAAAAAAAGGGGCAAGGAAACACACATGGAAAACTACAAGTATAGTGATTGTTGTAGAGTACATAAGAAAGCTTGGATGTCAAGAGTCAAAGGTGATGTTCTAAATGATAAAAAAACAATAACTTGAGGTTGTAATTCATTACAAGAAGTTAGGACGCTTAGGAATGCAAATAAGCGAAAGGTAGGTTGATAAATGATTATTGTACCAATTTTAGATTCTGGATAGAATGTTTGGTATGTGTATGAACAGGTTTTTAAAATAGGAAACGGTTTCATAAAATTACAAAAATTTAAATTTGACTATATATCAGTGTCTCCCGGACAACTTTCATTCAGAAATGTTTTAAAAAAAGATCCGTAAGTAGGTTAAACAAGTAGCACAAAAACTGAAGGTGCTGAAATGCGCACTTAACTTGTGAAGGCTATTGTTGAGTCGTCTGATTTAGTTTGAAGACATATAAACTGTCGTTGAAAAGGTAATTCAATGAAATTAATATTGGAGTATGAGTTTTTGCAAATTTAGTTTGTTATGATCAAATTATGGTTGGTTGAAGTCAGAATATATTCTGCTATAATTGTAGTAAGGCACTTATGTGCACTTTTAAAATCGTTAAAGCATGAAACGAGTTAGAACAAATTTATTATATTGATATATGATATATTAGACTTAATTTGAGTTATATCAAAAATATTCCAAGACCTAAACATATCCATCACTTAGGAAAATAATCGTATGGAATAACCGAATGCAGCGGCATAGCCGTCCATATGCAAATGGGATTCTTTGTTTACATTAGTGTGTTTTTATCTTGATTTAAGAGTTTTAGTGATTGTTATAATATTAGTGAACATTAGAAGGTTAATGATCAAATGATAATGATAAAAAAAAGAGATTTGGTAGAAAAAAGAATAAAAGTAAGAACATGAGAACAATTTGATGCTAGGATGATTAAAAGAATACAGAAATGCTTAATATAAATCAATATAAGATTACCTTAGTCTTAGAAACTTCTTGAGATTAGTTGTAAAAGAAAATTCTTGAATTTGATCAAACCCAAAGAATGGAAGAAAGGTTTGTTAGAGAGATTTTTAGACAATGAGCAAATAAAAAGTGAAGCATAAACCTTGCTTTTATAGTTGAAGTTAGGAGGAGGTTATGAATGATGTTAATGGTGAGTTATAAGTCTTTTAAAAGGGGGTTATGACTAGAATTTAAAATATATATAAAATTAAATAATTTAAATAAATAAAATAAAAATTACAATTTAAATTTTAAATTTATGAAGACTCTAATTTTAACAACTTATTTTGTTATAAAATCTTTATAGACTTTACAAAACCAATTTGAATAATCAATCAAATTATCTATTTGTTAATCTTTATTACTTTTATAAAACTTGTAAACTTTATAATATGATTATTTATTTTCAATATTTAAAATTCATAATTACTAATAAAACATTATAAGTTTATTAAAATTCCTTTTATAACTTTATAAGTTTCAATAAGCCTTTTCCATTTAGTTATTTTTTTATAGCATGATTACTCAACTTTATAATTTTATGAAAAAGAATTATTTATAAATCAACGAGTTATTATAAGCTGTTTAAATGATAAATTGAATAAATCAATTCACGATATTGTTTAAACTACACGTCTAATCTATAATTCATTAATATAAATAAAATAAGTTAAATAAAGAAATTCATATTGTATGAAAGTTCGATTTTAGTTCGGGTTCGGGGTTATAACTTGAAAATGGCGGATGTTACAGTCTCCCCTACTTTAATAAATTCCGTCCCGAAATTTATTCACGAGAAGATTGATTTCAAAGATATGAGGAGACTTGAATTTCATTTCGTGTTTGCAAGTGAACTTTTGGAAACATTTAAATTCAATAAGTTTAATTATGATGTTTTGCTATGCTTAAGTTTGTTAAATTTCAGGATTTGAGATTTCGGGCGTTTCTTGACAAAGTGTATAAGATCATCACTTTAAAATATTAGTTGATAAGCTTTTGTATTCCAGACAATTCATGACGATTAGGAAGGTTTTGTCATGAATACAACACCAAGGTTTAGATCAATACGAGAGTCTTTTTGACGAAGACGAGATATATTTTTAAGACACTTTTGGATGAGATGTGAATTCATAGAAGCTTCTCAAGCAAATAATTTCGACATGGTTCTTAGATATTCGATTCTTGTTTACTAAGTCATTGACGTTTCAATGTTACATTAGTTTAAAGTTGATACGAGAATCGTGTTTGTTAAGATTAATGGTTTAGTTTAGAATAATAGTATCATTGTAATGAGGTTTCAGAATAAGTGCGATTTTAAGGGAAAGGCATTCAAAAAGCCTATTAAAAGTCATTATGAGAATTCCATAATGAGTTTTAAGTTTTAAGAAGACAAGATCAATGATAAAATGATTCAAATTAACAAGGTGTTTCAAGTGTAATGTTAGGTTTACAAACCAAAGCATTACATTGACTTAATAAAGTATTAGGTCAACTACAACCTTAATGAAGACATGCGTACCTATAAGCGGACACTCACCCCGAGAGTTCCTAGGTAAGGTAAACGGATACCATCGGTTGATTTGGATTTATATGAATACCTTTCCTAGACAGAACATCTCGAGATACATGCATCACACTCTTCCAGCATTACATGTTTCAAGTTATAAGACACGAACTTTGACGAATTTGAAAACCATGAAAAACAATTCAAAGCACATTTTGAAAACCATTTGATTTAGGCACACAATGCCTTAGAATATGATTTAAGATTCCTGTGTGCCTTGCGAAGATCAAAGTATAAGAAGAATTACATAAGGCATATAATCACATAATCAAGTATAAACATATAAGGCATATAAAATCCTATCTAAGCATATAAAATACATGAGAGGACTCATGTGTAAAGGTACTTAGTTATAGTCTAGGTCATTCCATTTCTAATAACCTAATTCCCTATAACCATGGCTCTGATACCAATCTGTCACACCCTGACTGTAACACCCGTACTTCTTATTAAAAAAAGAAAATAAAAGAATAAGAAAGAAAGAGAAAGAATAAGAGAAAGAAATAAAAGTCAACTTAAGTGGAGGGTCCAAAAGTGCCAAATGTGCAAGGCTCATATTTATTTTGCGTAAAAAGGTGGTATGCCTACCCACTCTTGTTTCATATCATCACCTTCTTCGGAGATTTCAGAGAAAGAAAGCAGAATTCAAGTTTAGAGAGAGAAAGAAGGAGAATTCGAAGTTTTTGGTAAGAAATCTTGAATTTTTGAAGCTTTAGATAATTATAGACCTGCTTATGTGCTTATAAATGTGACTTGTGTGGTCGGGATGCATTATGTGTGTGTTTTAGGTGATAGAAACGCCTGAGAAGTTCAAGTAAGTGTATCAAACCTGAAAACAACTAAGGTGAGTTACTAGAACCCCTTTTTACATGTTTTTGAATGATTTTGGGGCTGGAAAATACATGTATGTATGTTTTTGTATGGTTGGGTATTAACCCGTATATTTGTATGTATGTGTATGTGGGTCGGGTTTGTTCCGGGAAAATATATTGTTATGATTATGTGTAGTTCATGCTTAGAAGGACCTTGGTAAGCTTAGAACGATTAAGCTTGATGTTTGGGTCTGGAGATTTCATAGTAATAAGTTCGACAGAAAGTTGATGAGCACAAATAGTGCTCATATGCCCAAGATTTTGCCTTAGAAATGTTCTAAGTAGGGTCATGAGTCCAAATAGTTCTCATGAGCCCAAACAGTACCTAAAACGCCTAGGACTCATGAGCCTCAATAGTGCTCATGTGCCTGAAAACGAATTAGAAAAGTTTAAGTGTAAGGTGATGTGCCTAAACAGTGCTCATATGCCTGAAAAATGGGCTTGAAAGTCTAAGTGTGAGATGATAAGTCTAAACAGTGCCCTAATGAGTCTAAACAGTACTCTTGTGCCTAAAATAATGACTTAGAAAAACTAAGTATAGGGTAATGAGTCTGAATAGTACTCATACGCCTGAGATTTTTCTAAGTATAGGGTAATGAGTCTGAATAGTACTCAAACGCCTGAGATTTTTCTAAGTACAGGGTAATGAGTCTAAACAGTGCTCATACACCTAAGGTGAAAAAGTTTCTAAGTGTAGGCTGGTGAGTCTACATAGTGGTGAAAAGTCCAAACAGGGCTCATGCTTCCCAACAGTGCTCATGTGCCCAACACTTAGAAATTTTTTTTTCCTCTCAGAAATTTTTCTGGAAATCTGTATTTCAGGGATTTGACCGAGGTTGACCAAGGGCCATTTAATGATGATGTTTTGTGCACACAATGATGATTAATGATTAAGCCTTGTTATTGTTACTGATTTTA
The DNA here is from genome assembly GCA_024085815.1 of Flaveria linearis. Lineage (NCBI taxonomy): Eukaryota > Viridiplantae > Streptophyta > Magnoliopsida > Asterales > Asteraceae > Flaveria > Flaveria linearis. Next base: position 80,896,637 of record CM044002.1, on the reverse strand, counting down.
TTATCAGTATTTTATTATAGTTAATAATACTATTATTATATTGTTAAGCATGAAAAAGGCATGATGAAGGATGTTTAAAATGTAACGAAGAGTATAATCATTAAAAAGTAAAATATTAATGATGAAGAAAATGGAACGTAAATGAATAAGTAAAGGCTTGCAAGCAAATGTAAAGAGGTGCACGGCATTGTTGTCGTTAGTCAACTGTGATGCGGGTTAGCTACCCCGAATGATGCACACAGGGTCAATCTTTGAAATTGACAATGGGTGAGCAACTGTGGGTTGTAAAAGACCAAAAGACTTGCGATCCTTGAGATTGCTAATGGGTGAGCAACTATGGATTGCAAAAGACCGAAAGACTTGCGATCTTGACATTGCTAATAGGTAAGCGACTCTGGGTTGCCAAAGACCGAAAGAATAATGATAAAAGTACGAATTAAATGATGATGATGATAATGAAATTATCACCTATGTGTACGTACGATGTATGATCACCTATGAAAATGAGGAACGGTTTTTTTTTTGAATGAAAAGTGAAGTATTTTAATTATAAAACTAGAACTCACTCAGCAACGCTGACTTTTATGTATTTTCCAGTTGGCAGGTAACAGGCTGCTGATGATGGCACACGGGGATGGCTATTTGACGGGCAAGACTGACATCCGTTTATGTTTTGATAATACTGTTGTTTTGTAATTCATTCGACTAATCATTTTGTGACCCATGAACTAGAATGTATTGCTTAGCAACAGTGTTTATAATGAATGAAAGGCTTTTGTAAAAAAATTAATTCCGCTGCTTAAATTTATAATATGTAATGTTTTATGCTGTGAATGACCAACTGTGAGCGTCCCGGGATTGGGGCCTTACAAGTTGGTATCAGAGCCAAAGTTTAAGTGAATTGGGTAAATATTTTCAAAATAAACCTTAAACTAAACTGAAAATGGGACAAGAAGAGGGATGTCAGCCCGAGTAGCCATGTGCCATCAGGTATTGTTTTTCTTAAAAGTTAATCAGTATTATGTGCGTGTGCTATGTGATTTATGTGTTCTTAGTAGGTTTAGATACTGATGTAGTCAAAATAGGATGTGCTTGGGATGTGGAGAGTAAAGTAAGTGGCTAATCACAACTGGCCACTGTAATTAGGGACTTACTATACTTGACATAAACTGAGCTGTTTCCTTGAATGACTGTTTTAGTGTTTGAATCTTATAGTGCATAGGAAATGACTGGGAAGAGACCTTCCAAGGCTTCTAGAGGTTGGGGTCGACCGCGTACGACTAGGGGTAGTGCTAAAGCTCCTAAGACGACTCCTGTGAACCCCGAGGTTCCTGACCGAAATGAAGAAACTGAGAATGCGAGCCTGAATGCCTCAGCTAGGGAGGCGATTGCTGATGAGGTACACCAAGTCCTGCAGGCAGTTATGCCGTCTTTAGTGACCGATGTTATTAGAGCTGTGAGGAATGAGGAAAGAAAGGAGAAGGAGGATCAGAGAGAGTCGACTGGAAAGGATAGCAAGGGAGGAGAGGAACTACCGGATCCTGAGATAGTAGTATCTGATGAGAAGGAGGATGATATAGTGGGGGTGACGACCAAGGGATGCAACTATGGGGCATTTCAGAGGTGCAAGCCCCCGACTTTTGATGGAAATGGCAATGCTGCTGCCGCTCACCGTTGGGTAAGGGAGATGGAAGCCGTACTCGAGATCAGCGAGTGCCGGGAGGATCAGAAGGTGAAGTTTGCCACCCACTCCTTTACTGACTCAGCACTATGTTGGTGGGACAATATTGTCCAAGCTGAGGGTTCCAGGGCCATCAGGAAAATGAGATAGACATAGTTGAAGAAGTTGGTAATTGAGGAATTCTGTCCTCACGGGGAACTTGATTTCCCTGCAACTCGAGGCGAGAAACATGACCCACCAGCAGTACACTACCAAATTCAATGAGATGGCGAGACTGGTGCCGGATCAAGTAACGCCGGTGTCTCGAAAGATTAACCGGTACATTCAGGGGCTGCCAGCCGACATTCGTAGGCACATGATTTCTGCCCGACCAAGCACTTTTAGGTCGGCAGTGGACTTGGCTGGGAGACTCTATGATGAGAGGAAGATAGCAGATGCGGCGGCGAAGAAGGCGGGCAGTGGTGACCGAAACTGGAATGGGAAACGGTTCGGGCGTGGTGGTTTTACCCTGAACAACAAGAGGATGAGAGTGGATGACCGTAGGGTGGGGTCATCAAGCTCGGGGCCCAAAAGGTGTGGCAAGTGCGGGAAGGAGCATACGGGTGAGTGCAGATTAGGGCTCAAGGTGTGTTTCAAGTGCGGGAAACCAGGCCACATCTACAAAGACTGTAAGGCGCTAAGGTGTTATACCTGCAGTGAGGAGGGCCATATAAGTAAGGACTGTAGGAGGCCGAGGGCTGAGAGTTCCGGGGAAAAGAAGATGGCCGGAACTGAAGGCAGAGGGCGAGTGCCAGAGCTTTCACCATGACCAGGGAGGAGGCTAGGACGGACCCCGATGTTGTGTCACGTACGTTTCTAGTAAATCAAACTCTTGCTTCTGTGTTATTTGATTTTGGTGCTAGTAGGAGTTTCATTTCTGCTACTTTCTGTGCTAAATTGCCTGTTAGTAGTAAATGCATTGATGAGCCCTTTGAAGTAGAAATCGCTATTGGTAAGTCCACTAGAGTTATTGAGATGATAGAAGACTGTGCCATAGAGTTAGAAGGTCATAGGTTTGCTGCTAGATTACATGTGATGCCACTAGGTGGATTTGATGTAGTACTAGGGATGGATTGGTTGGCAACCTATGAGGCGAATATCGTATGTCATAAGAAGATGATTAGACTGACAGCATCCGACGGAAGTTTGGTGACAATATACGGCGATCAGGTGACGATGATTCTGAAGGTGATTTCGATGGCGGTGGCAGGCAAGTGTATGAGGCGTGGGTGCAGCACCTACTTATGTTATGTAAAGGATGTGGAAACGCCAACACCACAACTATCCGATGTTCCGGTTGTGTGTGAGTTTCCCAACGTGTTCCCGGAAGACTTATCGGGATTGCCACCTGACTGCGAAATCAAATTTCAAATTGACTTAATACCCGATGCCCAACCTGTCGCCAACGCACCATATCGATTAGCTCCGACGGAGATGAAGGAGTTAATGGAGCAATTGCAAGAGTTGCTCGATAAGAGTTTTATCAGACCGATTATCTCTCGTTTGGGTGCTCCGGTCTTATTTGTGAAGAAAAAGGACGGTAGCATGAGGATGTGTATCGACTACCGTGAGTTAAACAAGTTGACAATAAAGAATCGGTATCCGCTACCGAGGATCGATGACTTGTTTGATCAGCTCCAAGGTGCCAGTTGGTTCTCGAGGATAGATCTTCAATCTGGCTACCATCAATTGAAAGTAAAGGAGCACGACATTCCTAAAATAGCTTTTCGTACGCGTTACGGACACTACGAGTTTCTCGTTATGTCCTTTGGTTTAACCAACGCACCAGCTGCTTTTATGGACTTGATGAATCGAGTGTGTCGGCCGATGTTGGATAAATTAGTGATTGTGTTTATCGATGATATCCTGATTTATTCCAGGAGCGAAGAAGAGCATGCCGGTCACATTCGGGAGGTGTTGGAGACCTTGAGGAAGGAGAAACTGTATGCTAAATTCTCCAAGTGTGCCTTTTGGTTACGCGAGGTGCAATTTCTGGGTCACGTGGTAAATGCAGAAGGAATAATGGTGGACCCAGCAAAGGTTGAGGCCGTGATGCAATGCAAGTCACCAAAGATGCCATCCGAGATCCGCAGCTTCTTGGGATTGGCGGGCTACTATAGGAGATTTATTCAAGACTTCTCCAAGATAGCCTCACCTTTGACCAAATTGACTCTCAAGGACGTAAAGTTCGTGTGGGGTAAAAAACAGGAGGGTTCCTTTGAGGAGTTGAAGACGAGACTGACACAAGCTCCTGTTTTGACATTGCCCGAGGGAAATGAAGACTTAGTGGTCTATTCGGATGCATCTTATTCTGGGCTAGGTTGCGTGTTGATACAACGTGGAAGGGTAATAGCTTATGCATCTCGACAACTGAAGACCCACGAAGGCAACTATCCCACGCACGATCTGGAGCTAGCTGCGGTGGTTTTTGCATTGAAGATTTGGCGGCACTATCTATACGGGAAAAAGTGCACAATCTTCACCGACCACAAAAGCTTGAAGTACTTCTTCAAGCAGAAAGGTCTGAACATGAGGCAGAGGCGATGGTTGGAAATAATAAAGGATTATGATTGCGAAATCCATTACCATCCGGGCAAAGCCAACGTGGTGGCAGACGCCCTTAGCCGAAAGGAAAGGCCCGAGCCGATTCGGGTGAGGGCTTATCAGCTAATTATGACCTCTGATGTGATGACACAGGTTAAGGAGTTCCAAGACGAGGCTTTGAATGAAGATCGTCTTAACTCCGAAAGGATGAGAGGTCTAGTTACAGAACTGGGTGAGAACACTCTTGGTGTTAAGACCCGATTTGGGCGGATGTGGATTCCTCGGTACGGGGATCTACGTGGAAAGATCATGGATGAGGCCCATAAGACTCGATACTCTATTCACCCCTGCGTAACCAAGATGTACCACGATATGAAGAAGGAATACTGGTGGCCGGGTATGAAACGTGACATGGTGGAGTACGTGAGTAAGTGCCTGACTTGTTTACAAGTAAAGTCAGAACACCAGAAACCCTACAGGAAGATCCAACTGTTGGATATACCCGAGTGGAAGTGGGAGCACATCACCATGGATTTCATCACGAAGTTACCACGTACCCCTAAAGGGTATGATGCTATATGGGTGATAGTTGACCGCTTGACAAAGAGTGCCCACTTCCTACCGATCCGCGAAACGTACTCATCTGAAAGATTGGCGGACCTGTTCATCAAGGAAATTGTAGCTCATCATGGTGTGCCGGTGTCTATTGTGTCTGATCGCGACACCCTGTTTACCTCCAAGTTTTGGAAGAGATTTCATGATGCAATGGGGACGAGGCTACACATTAGTACATCATATCACCCTCAGACAGACAGTCAGTCTGAGAGGACGATCCAAACACTCGAAGACATGCTTCGGGCGTGCGTGATCGATTTTGGAGGAAGTTGGGATGATTACTTGCCGTTAGCAGAATTCTCGTACAACAATAGATATCATGCCAGCATTGGTATGCCACCCTACGAGATGCTATAAGGTAGGAGATGTAGGACGCCCGTGTGTTGGGGAGACATTGGGCAGAAAGAGTTAGGAGGTGTTGAGGTGATCGAAGCTACGACTGAGAAGTTGTCAAAGCCTTCATGAAGGCGACGAAAGGTAGACAAAAGTCGTATGCTGACAAGCGACGTAGACCAATTGAGTTCCAGGTGGGTGATCGGGTTATGTTGAAGGTCTCACCTTGGAAAGGGATTATTAGATTCAGGAAACGAGGTAAGCTAAGCCCGAGATATATAGGACCTTTCCGAATCATTGCGCGAGTAGGAGAGGTAGCTTATCGACTTGAATTGCCAGATGAGTTAAGTGGAATTCATCCAACATTTCATGTATCTCATTTGAGGAAGTGCTTAGCTGAAGAAGGTATGATTGTTCCACTGGAAGACATTGAAGTAGACGAACGGCTCAATTACGTGGAGCAACCAGTGGTAATCATTGATCGTAAGGAAAAGAAGTTAAGAAATAAAGTGGTTCCTCTTGTGCGTGTACAGTGGAAGCACAGGAAGAGATCCGAGTCTACGTGGGAGACTGAAGAGGAGATGAGGCAACATTACCCACATCTGTTTGAGGAATAACAGGTTTCGGGGATGAAACATATATAAGGGGGGTGGACTTGTAACACCCGTGCTTCTTATTAAAAAAAAGAAAATAAAAGAATAAGAAAGAAAGAGAAAGAAAAAGAGAAAGAAATAAAAGACAACTTAAGTGGAGGGGCCAAAAGTGCCAAATGTGCAAAGTTCATATTTATTTTGCACAAAAGGTGGTATGGCCACCCACTCTTGTTTCACATCATCACCTTCTTCGGAGATTTCAGAGAAAGAAAGCAGAATTCGAGTTTAGAGAGAGAAATAAGGAGAATTCGAAGTTTTTGGTAAGACATCTCGAATTTTTGAAGCTTTAGATAATTATAGACCTGCTTATGTGCTTATAAATATGACTTGTGTGTTCTGGTTGCATTATGTGTGTGTTTTAGGTGTTAGAAACGCCTGAGAAGTTCAAGGAAGTGTATCAAACCCGAAAACAACTAAGGTGAGTTACTAGAACCCCTTTTTACATGTTTTTAAATGATTTTGGGGCTGGAAAATACATGTATGTATGTTTTTGTAAGGTTGGGTATTATACCCGTATATTTGTATGTATGTGTATGTGGGTCGGGTTTGTTCCGGGAAAATGTGTTGTTATGATTATGTGTAGTTCATGCTTAGAAGGATCTTGGTAAGCTTAGAACGATTAAGCTTGATGTTTGGGTTTGGAGATTTCATAGTAATAAGTTGGACTGAAAGTTGATGAGCCCAAATAGTGCTCATATGCCCATGATTTTTCCATAGAAATGTTCTAAGTAGGGTCATGAGTCCAAATAGTTCTCATGAGCCCAAACAGTACCTAAAACGCCTAGGACTCATGAGCCTCAATAGTGCTCATGTGCCTGAAAATGACTTAGAAAAGTTTAAGTGTAAGGTGATGTGCCTAAACAGTGCTCGTATGCCTGAAAAATGGGCTTGAAAGTCTAAGTGTGAGATGACAAGTCTAAACAGTGCCCTAATGAGTCTTAACAGTACTCTTGTGCCTAAAATAAGGACTTAGAAAAACTAAGTATAGGGTAATGAGTCTGAATAGTACTCATACGCCTGAGATATTTCTAAGTATAGGGTAATGAGTCTGAATAGTACTCAAACGCCTGAGATTTTTCTAAGTACAGGGTAATGAGTCTAAACAGTGCTCATACGCCTAAGGTGAAAAAGTTTCTAAGTGTAGGCTGGTGAGTCTACATAGTGGTGAAAAGTCCAAACAGGGCTCATGCTTCCCAACAGGGCTCATGCTTCCCAACAGTGCTCATGTGCCCAACAATTAGAAATTTTTTTTTTCTCTCAGAAATTTTTCTGGAAATCTGGATTTCGGGGATTTGACCGAGGTTGACCAAGGGCCATTTAATGATGATGTTTTGTGCACACAATGATGATTAATGATTAACCCTTGTTATTGTTACTGATTTTATTATCAGTATTTTATTATAGTTAACAATACTATTATTATATTGTTAAGCATGAAAAGGGCATGATGAAGGATGTTTAAAATTTAACGAAGAGTATAATCATTAAAAACTAAAATATTAATGATGAAGAAAATGGAACGTAAATGAATAAGTGAAGGCTTGCAAGCAAATGTAAAGAGGTGCGCGGCATTGTTGTCGTTAGTCAACTGTGATGCGGGTTAGCTACCCCGAATGATTCACACAGGGTCAATCTTTGAAATTAACAATGGGTGAGCAACTATGGGTTGCAAAATACCGAAAGACTTGCGATCCTTGAGATTGCTAATGGGTGAGCAACTATGGGTTGCAGAAGACTGAAAGACTTGCGATCCTTGAGATTGCTAATGGGTGAGCGACTCTGGGTTGCAAAAGACTAAGAGAATAATGATGAAAGTACGAATTGAACGATGATGATGATAATGAAATTATCACCTATGTGTACGTACGATGTATGATCACCTATGAAAATGTGGAACGGTTTTTTTTTAAATGAAAAGTGAAGTATTTTAATTATAAAACTAGAACTCACTCAGCAACGCTGACTTTTATGTATTTTCCAGTTGGCAGGTAACAGGTTGCTGATGATGGCACACGGGGATGACTATTTGACGGGCAAGACTGACATCCGTTTATGTTTTGATAATACTGTTGTTTTGTAATTCATTCGACTAATCATTTTGTGACCCATGAACTAGAATGTATTGCTTAGCAACAGTGTTTATAATGAATGAAAGGCTTTTGTAAAAAAATTAATTCCGCTGCTTAAATTTATAATATGTAATGTTTTATGCTGTGAATGACCAACTGTGAGCGTCCCGGGATTGGGGCCTTACACCGACCGACGGCGGAATCATCGAGGTGGACGAATGTGAAATGATTGTTCATAGCATATGGAACTAAATAAGTTGGAATAATATTAAATATCATTTTCGATTGAACATTACAAGACAATAAATCATTACAATACAAAAGATTCAAACAAAGAAATAAAATATTTAGTTAAACTAGATCCAAGTCTTATATGTGCAAGAAGAATCCCTCAAGTAGTAAACTTGAAACATGTTAAAAATAAAGGGTCAACTTTGAAAGTTGGTGAGTTTCCATCGGTTAAACACACACATATATATATATACATATATATATATATATATATAAAGGTTTACAAGTAGCAATTCATGTCAATGGTTATGAATTATGCATGTTTATAGAACACATATAGCTACAATCAAACCTCGACTTAATTACAAGTTTATATGATTGGCTAAGTGTACTTGGTTGTGACATCCGTCACCGAAGGTCCTTCATTTAACGTGTTCGGTTAACTTTTGTTATCGGTCGTTCCTCATCTCTGTAACCCATCTATGTGGATATCAAATTTGCTTGCTTAGTTATCCTTATGCGTGTACTATCGTTGCTTGAATTGTCATCATCTCAAAACGTTATCTAAGATTGCCCCAGTTAACATTAAACGCATCATTTTTATATTAAAGTTATTGTCACGAATAAAACAATTTTAAACTTCAAATATTATTAACAACATTTTATCATTAATAAAACAAGCCTAATTAATAACGTTTTCAACCGAAACAAAATTTGGGAACTCGGGGGCAAAGTACGAGGACTAAACATATCATTTTGCGAAACTAGGGCTGGGTATATAAACCCCTTACCTGCCCTAGCCTTCTCATTCTTACCTTCTTCTTCTTCACTTTCTTCTCTATTTTCCTCTCAAACTAGCACCGAAATCCGTCACGTTCGTTGCGTTTTCACCATCAAATCTTGGTTATCATCGTGAATACTTACTCCTAGCAGGTAGATAACCTTGTTTAGCCCGTTTCTTGCTCGATTTCACTTCTGTGTTTTATAGGGTTTCATGTGCTCGGGTTCATCCGAGCACATGAGGTCGTATGGGCTTGTGTGTTGCGTTTCTGAGTGTGCTTCTTATTTAGACATGTTAGAATAGGTATCCTGGAGGTTGTTGATGTGTGAAACCCATGCCCGGAGCAGCTGGATGCTGCTCGGTGCTTCAGAAGTCGTGACCTGCTGTACAGGGCGACTGGGCCTTTCAGGCGACTGAGCCGTGCGACTGAGCGAGTCGTGCGACTGAGTCCATGCGTCTGAGTCTATCGTGCGACTGAGTGGTGCGACTGGAGTGAGTCATACAATTGAGTCATGCGCCTGGGTGTGTGCGATTGAATGTGTGTGGGATTGAGTCCATGCAAGTGAATGTGTGTGTGATTGTTAGTGAGTCACATGAGTGAAAGGCCAGTCGCACGAATGAATGTTCAATTGCACGAATGAAGCTTATTCGTGCGAATGAACGTTCAATCGTGTGTATGGAGGTTGAGTCATGCGATTGGGTCTTGCATGGTACGACTAAATGCTTAGTCGCATGAATGAAGGTTCAATCGTTCGAATGAAGCTGATTCGTACGACTGAAGGTCCATTCATGCGAAACGAGTGTTAAGTTGTGCGTCCGGTCCTGTTGTGTGACTGATGATGCGTGTGTGTGTGAATCCCCTTTTCGGAGATCTTATGATGATAAGGTAACATCAATAAGAGTGTCATTGCTTGACCACAAAGATTAAAGTCAACGCTATCAATAGGCACATACTATTTCCATACAAAATAACCTAACCTTTTACAATTACCGTCAACCCATTTGGGTATAAGGTCTGATATGTGTATGTCTGCTTGTGTGTTTGCTACACACGACCGAACCGAAACTGCCCGAACCTATTGAACATCATCTTATGCTTTATGCTCATTATTAATGCTTGTCAGTAACTATCAATAGGTGTTTGACTGTTCATAGCATTCTACCATTGGGAATATTCATCATACGTGCTTACCATCTATTCCATGAGTTTCGTGGCCCCTTTTTCACTATTGTTAAACCTTTTAAATGTTTTCAACTTGGTAGAAAAGAATGCTCACCTAATTAACTAATTTCAAGCCTCCTCCCTAGTGGAAGTGGCTGTTGCTTTTATGAGTATCTTATCTTGCCTAACTTGTCGATTGATGCTATATGAACTTGAATTATATGCTATGTCACCACTATGTATGTTACCTGGTGGTAACACGTTACTATGCGCTACTACTTGATGTTATGTGTTGATTGATGCTATCTGTGAATGCTATTGTTGATGGATGCATCGGCTGTGTGGCTCTTCTGTGTGGTTCTTCAGTGTGGTTCTTCTAAGCCGATCGTCCATTACAACCATTAATCCCGGTAATGGGACCTATGGATTTGTTTGGTTGTAACCTATACGTATGTGCCGTGTGGATCTTGCTACGTCATGTCAAACTTACTATGCTATGGAAAATCTTTTAATATAACCATTAATCCCGGTAATAGGACCTAAGGATTGGTTTGGTTGTAACCTATACGTATGCGCTTTGTGGATCTTGCTACGTCTAATTAAACTATTTACGCTTTGGGAATGCCTTCTTTACAGCCATCAATTCCCGTGTGGAACCGATGAATAGGTTTGGCTGTAGCTATTTACAACTGGTAAAACCGCCTATACATAAGTGTAGTTGCGGTAATTCTTATTTAACTTACTATTTTCATCATTAATATCTTTTATTACTTAAAACCTGCGAAGCTCACCAACAATTATGTTGACCGTTTTGAGCATCTCTTTTCAGGTGATCAAGGTATTTGAAGATCTAGGAGTGCTGCCTTTTAGAGGAGACCCTAGGATACATTTTTGTAATCATTAATCTTGTATTGCTTAAACATGATCTTTTGAATACTTGTTCCCGAGTTGTGGGAATTTACATTACAAGTTATCCTTAATGCTTTTATGATCATTTATGTTGTGCTTATGGCTATGCTATCGTGAACATTGACTATATATGACACAAGTCTCCATTTGTGTTCGAGTGTCATCATGACACGCTTGTCATCATATTTATATTGCTACTCTATCGTATACCATATGTTATGACGATCCCGTCTAGCTCGCATCCCCGTGTTTCCGCTATCAGCGGGGGTGTGACAAACTAGTATCAGAGCCATTGGTTATAGAGAATTAGGCAATTACACTTGACCTAGGCTATAACCTAGGAACCTTCATGTAGATTTGCATGCTTAAGCTTGTGTGCATTTGTATATCTTGTGTATGTGTTCCTCTTTACATGTTTGGTTATCCTTCTGTTTTGTGATCTTTCACCTTGTGCATGAGCCCTTGTGCTCGTCCCTTATGAGGTGCTTTCTATTGGATCTTCTGTTCCCTCTGCGCGCCAAGTTATCATAACCAAATTCGGGTATTGAGACCCGAAGAGATCTTCGCAGATCATACATCGCGCTTAACCTCAGATACTGAGACCGACCCGAGGACGCCATGTCTGAGTCCTTTCAATGACGCGAGAAAGACAACGTCCGCCAGACTATATGTGATTACATGTTTGGACTCTCAGTTGACTTGATGGATTATTATGGATATGATGTGAATGAAGGTCGAACGTCATGTAACCAGATTAGGCATCATTCTCGGTACATCGTGGGTGTGGTGGTAACGCTGCGGGGAACCCTATAAATAAACATCACTGGTATACCGAGAATATGCTTAAAATGGGCTGCATGGTGATCTTGACTTACTGTAACTTGAAACGTTGGAACTTGATAAGTGGAGTACTTGTGTATCTGAAGGTGACTAAACCTTATTGGTTGCCTCTTGTATGAATAGAACATGCCGCCTCGAAGATCTACCCGTAGCAATAGTAACAGAAGTGAAGCCCCGAGGGGCAGAGGCAGAGGCAGAGGTAGACCTCCAAGAGCAAATGAAGGCCCTTCTGGCAATACTCAAGGGACTGGAAACCCAGATATGGCAGCCTTAATTGCTCAACAATTGACTGCCCTGATTCCAACTATTATAGCTCAGGTGAGTGACATCCTTTAACAGCAAAACCACCCCCACGGGGATGGTGGTAATGAGAACAAGGATAATGGGAACCCGACTGGGAATGAAGGCAATCAGGAGACCGGGAATGGTGGTACAGCCGGTAATGAAACTGGGGTTGCTAATGCCAAACGGGGTTGTTCTTACAAGGAATTTGTGGCCTGTAAGCCCCTGGAATTCGATGGGAAAGGTGGGGCGATAGCCCTGACTAGATGGCTCGAAAAGATGGAGGTAGTGACTGACATCAGTGAATGCATCGATAGCCAAAGGATTAAGTATGTTACGTGCTCACTGCAGGGCAGAGTACTAACCTGGTGGAGCACCCAGGTTCAAGCTAGAGGAAGAGAATCTGCGATGCAAATGACTTGGGAGGAGTTTAAAGCCCTGATTACCGAGGAATACTGCCCTCTTAAGGAGATGCAGAAACTTGAGCATGAATTTTGGAATCATGCTATGGTGGGGGCTGGGCATGCAGCTTATACTAACCGGTTCCACGAGCTAGCTAGACTAGTTCCACACCTAGTCACTCCGGAATCTAAGAGAATTGAAAGGTACATTTGGGGACTCGCGCCTCAAATCCGGGCAATGGTGACTGCATCTGCTCCTCCTACAATCCAGAGCGTAATTCTGAAAGCTGGCGCTCTCACTGATATGATGATAAGAACAGGAGTATTGGGTAGGGGAGCAGAGAAAAGGAAAAAGACTGGGGAAACGAGCCGGTCCAGTACCGGAAAGTTTGATAAGAGGGCCAAAACGACCAGAAACTTTGTGGCCGTGACTCAAGGGAAGAAGGAATATGCTGGGCCGCACCCGAGATGTGCCAGGTGCAACCTTCATCATCCCCCAGCAGTGCCGTGCCGGGTGTGTTTGAACTGCCGACTCCCGGGGCATCAAGTAAGAGATTGCAGAGTAACACCAAACATGGTGGCACCCATCAATGCGGTTAACCCCACCGGGAATACCAGAGCTTGCTATGAATGTGGAGGCCTCGATCACTTCAGAAACATGTGCCCCCGACTGAATAAGGCACCGGGTCAGCAAGGAAACAACCAGCAGCAGATAGTGGCCACAGCGGGTGCTCAAGGCCAAGGAAACCAAGGTAATGCTGCACGGGGTTGTGCCTTCGTCACTGGAGCTAATGATGCCTGTCAGGATCCGAACGTTGTCACGGGTACGCACTTACTCAATAACCATTTCCCATTTGTACTGTTTGATACTGGGGCAAACAATAGTTTTATATCATCGGAGTTTGTGCAAATGCTTGATTTGAGTGCCAGTAGACTAGAAACTAGTTACTCTGTAGAAATGGCAAATTGTAGGGTTGAACAGGTAGAGGAAATTATTAAGGACTGCACCCAAATATTGGAAGACCAGGTCTTCAACATAGATTTGGTACCCTTTGACTTGGGAAGCTTTGACGTAATAGTGGGGATGGATTAGTTGTCGAAGCATGGAGCCGAGATTGTTTTCCGAGATAAAGTAGTGCGGATTCCCTTGTCAGACGGGAAAGTACTCAGTATACAAGGAGAGCGACCGGGAAATAACTTGAAGCTTATCTCCTGCATGAAAGCACGCCAAGGTCTACGGAAGCAGTGTTACACTTTTCTGGCTCACGTGGTAGAAAAGAAGGAAGAAGAGACGAAATTGGTAGACATTCCGATTGTACGGGATTACCCGGAAGTGTTCCCTATTGATTTGCCTGGATTACCTCCTCCACGACAGGTGGAATTCCATATAGAGCTGGTTCTTGGAGCTACACCGATAGCAAAGACACCGTATCGGTTAGCACCCTCCGAGATGCAAAAGTTGTCCAGCCAACTACAGGAACTACTTGAGAAGGGTTTTATTCGACCGAGTCATTCACCGTGGGGAGCACCTGTGTTATTTGTCAAGAAGAAGGATGGGTCGTTCCGTATGTGTATCGACTACAGGGAATTGAACAAATTGACCGTGAAGAATCGGTATCCTCTCCCTAGAATCGACGACCTGTTTGATCAGTTGCAAGGAGCCTCGTATTTCTCTAAGATCGAACTCCAATCTAGATATCATCAGCTAAGAGTATTCGAGGATGACATTCCGAAATCAGCATTTAGAACTCGTTACGGGCACTATGAGTTCTTGGTCATGCCGTTCGGGTTAACCAACGCACCAGCTGTCTTTATGGATTTGATGAATCGGGTGTGCAAGCCTTATCTTGATAAGTTCATGATCGTATTCATAGACGACATACTCATCAACTCCCATTCGAAAGAGGATCACGAAGATCACCTTCGAGCAATTCAAGAACTGTCGCGGGAAGAGAAACTTTTCGCCAAATTCTCAAAGTGTGAATTCTAGCTTCGGGAAGTGAAGTTCTTGGGTCATGTGGTCAACAAAGATGGAATTCATGTGGACCCCGGTAAGATTGAAGCTGTGAAGAAATGGGATACACCCCAAACACCCTCAGAAATACGGCGATTCCTAGGATTGGCCGGATACTACCGTCATTTTATTGCAAACTTTTCAAAGATCGCACAACCGTTAACGCTGCTAACCCAGAAAGACAAGAAGTTTGAGTGGGGACATGCACAAGAACGAGCTTTCCAGACGTTGAAAGAAAAGCTGTGCAACGCTCCAATACTGTCCCTCCAGGACGGAACTGATGATTTTGTGGTATACTGCGATGCTTCACATCAAGGATTGGGATGTGTGCTAATGCAGAGAGATAAAGTAATTGCCTATGCATCGCGACAACTTAAGGTGCATGAAAGGAACTACACAACTCATGATTGGGAGTTGGGCGCGGTAGTATTTGCACTCAAGATATGGAGGCATTATCTATATGGAACCAAATACATCATCTACACAGATCATAAAAGCCTTCAACATATTTTTGATCAGAAGGAACTTAACATGCGACAGCGACACTTGGTAGAGTTACTTAGCGACTATGATTGTGAAATCTTGTATCATCCCGGGAAGGCTAACATGGTGGCTGATGCTTTAAGCCGTAAAGAACGCGTGAAACCATTACGTGCTCGAGCGTTAGGTTTGACTATTCAAACTAATCTAAAGGCTCAGATTCAAATTGCATGAAATGAGGCATTGAAGGAAGAAAACCTTGCGGGAGAAGAATTCCGAGGGTTGGATAAACAAATGAGTTGCAAGGATGCTGGCGTATATTACTTCATGGATCGTATATGGGTCCCCAGATGGGGAGGTGTACGTGCACTAGTCTTGGATGAAGCACACAAGACTCGATACTCTATTCATCCTGGTGCAGACAAGATGTACGATGATCTGAAGGATCTGTACTGGTGGTCGGGTATGAAGAAAGATATTGCTATATATATGAGCAAATTCTTGACATGTTCAAAGCTCAAGGATGGACACCAGAAACCATCAGGATTGTTACAACAACCTAAAATTCCTGAGTGGATATGGGAGAACATCGCTATGGATTTTATTACCAAACTCCCGAGAACGCCAGGCGGACACGACTCGATATGGGTCATGGTGGATCGGATGACAAAATCCGCTCACTTCTTGCCTATCTGAGAAGACTATAAAATGGATAAGCTAGCAAGGTTGTACATCAAAGAGGTCGTGACACGGCACAGGGTGCCGGTGTCAATCATATCTGACCGTGACAGTTGATTTACTTCACGCTTTTGGCAGACGTTACAGAAAGCGATGGGCACTCGATTAGACATGAGTACAACCTATCACCCCCAGACAGACGACCAAAGTGAACAAACAATACAGACGCTTGACGACATGCTAAGGGCATGTGTCATTGATTTTGGTGGTAGTTGGGATACTCATCTACTGTTGATCGAGTTTTCCTACAATAACAGTTACCATACTAGTATTGGGTGTGCATCGTTTGAAGCGTTTTATGGCCGGAAATGTAGATCCCAAGTTTGTTGGGCTGAAGTTTGTGAGAGCCAGCTTACGGGCCCAGAGATCATTCAAGAGACAACTGACAAGATTTTCCAAATCAAAGGCAGACTTAAAGCTGCTAGAGATTGCCAAAAGAGCTATGCCGACAATCGTCGGAAGCCTCTGGAATTCAATGTTGGAGATCACGTACTACTCAAAGTCTCTCCTTGGAAAGGGATCGTTCGATTTGGAAAAAAGGGAAGTTAGCCCCAATATATGTTGGACCATTCGAGATTACCGAAAGAATCGGTCCGGTGGCGTACCGATTGAGGTTGCCACAAGAGCTTAACAGTGTACATGATACTTTCCATGTATCGAACCTCAAGAAGTGTTTAGCTGACGAATCACTTCACGTACCTATTGAGGATATCAAGATTGATAAGAGCCTCCATTTTGTGGAGGAACCTATTGAGGTCATGGACCGAAAGGTCAAGACGTTGAGACGCAGCAAGATACCTATTGTTTGAGTGAGATGGAATTCTAAACGAGGGCCAAAGTTTACATGGGAACATGAAGATCAGATGAGGCTTAAATATCCATATCTATTTGATGTCGAAATAAAAGTCTAATAAAAAGGAACTAAATTAGACTAAAAATGAACTAAGTAATATTCTAGACTCGCTAAAACTAAACGAAAGACAGGCAAGTGTACCTATCGACTCTAGTAAAGCAAACGTAAGTCCGGATATCGAACCCACGAGACCCCTAAGAGCACGAAAATTAACTTTAAAAACTAATTTACTAAAAAGTCCAAATAAAGATTTTTATTATTAAATGGGGGGGGGGGTTTTCTAGCAAATCCTAATACAAGTAATGAAATTAAATTATAAAAATAAATATTAACTAAGAAAATGATGACGATTTCAAACGAAATTTAAATGACGAAACAGACACTACCTATGCTAGAATCCTTTATGTGTTTAACTAGTCTCATATTGGTTTATGGGTTTACTTGTGAAACCGGGATCTAGAGATATGTAACTAATCAAACCCTTAAAGCAAACTCAACCCTTCTCAAATATGACAATTAAGGTTTTTAATAGTTATTGAAAATTACCGGTTAATTAACAAACAACCTCACAGCAGTTTATTGGTTCATTGAAATACCCTAAGTTTATCTAAATGTTTCACAACACAAGACAACTTTTCATTTTAAATGACGGGTTAGTTATTGGATTGATTATCTAATTTGATTTACAAGGAAAGACGACACTTTAACTAGGTGGATTTTCTCACGAATACCCTAGAACTAGCCAATTGACAATCCAAGACAAATCAATAACTTTTAATCTCACAATTAACAAGTTTAGTAGAACATTTAGACCTATTCAAACTCATGATTATCAATCCTTATGATTCAAGACGTCAATTAAACCATAAACTAGTCGATAACACCAAGTACACGACCTAACATACACCTAACCATTGAAAGACATTCATATAGGAGTGTATGGAACCAAGAATCATGATCAAGAACCTGATCTAAACATGCATGCACATCAGAACTCAAAGCAATAACAATTAAACCAATGAACATCACAAGTTTATTCCATAAAACCAATATTTAACATATTAAAACCATAAAATCGTCATCACATAGGTAGTGTTATTAGATCTAGCCTACAACCATATCAAAACAGTAGCTAAAGTTCATAAACAACTCAGTAAACATGATTCAAAAACAAGAGTAAACAAGAAGAAGATGAAACCAATGGATAACACCCTTGAATCTTCAATCCTCTTGCTCAATCCTTGCTCCTTGATGCTTCCAATTGCTTGTTCTCTGCTTGGGATCTCCAAAATCGTCTCTTTGATCGTCTAGAAGTCGGGGCCCCCGATAGAATGTGTTAAACATTCTATTTAAATGTGAAAATTAGGGTTTGGCCGTGTCACATTCCTTCGCGCACCGCGTACAAGATAATTAATCTGTGCGCGCATCGCGAAGGGACAAAATAGTTGGGGGCCGCGAACCCTCTCTTCGCGCAGCGCGTACAGAGTGGTTAGCTCGTGCGCGCAGCGCGAAGACCCTATTTCTCTGCAATTTTTCTTTATTTTTCAATTTTAACAACTTGCAACTCCTTCACTTGTCCAATGCCCTCGTTTCCGATTCGTTTTCCATTCCTTCCTGCATCCAAACACCTACAAATGACAAATAACGAAAACATTAACTTATTCTAATAAAATTAAACACAATAGACGTATAAAGACTCAAAGCCCGACTCTAAAAACATATGTGTTTTGCAACACATCAAACATACCCACACTTGACTCTTTTTCGTCCCTGAAAAAGTATGCAAATGGAATCATAATTAAGAAAACAAACCAATCTCAATAAGTGAAATGGGTCACTCACAGCAACAAATTCTAGTTATAGTTCAAGTGAACTCCCTAACACTAGTTACTTAGGTCCATTTTCATGTCAATGTTTATCGTTTACGTTCAAAAACTAGGTACATCTAAAGGGTCTCACATCTAGGAAGCCACAAATCACCAAATTATTTTTGCAATGAAAGGCACAGATTAAACCATTTAGGTTTACCCAAACCGTTATAACCTGAAAAACTAACAAATTTAATAGAAGCTCATATTCACAGATGGAAATTAATGGAATGAGGTTTTGAACATTTTAGTAAACCTTGGTTAACCTAAAGACTCTAGACCCACATATTCCACAACGCCTCACAATTTATCACTCCACTCGGCTATTTTTCTGGAAACTAGTACAAGATGTACTAGTATTTTTTTGTAACACTGAAATACCGAACCATGACATGACATTATCATAAGCTTGTAAAGGAATTCAATTTCCACCAAATGACACATGCACTATGCACAAATCAAGAAGGTCTCAACAGTGTTGTAACGTGGCTAGGGTTACGGGTAGGAAGACAAACGGGGAAAACAAACGAAAGATGATTAGACAAAACCGGTCTTTGCTAAGCTAAAAAGATAAACAAAACTAAACACAAACCAAAACCGGATCATACTTTAGATCCAAGCCAACTATCAATTGCTACATAGGGCATTTCTTTTACCCCTTTCTTCTTCTTTTAATTTTTTTTCTTTAAACATAATCACTAGATACAATGAAAAAAACAAATTATAAACGAAATTAGACATTAGCTCAACCGGTTCATCTAAACGCATAGGCCAAAACAGGTGGGTTAAACAAGATAAAAAGGTTAAGGCTTCACGGGGTTAAACACAGAAAGAGAGAATAACAAGCTCAGACGGGCTGACTAAGGGAAAAACACATGTAGGGTAAAGAAAAGGGAAGGCTTCAAACAAGGCTTAAATCCTAATTACCCCTACCATTTCTGTGCAAGTTCATCAGTCTATGGTCTCAACCAGTATATCCTAGACAAGTTCTAAAATGTACATATCATGTGGTAATCACTCAACCAAGCAGATGCACATAAAATGCATATAAAGAACAAGTACAAATGGGCTTATCTCACAAATTGAAACTGAAGGGAAACAGGCTATAAGTTGTGGAAAATGTGTAAGTCTACTAACCCTAAGTTACCCTCAGTTTACATGTTCATTATGGAATTTAATGGAGCGCCACTAATATTCAAATTTATTTGCATAAACAAGACAGTAGTGTGCTGAATTTTTGTGAGTAATAAGCTTCTATTATATTGTTAGTTTAACAGCCTATAAGGGTGCCTGGTTTTTCTAACTTTTGGTTCTTTGTTTCTCCTAGAATGAGCACCCACAAGACCCCCTAGTTTACTTAAATTAATCAAGACATTTAAAGAACCTCTGTAACTAATTGGGTCAACCAGAATTTATTTAGATCACTTGATTTCCTAATCCTATCATTTTCCATTAATTGCACATTACTTCAAAGGACATTTTCCGACTCTTTTTGCATTTTTTTTTTATTTTTTATTTATTTTTTATTTTTATTTTTATTTTTTATTTTTTATTTAATACCCAATAGTAATACCCATACCCACACTTAAAATTCACATTGTCCCCAATGTGAACAAGGCATAGACAAAACTAAAGAAATAAAAACACAGAAAAAAAAAGAAAAGATTCAAGACTGAAACTGAAACTAAAAAAAATGACCACTACGATGCAAAAAGAAAAGAAACTGAAACTCCCTGAGTTAGTAGAGCATTAAACTAAGCAAAACCTAATTCCATCCGGTGGGTAAGATTCAAGATTCCTTAGTCTTTAGTGTTTAGTTTTGTAGTTTATGCTAGTATAGGGACTAGTTGTGTAATTTTAGTTCCTTAGTTCTAGTATAAATAGCATAGACGTAGTATAGATTAAGAAGTTTTTGTATGTTTTTTATGAGAACTGCTTTCTATCATTTGTAATCGTCTTTTGCTATCAATGAAATCTGAGTTTTGTTGATTTTGCTTGAGTTGATTACAATTGCTTGTATTTTGCTTTGAATTGTTCATAAAATTGTTACAGATTGCTCTAATTGATCCTATCAATTGGTATCAGAGCTTTCGGTTGAGTGTTTTTGAGGTTTTGTCGAAGATAGAAACTTCAAAAATCCACTGAAATCTGTAATCAATTGACAATTCAAGTGAAATATTGTGAATCGAAGCTGTGTTTCATCATCAGAAACATGTTTTGAATCACAAATTGCAGTTTATCTCATAAAAATCGAGTGAATTAGTGAAAAACAGTTCGACTAAGTGTTCTTGAGTGTTCGACCTAAAATCTCTGAAATGCATTGAAAGTTGTTGATAATCACTGAAATTGAGGTTATAGGATTGATTATCGGTATAATCATGAACTAATTGTGAGATTTCTGAGTTCGTTACATTCATATGAATCTGATGAATGTGTCGTATTAGGCCTGAAAAACACTGAAATTTGTCCAAGTGTTTGGTCGTTTGAGAACTGTTGGACTTTTCTCAACTGTTTCAGTCGTTTTACCCTAGCCGTATAAACACTGTGTGGACTTGTAACCACTGTGTGGTAGTTCTACTTGGTTGGACATATCATCACTGAGTAGCCGTATAACCACTGTTAGTCGTATAACCACTGTTGGTAGTTTCACCTTGTGGTCGTATAACTACTGTTGGACTTTTCAGCATTGTGTTGGAAATATTTCTAAGGCAATCCCTTAGACTCATCAGCTGTTGGAAGTTTCACACTGTTGGACTTATCACCACTGTTGGGCGTTTCACACTATTGGACATATCACCACTGTTGGACGTTTGACCACTGTTTCGGACTTTTCAGCCTTGACACTTAGAAATTTTTCATAAAATTTCAAAAATCCAAAAATATTTTTTTTCTTAATTCAAAATCTTAGAAAAACAACAAAATATAAAAATGGCTAAATCAGAAGATTCTTAGAATAGAGTTCCAAAACTTAAAAACAGAGCTGATTTTAAAAATTGGTCTCTTAGGCTGAAACATCATTTGAATTCCATAGACACTGATCTGTGGAAATCAATTGAAAAGGGTCCATACATTCCTGTGACTACTGATGGTCCAGACAGAGGATTTGTGTATTCTAAAGATTCACAAGAGCCTTATCCAGAAGATAATCTTCATGGTGATGATTTGAAGAAAGTAAAGAATGACATCAAAGCATATTCTCTCATGTGTAAAGGACTACCACTGGAAGTTCTTTCAAGGCTTGAAAACTATCAGACTGGATATACTATGTATAAAGCCTTGAAGATTATATGTGAAGGAGGGAAAGAGATTCAAGATCTGAAAAAGCAGAAACTGAAAAGACAATTGGAACTTTTTGAGCACATCTCAGGAGAAACAATAAATCAAATGATGAACAGGTTTGTCCAATTAACTACAGAGATGTCTACTTTGGGAATCAAGAATGATCTTGAGGACCTAAATAATAGACTTCTGAATGCACTACCATCTTCTTGGAAACAAACTGTCACTTTGTTGAAACATACTGAGAAGTTTCCAATGGATCTTGATCTGCTCATTGCTAAAATTGAATCTGTAGCAATTGATGAGAGCTCAAGAAATAATGATAGACATGCATCAACAACTCAGTATAAGTATGTTGCTTCACCAGCAAATACTGTTGAGAATGCATTTCTGGCTAAAGATCAATCCACTCCTGAAGATGAAGGTGATCTATTTGTGGGAGCAGGATTCTTCACCAGTACACCTGCTTACTGCACTCAACCACAACCATGGTCTTCACCTAAAGCTCAAATGCCAAAACCTTCAACTGAGATGCCATCCTCCTCAAACTCTCCCAATCAAAGTAAAGTGAAAGATGTGATCAACATTCTTTTATAAGATGAAGAGTCAAAAACTGCTTTCACTGCTTTCATGGCAAGCTTTCAAGCTTATCAAGGCAGTCATCTGACTCAAGTGGAGCTAGTTCTACAGGATTTGTTTGAAATGGATCCAGATGATGTAGAAGAAATTGATCTTAATTGGCAGATGGTCATGATAGCTTACAGAACTCAAAAGCATGCTTACACCAACAGAAATTACAAACCCAGTGCAAACAAGACTGTTGGGTTTGATAAATCAAAATCAAGATGCTTTAACTATAACAGCTATGGTCATTTTTCAAGAGAATGTAAAGCTCCAAGAAATCAAGGAGGAAATACTGAAGGCAGCTCAAATGGTCAAAAATATCAGCAACAAACAAACAAGACTTTTCAGAAGCCATACCAAAGTCTACCAATGCCAGAACCCAAAGAAAAGAAGAACAGTGAGGAAACTAAGAAGGCACTGGTTGTAAACATCAAAGATGGTTATTACTGGAGTGCATATGCAGAGCAATTTACTGCTGATCTCACTGCTAATCTGGCACTAGTTGCTGAAGTTGATGATGAAGACTGGTCTGAAGTTAAAAATCCTAAATATGATGAATCAGATCAAGAAGAAGAGTATGATTGGAGCGACAAATTAGACCCAAAAGATACCACTGAAGAAGTTGATCTTATGGCTCAATCAGAACAACCAAAGGTTGTTAACTCTTCTAATACTGAATCTTCAAACTCATATCCTGAAATACCAGTAGAAGTGAGAGAGAAAATATGCACAAAAGCATGTTTTGAACTAGTTGAACACTACAGAACATATTCATTCAAAATTTGTGACAAGCTCAAACAAGAAGAATCAAAACACAATAAGCTAAAATCATATCACAAAATTGCTGATGAAAAGATCATGTCTCTTCAAGCTTCATGGAACCAAACCATTAAAGAACTTGAACTTGTCAAGCAACAACTTGAAGAGATGAACAAAACACTTGAAAAAGAAAAATTGGCACATGCAGCAACTCAAATAGACTTAGCCAAAGTTAAAAGCTCAAAGAAAATTGTTGAGCAACTGGTGAATGGAAGGAATGACAAAGATAAAACAGGATTAGGATTCACACATGAACCTATGCCTGAATCAATCTCAAAAACCTTACCTGATAATTTCAATACTCATGATCATTCACCAGAAAACAAAGCTAACTGAAAGAATTTCAAGATCAAAAGAACTTTAAAAAGAAAAATGTTGAAGTTTATGAAGAAACTGACTTAAACAAGATCAAAAATGGTCATCCAATCAAAGTTAAATCTTATGAACCTCAACAAAAGCAAAAGAAGTTGTTTGTACCAAAAAGTGAGAATGTTATTGAACAAACTGAACTAAAGAGTGAAAAATCTGATGTCAATAACAAACTGAAAGGAAAATCTGAAGAGGTTAATTCAGATAACAATATTTCTGATGATTCTAGTTCTAATGAACTAGCTGAAGTTAAAGAATGTAAAAAGGAATCTTCTCAAGATTCAACTAAACTACAAAGCAAGAAATCTTCATCAAGATTAAGAAATCAAAGACGAAGAAAAGCTGCAAAAGCAAAGAAAACTGAATCAATTAATCAGTCACAGAACAATACTCAAATTAAACCTGTGAAGTTTGTGTCTGCAGGAACTTTTGATTTGAACACCAACATAAAAATGACACCTACACCTAAGATAAAATCTAACTCTGATCTGAAAACAAGTTCAGATCATAAGACTTCCGCTGTGCATAAAAGATTTGAATCAAAGGAGTCAAAGAATGTTGTTCAAGTTAAAAAGAAAAATCATAAAGATCAAAAGACCAAATTCACACCAGTTAAACAACAAATTAACTTGCCAAACCCAAAATTTAAACAAGAATCAAATGTTGCTTCAACATCAAGGGTTAATAAAATGTTGTTTAAACATTCTGAAAAGTATTGTGATATCTGTGACATGTACAATCATGACATTTCAGAATGTTACTTTAACAAGTATTGCTACATATGTGATATGACAAATCACACAACAGCTGAGTGTTATTTTAACGAATACTGTGCTTTGTGTGATGAAAGAAATCACAATACCAATGATTGTTACTTCAGGAAGAACTCTACAAGGAAGGAATTCAATAATCAAGGTTTTGTAAATTCACAATTTATAAGAAATCAAAATATTGGATTTAAATATTCACAATTACAACCTTCCTTAGGTTTGAGAACTTTCAGAAGAAACAATTCTGGTTATGATAATTATCACTCTGTCAAATCTCAGCAATACAATCGAGAAAAGTTTATTCCTCTATCTGTGAGAATAAACAAAGGAACATTCTCAAATGATTCATACAAAAGTTCAAGATTTCTTGATAATTCACAAAGAGATAATCAGTTAGTTTCACAAAAAGGATTTGAACATGTTAAAATTCAAAAGAAACCAGATGTCAACAAACTTCATTTCAAACAATTTACAATTGTTGACAAGTTTGGCAAGCCCAAGACCATTTCGGCTTGGGTTACTAACTCACCTTAAATGTTTGTGAATGCAGGTACGCCCGCGGAGACCAATCAACTCATGGTATGTTGACAGTGGGTGTAGCCGGCATATGACAGGCAATCAAGCCTTGTTGCAAGACTTTAAGTTAAAGGGTGGTACTCATGTTGCTTTTGGAGGAGATGCAGGTGGAAAGATAACAGGAGAGGGAACAGTGTCCAATGGGATTATCAGTTTTGATAAAGTCAACTTTTGTTCACAGTTAAACTTTAATCTTCTAAGTGTATCCCAAATTTGTGACAAATCTTATTCTGTTCTTTTTGATGACTCTCACTGTTATGTCTTGAAACCAGGTTTTCAGATTAGCAATGACTGGTGATAGTTAAAGCTGCTAGAGATAGAGATGTATACAAATTGGATATGTCTCAAGTGGATTCTGCAACTGAAACTACTTGCCTGATTGCTAAAGCTTCAAATGATGAATGCCAGCTTTGGCATAGACGACTTGGTCATTCCAACTTCAAAAACATGAACAAGCTTGTAGCAGGAAATCATGTTATTGGACTTCCTTCCAAGAAGTTTTCAACTACTGATCACTGCTCAGCATGTCTGAAGGGAAAATAACATAGAGCGTCTTATAAGTCCAAGCTGATAAACTCAAACACCAAACCACTCCAGATGTTACATATGGACCTTTTTGGACCAACTAATGTTACGAGTATTGGTCGAAAATCATATTGTTTAGTCATCATAGATGATTATACAAGATTTTTATAGGTTTTCTTTCTTCAAGCTAAATCTGAAACTGCAGATCTTCTAAAAGAATTTATTAATAAAGTTGAAAATCAGCTTGATCAAAAAGTAAAAATAATAAGAAGTGATAATGGAACTGAATTTAAAAATGCTAACATTGATTTGTTTTGTGCAGAAAAAGGGATAGTTCATCAGTTCAGTGCTCCCAGAACTCCACAACAAAATGGAGTTGCTGAAAGGAAGAACCGAACTTTGATTGAAGCTGCCCGTTCTATGTTAGCTAATGCTAAACTTCCAATCACTTTCTGGGACGAAGCAATATCCACAGCATGTTTTGTTCAGAACAGAATCTTGCTTCTTAAAGATAAAAAGAAAACTCCATATGTGTTGATGTTTGACAGGGAACTAAACATAAATTTTTTAAAATCATTTGGTTGTCCAGTTATGATTCTTAACTCAAGTGATCATTTAGGAAAATTTGAAGAAAAAGCTGATAATGGATTTTTCGTTGGATATTCATCTGTTTCAAAAGCCTATCGAGTGTATAACTCTAGGACAAACACTATTAATGAAACATTCAACATTAAATTTTTGGAAAATTCTTTTCCATCAGTTTCAAATGGTCCTGCATGGTTATTTGATTTGGATTCTTTTGTCAAACTCATTTCAGTCTAACTTGTTTAATCAATCTGATGATTTTTCAGGTAAGAAGAACTCAAGAGGAGATCTTGGATCTTTCAGTGATGATTCAGATTCTGATGATTCAGATGATGCTCGTCCAGATTATCCATTTTTTTCATTTGTCAAGGATTCAACAATCCAATTTCATGACAATGTTCCTGATTCTTCAGCTTTAGATCATTCAGTTTCAGCTGCTCAAGAAGCATCACAATCTTTTCCTAATGATGGTACAGAAATTGGACATCCTGAGTCTGGCACATCTTCTATCTCTGGAGATGCAATTGATCATAGTAACTTTGATTACTTTCTCAATTCACCGACTCAAGTTCCAAATTTCACTCCACATTCTTCTACTTTATTGAAACAGCTCTCCAATCTGAACCAAACCAATCTTGATGTTAATGTTCAAGGAAATGAGATTCCGATATCTCGTATCCACCGGAACCATCGAACATCACAGATTATTGGTCCTCTGAATGAAAGAACTACCAGGAGTAAACCTGAACATGCAAATGTTAGTTTATACTCTTGTTTCCTTTCTCAGACTGTTCATAAAAATGTCACCGAGGCATTACAGGACAATGGTTGGATTGAAGCTATGTAGGAGGAACTTCTACCATTTCGAAAACAAGAAGTGTGGAAGTTGGTGGAATTACCTGAAGGAGAAAATGCCATAGGCACAAAATGGTTGTTCAGAAATAAAACTGATGATCGTGGCATTGTAATCAGAAACAAAGCAAGACTTGTTGCACAAGGATACACACAGGAAGAAGGAATTGATTATGATGAAGTATTTGCTCCAGTTGCAAGACTCGAATCTATTCGTGTTTTCCTGGCTTATGCATCATTCATGAAATTCAAGGTGTATCAAACGGACGTCAAAGGTGCATTTCTGTATGGTCCAATCACTGATGATGTGTATGTAAAGCAACCTCCGGGCTTTGAGGATGCAGAATTTCCACATCGAGTGTATAAGCTTAGCAAAGCTTTATATGGCCTACATCAAGCTCCTAGAATTTGGTATGAGACATTATCTCAACACTTGATCCAACATGGATATACAAGAGGGAAAATCGATCCAACTTTATTCATAAAGAAGGATAATGATGATCTCTTATGTGTGCAAGTGTATGTAGATGATATCATATTTGGTTCTACAAGTCCAACATTGTGCAAAGAATTTGAAGAGATCATGAAATCTCGGTTTCAAATGAGTTCTATGGGAGAAATCAATTTCTTTCTTGGATTGCAAGTTCAACAATCTACAAATGGTATTTTTATCAATCAAGAGAAGTTCGTTGATAAACTCTTGAAGAAATTCAAACTGCATGATTGTCAATCCATAAGAACTCCAGCTGACGTAAACACCAAGATTGAACCTGATCCTAAAGGAAAATCAGTAGACCAAACTTTATACAGATATATGATTGGTTCTTTGATGTATCTTACTGCATCACGACCAGACATAATGTATGCTGTTTGTGTCTGTGCAAGGTATCAATCAGACCCGAAAGAATCTCACTTAATTGCTGTCAAAAGAATATTCAGGTATCTCAAAGGTAAACCAGCCTTAGGGCTTTGGTATCCTTACGAAGGTAATTTTGAGTTACATGGATATACAGATAGTGATTATGGTGGATGTTGTCAAGATAGAAAATCTACTACGGGTGGGTGTCAGTTTCTTGGACCCAGATTAGTTTCCTGGCAATGTAAGAAACAAACAAATGTTTCTGTCTCAACTGCAGAAGCTGAGTACATAGCTGCATCAGCAGGATGTTCTCAAATCCTTTGGTTGCAAAACCAGTTGCTAGATTATGGGTTCAATTTTCTTAAAACACCTATTTACATTGATAACACTGCTGCTATGTTCATTACAGCTAATCCAGTTCAACATTCAAAAACAAAACATATCGAAATTCGATATCATTTTCTCAGAGATAATTCTGAAAAAGGTTTAATCATTATGATTCAAATAGCAACTGAAAAACAGTTGGCAGACCTATTTACTAAAGCTTTTCTACCAGGAAGGTTTGAGTATTTAGTGGAGTCAATTGGACTTATTAACCATGTGTAAACCTGGTTGAGCATTTGAATATTTTTATGATCAAATTCTTTCCTAACTCTGATAATTTTCATAAGGATAACTTTTCATAGTTATTTGCCTGATTGTTTGTGTGTGTGTGATTTCTCTTATAGAAAAATCAAATAAAAAAAAGTAGAAAAACCCAAAATCAAATAGAAAAATATAAATCAAAACTCCAAAAATAGAGTGCTTTTCATTTTTCCATTCATTGTTTTAGGAATGAATCTGTGTTTGCCTTATGTGAGAAATGATAGTACATTAGTAAGATCAGTTGCATACTTCACTCGCTAATAAAGTCTGACATGATCAGGATTTGTTGTGTAGACACTATCATGCTAGTATACTGAACAAGTAAATTCTTGTGATTATCCCACATCCCTATGCTTGTTTGTGTATTCATCTGAGTACTTCTGAGTGTATTAGCTTATCAGATTGACTGCTTGCTAAGCTACACCTACTCACACCTGATGGTAATGTGAGTAATCATGAGATCTGTTACAAGCATCGTTCACTTCTCTGTTATGAGTCATCATAGACCTGAAGTGCTGAGATATCCTCTGTTGTAAGTCATTACAGACCTGGATATTCTCCTTTGATGCAAAAAGATGCCAATGTGCACAACCAAGTCAAATGGATGGTTAGAATTGATCAAATGGTTATCCATGATCATTCTCTATTACATTAGGTAACATGAACTCTGATTATGCATATTTGTCAGGTAATAAGTTAAGAATGATTGCTTTCTTGCATGTCTTAATGATGGTTGATCCTCTAAGTCTTGGTATGAGTCACATATTGTCATATATACTTATACCCTAATCAATCCAAGAATTGAAAAAGTAGGTGAGCTGATAATTTGTGTCAAAAACACTCATTTGCTGTCCTTAGATCTTGTGTCTCCTTTGCTGTGATATCACTGACCTGGAACACACTTGATCAGGATTTAATCATTGTCTATGACTATCCACATATTTTTTTATTTTAATGTTCTGATCTTATCTAATATGATCTCACTGCAATCAAAGATTCTAGTGTAAATATTAGATTTTTATTCTGCATTAATTTTGATTTTATGCATGTTTTCTTGTGTGCAGGCAATATAGCAATGTTAAGTATGATATTCTTATGCTCTATTAGTAAACTTCTAAGTTTTGTAAAACTTAAAAGTTTAGGGGGAGTAATAAACCAATAAGAATATTCTCAGAAAATCAAAATGAAAATGATCATGTTGAATTGAATGGATGATGCTTTAATTTCAATGTATGTGTGTGTTTATCAAAAGATAAAATGATCTCATAATTTTTAGCAAGGAAAAGCTTCTTTGAAAAGTTGAAATCAAGACAGATTTTGAAATATTTGGTTGTTCAATTTGAAACTAAGATGAAGGGTCAAAATTGTAAACAGTTAAATTTTGAGGGTCAAAATGTAAAAAGTTAAACTTTGAGGGTCAACATGTAAAAAGTTAAACTTTGAGGGTCAAAAGTGTAAATTTGAGGGAAAAGTAAAAATATGCAATATTGTTTGAATATTAGTATGAATTACTAATTTGTTTAAACAGTGTGCAGGTGGAAGATTTGAAAAATCCAAGTGCAAAAATGCATGAACAGTTGTTATGTGTCCAAACAGTTGTCGCATGACCAACAGTTGTTATATGTCTGATTAGTTGATGTGTGGACATTTCAGATTCATTATGCTACTAATAGTGCTTATGCTACTGAAACAGTGCTTATGCTACTAACAGTTCTCATAAGTCTGAAACAGTTCTCATACGGCTAACCTCATGTGTCTAACAGTGCTAATACGACTGGACTCACAAGGCTGTATAGTGCTCATATGTCTCAATACTTAGTGAAATTTATGACCTAATGATTCTGAACAGTCCTGAAACGACCAACAGTGCTCATAAGTCTAAAATTTTTATACTTAGTATAAATAGAACACTTGTGATATTCATTTTATTCTCATTTCAAAAACCCTCATAAAACCCTCTGAACTCTCGAACTCTCGAACTTTCTTCGACCAAAACCCTCATTTTTCGATTGAATCCATTTTCGAACAAAAATTCCAGATTGTTGATAGTATTCGTGTGATTGTGAATGTAAGTGAATGATTTGCATTCAACTGATTTCATTTTGAATGAAACATTTTGATGGTCGTTCGATCCCTGTACGGTCGTATGAACCCTAACACTTGTAAAATCACAGATTATACTTCAAATCGAAAAAATATGCAAAATTGATGATTGATTCTTGTTCATCTGATGATTTCGATCATGTTATTAGGTTAAACTTGTATTAATCTGATATTTGATTGAAACTTCGATTCATGGTCACTGATGAACATTCTCAATGAAGAAGATGAATAGATTCATAAATTTTTAATAAAAATAAAACAAAATTCAAAATAAAATTAAAATTGATAAAAATCATCATATCAGGAACTTAAGAGTTTTCAATAAACTGATATAAGATAACATAAACAGAAGTGTTAAACTGTTAACCAAAATCAATCTTGACAATTCATCTTTATTAAAATTAAGTGTTTACACTTAAAATTAAAATTCAAGTTGTTTTTAAAATCCAAATTCATGTTAACACATCAGTTTATAATATCTTAAATCATCATATTTTGAAACTCACAATAAAACATTTGCTTCAAAATACACACAGTGTCTAACATCATTGTTTCTAAAATTTGCAGATGGCAGAATTGAAGTTTGTACGTAAGCATAACATTGCTGCATTTTTGGATGATGAAGCTCAAGTTGCATTGTCTTATGAAGAAATGATCAGATTTCTTCTAAGAACAAAATATGTTTATGCAATGTGTTACCAAACTGTAATCTATGACAGACTTATTAGACAGTTTTGGAACACTGAAAGGGTTGAAGTAGAGGATGGAAGAAAAGTTGT
Organism: Flaveria linearis; assembly: GCA_024085815.1. Classification (NCBI taxonomy): domain Eukaryota; kingdom Viridiplantae; phylum Streptophyta; class Magnoliopsida; order Asterales; family Asteraceae; genus Flaveria; species Flaveria linearis. The sequence continues at coordinate 80,865,359 of CM044002.1, read as the reverse complement.
AAGAGGATTTGTGACCAGAGATAGAATGATAGAAGTTTCTGAAGATTCTATCAGAAATGCGCTAAGATTGGGTGAAAATGATCCAGAAGATCTCTGTGAGTTTTCTTTTGATGAATGCAGAGAAATTTTCATGGCTATGGGTCATCCAGATCAGTTTCCAAAGAAACAATTTTTTAGAGCAAGGGTCTACAATCACTGGAAGCTTCTTTGTTACATCTTCCAACACTGTTTGTCCAAGAGGAGTGCTGGATGGAATTCATTTCCTGTGGACATAGCTTCACCTATTGTTGCTTTAGCTACAAACAGAAGGTTTAATATGTCAAGGTGGATACTGAATGGATTTGCTTTTAATTTAGAAAAAGGAACAAGGCACAAATACTTGATGTATCCAAGATTCCTCCAAATGATCATCAATGAGGAATATCCAGATATACATGTTTATGGTGTTGGTGGAGATCGGATGGAATTGGAAAATATGTCTGAAATGACATATAAGAAGTTATCAATGATAACAGGTGCTCAGAATGTTCCTATGTTTGACTACATGTTAAATGTAGCTAATGATGAAGTTGACATTACTGTAGAGCACTATCATTTGTTAGAGGGTGAACCAATTGATCCTGATGATCTGATAGATGAGTTTCCTATAGAAGAAGATGATCAAGAAGAGGAAGGTGATCAAGATGATAATGATCAAGATGATAATGATCAAGATGATGATGATGCTAATGATGATGATGATGGTGGTGTAACTGAGACACACCAAGATATAAGTCATGAATCACCAATTTCTGAGCATGAAAATGAAGCTCAAAATGAAGATGAAGAAATAGTTGGTGATGACGTTCATGATCAGGAAAGTGAGCATGATGCAGTTGATCATGAAATTGATCATGAAGAGGCAGAGGCTCAAACAGAGATAGATCATGATATGAATGTTGATAATCAAATTTTTAATTATGAGTTCATTGAGACTTTCCAAATTAATCAAGATATTCTAGTTTCAACAACACACCATGTGGCTGTTCAAACTGAGGAAATTCTTGATGTTGATGAACTTGTAAGACTGAAAGATGAAAATGAAGCAAAAGAAAAGGAGATTGCTGATCTAAAGGCTGAGCTTGATTTGTTGAAGAAAGAAAATGAGAAATTGAAAGAAGAAAGTCTTAGCAAAGATGAAAAGATTGTGTCTTATGCTAAAGACAAAGAAGATGTGATTAAAAATTTTGAGGTGATGATAAAAGACTATGATCTTCTTGAAGAAAAATTCAAGAAATTGACTGAGGAAAATGAAGGGTTGAAAGAAGATTTGAAAGAATTGAAAGAATTAGATAAACCTAAGTCTCCAGAAGTTGAAATTATTTCAGAACATATTCCAATTGATGTTGAGAAGGTATCTGCAATGGAGAAAGGGAAGAGAAAAATAGATGAAATAGATGTACAAGTTGTACCTGAATCATCTTCAAAGGTTCAGAGAACTGAAGAGTCACTTGAAGAAGAAATTCAAGAAAGCCAAGAACCAGGTATTCAAGATAAAATTGGTGCTTTGGAAGGCTTGGAAGATGAATTTGATGATGATTGGTATAATGAGGTTCTCGATGATGAAGATATGGATGAAGAATTTGAAAATCCTCCTTTGGAACATAATCAAGAAGTTGATGATATTCCAACAGATTTTGAGGAAAGGTATAATTATCTTGTAAAGATGAAATATAACAGAGTATTTTTAGATGGGTTAACAGTTTCTCAGATAAACGATGAATATGAGAAATGTATAGTTGCAGAATCCATTGCTCTAATAGATCCAAATGAAATAGTGATTGAACATGGAGAATGGAACAGAGAAAAAGAAAGTATTAATGTTGATGAACTTTCAAGTTCTGAGCTGCACCATCCAGATCCTGAAGACATGAGTGTGTTTGCTTTACGATCATGGTTGCAAGCAAGGAATTATCCTTGGAGAAAATTAAAAAGACTTCAATCTGTATCTTTGAGAAATTTGGTTAAAAGTTTCCAAGAAACGGAGAAACAAACTAAAAAGATGATCATATTGGATACCGACAATCCGCAATACTTGGAAATTACAAAAAGAACAAAAGTGTTGAAGCCTCAGGAGATCAAACAAATGGCAATGAAATCATCTGCTCATGAAAGGAGAAAAGAATTAATGAAAATGTTTCCAGAATCGGAAAAGCAAGCTTATAAGGCTTCTGAGGAACAAATTCAAATTATTGATAAATCAAGGTCAACAGGTGATTTGGTAAGGAATGTGCTACAAAAAGGTCAATCAGTTGCTGAATTGTTGAATGCAATGATTGCACCTGACTTCACAAATAAAGTAAAAATCATAGCATGGAAGTATGATGAAGTGTTTGATGCATTTCTAATTAAAAGAGTGAATGCAATATGTGATGTTTATCATTTTTATGCTAGCATCATAAAACTTCCAGTGCAAGATCTTAAAGAGTTGAATAGATTGATGTTGATTAATCATTCAAATGCAAAAAGAGGACAAATGATGGTAGATTTGTTGAGAACAGGGTTGACCAGATCAAGCAATTTTTTGAAAACAAGATGTGAACAGGAAGATAAAGAATACTTTATGTCAATGAAGAAGAAAAGAAGTAAGACAGTTAATCAATCAGATGAAGATCACTTTATGATTGAATTTTATGACAAGTATGTAGAAAAAGTGACAACTCCTGGCTTAAAGATGATTGACGGAAATCAAAAGTCAAAACCAATTCAAAGATGGTTTTACAATTCAGAAACTTTTGAGCTTAAACTTGTGAGAAACTTAGAAGATTGGAATGAAGACATGATAACTTTGTTTGGAGCCTTTGAACTAAGGTTACTACACCCAAGTTACATTTCATTTCTATCTGTACAGAAGTTTGACAAGTTATCAAATGAGACAGCTGAACAAGATAAGAAGTACTTTGTGTCAATTATCAATGTTATGAGTGCTGCCATGGAGAGAATTGCATTAAGAAAAGCTTTGGCGTATGCAAACATTGTGAAGAAAGATATTCCTGATATTGAGTTTATGAGAATATCAAGGAAAGGTGTGCTTGAATTGTATACAAAAGACTGCGGAATTCCAATTGAGCTATATGCTAATGTTGATATAGCATGTTTGTCAAAGAACACATTGGAAAGAATGAAGCAGTTAGATATAAAAACCAATGAATCAAAACCAGAGCAAGCTGTGCTAGCAAAGAAATTCAAGTCAGCAATAGAGAATGCATTGAAAGAAACAGAGATTTACAAGAAGAAACCAATGTTCACTGTTAAAGAAGAACCTGAAGAGTTATTTGAAGATTGAAGATAAAAGAAGAAGTCAAAGGATGCAAAGAAGATAAGATGAAGACAAAGACAAGATTGAAGATAAAAGAAGAAAAGAAAGGATGGAGCTGAACTGAAGACAGAAGACAATGTAAATCTTAGGGGGAGTATTGTTAGGTCCCTTAAAAGATTAACATTTAGTCTTTAGTGTTTAGTTTTGTAGTTTATGCTAGTATAGGGACTAGTTGTGTAATTTTAGTTCCTTAGTTCTAGTATAAATAGCATAGACGTAGTATAGATTAAGAAGTTTTTGTATGTTTTTTATGAGAACTGCTTTCTATCACTTGTAATCGTCTTTTGCTATCAATGAAATCTGAATTTTGTTGATTTTGCTTGAGTTGATTACAATTGCTTGTATTTTGCTTTGAATTGTTCATAAAATTGTTACAGATTGCTCTAATTGATCCTATCACCAAGAAAGTCCCACACAGTTCCAATCAGAGACAGTAACTGGCAGTCAGCAATCAACAATCAACACCCTGTATCAACATCCCAAGACTCACAAGACAGAGTTGAAGAATTAGATGCAATTACAATCCATAGAGCATGACATCTCAAAAAGAAAATAAAACTAGTACTGAGTTTAATACAATCCAAAATAAGAAAAAGTGAAATACATAGATAAAAATAGAAATCAAAACTACCAACCAAAACTGCTACTCGTCCTCAGCATCATCATCATGAGTACCACTATGACCTGCGCCTGAACTGGAAGCGCCATGTCCAAAGGGCTGGAACCAAGTAGGAGGGGGTATGTGCTGCTGCTCAAAGACATGCCTGAACAAGTCATCTGTGCGATCAAATCACTGCTGAGTGTAACTCTGCTGGTCCTGAATCCTTGAGTAAATCCCATCCTGCAAAGTCTGCATAGTAGTTTAAAAATGCGTTTGCATACTATCCAGGCAACCAAAGATCTGATCACGTAGCTCGACAAAACTGAACGGGTCCTGCAAGGGAGCCTGAGCCGGAGGCTCTCTAAGGGGAAAAGGCTGTCGAAACCTCTCATGGTGGACAGGAATCTGGCGATGCGTGGGAGCATCCTGCTGAATGATATTGGCTGCCAAAGATCCCAAGGGAGGGGGAACATGTGGTCCAAGCCTAACCGCTACCCATCTGGGGGCTCATCATAAGTAACCATCCCTGCCTGACGCAGCACATCTAAAGGGATAGCCTGAGTAGGTGGTCCTAACGTGAGATGTTCCCTAGGAAATCTATCAAAAACTCCTAGGTTCGTTGCCAACCTACCAGTATAAGGACCCAAGGCTAAACTAGCTGAATCCCCACCCCTATGAGCTCTAGCTATAGAATGGATAAACAGCATAGCCAAATTGGCTTCCACCCCATTCATCATGCAATAAAGAATAACTAACTCCAACGAATTCACCTTATCCCTACCCTGGCGTCTGCCAATAAACGTACCTGCTAAAACCTTATGAAGAAATCTAATCACAGGATCTCTAAAACCCGTCTCAGTAATACTGCTAGAGTAGGAACCTTCGCCTACAGTCATCCAAAACTCCCTCAGATCACCATCACCTACTCCTATATCCCCAGACTTCTTAATTTTTCCTCGAACACTGTTAAGAAATGCTGGGGACTGAACCTCATTGAACTGGTAAAAACCTAAATGAACAGCAAATTGGGGAATGCTCATCTCATAAATCTGCCGACCTAGGGAAAAGCTGATAGCATCTCCCTGCAAAAAGTACCCGGACCTATACTGAAATGTACAATAGAACTCAATAGTTAACTCCAAGTACTGGTCCCAACTACAGGTAATAGCATCCATCCACCTAGGTCCTAACATCCCTTCAATCCTACCTCTCTGTCCTAAAATATTAATGACATCCCAGTCTATAGTCTTATGGACAAACAGATGCATATTCTGAAACTTAGTGAGTTTCTCCCACTCACCTGTTGCTAACCCAAACCTCAAACAAGTGTGCGAGAGAAGGTCCCGCTGGTCGACAGGTGTAGGTGCCTGATCCCGCCTGGGAAAAACTGCTGCCTCTAGATAATCAATAGAACGACGAATGCCATCATCAGCCGTTCTACGTCGTCGACGAGACATATCTACAAAAGAAATAAACAGTTAGGGCCTTGAATCAGCAACAAATGGAAAACTGTATAGCATTTCATTCGCAGTTTCCAAATTAAAACACACCAAAACAAATGAGAACAAAGAAAGGGACACTTGGTTTACAAAATGTAATCATAAATCCGATTAAACTCTGCCTGAATGGAGATTGAGTACAGGCAGTGGTAAAACTAATCTATGCAATTAAAAGATGCAAGTAATCCCAAAAACACATATCACAAATAAAAAGAGAATAAAAGGAAACCTATCTAAGAAAAGAAAATAAAGAAAATAATATAAAATTAATAAGATCTAAGGATTAAACAATATAAATTGGACCTAATAATATAAACAAAACCCGGACATCATCATCCTAACATCAAGATATAAACCAAACAAACAATCACACCAAACCAGATAAAAGTAGTGAATATATATATACCCACACTTAAACTTTAGAATTCACCCTACTCACGAGACATATCATTCAAAATAACGTGCATCAAGCAGTATAACATACCATCCCAAAACCAAGAGACCACAATTACTAGCGCACATGGTACAAAGATCAAGTTCCAATTAACAATTCCTGTCCATTCTGACCTTTTGCCCAGGCTTAGCCTCCCAAAACTTATAATATCAACATATTTCACCAAAAATAGTTCATATTCATCATGTGTTACCCAAAACAACAAAATCACAAACAAGAGCTCATGACAATAGCAACCCATACTCAATAATCACTGCACACAGCCACGAACAATCCAATTAACAATGTCCAACACTACATCTATACTAATTCTATAAGTACTTAACCTAAAAAAAAGGCATAAACAAATCTATGCTAAAAAAAATATAAACATTAGACATAAAATTTACAGAAAAAGAAACGTACCTGATAGATGTCGAATTGAACAAGAACAGAAATACAATGAGAAAATGACGGGTGGTGATGGTTCACGGTGGTGGGCGGCGGAAGGTGGAGTGGAATGGTCAGTGGCGGGGAGCGGAAGGTGGAGCGGAAGGTGGTGGTCAGTGGTGGGGAGTGGTGGCTGCCGGAGGTGGGGTTATGATTCACGGTGGTGGGCGGCGGAAGGTGGAGTGGTGGGGGATGGTGGTGATGAGGGAAAGTGGCGGTAGGTGGTGGTGAGGAGGGAAAGTGGCGGCCGGAGTTTTGTCCCTTGCTGAGGTGGTGGAGCGGTTGTGGACGTGGAACGGTGGCTGCCGGAGGTAAAAAAGGGGGAAATTTTTGGTGATTGTGTGAAAGCTGCTAAACCCGTCTGTTTTATTTTTCAGGGTTAACGATGTATTCGCGTAGCGCGTACGCGGGGATAAACCCTGCGCGCAGCGCGAATAGGTTGTTTGTTGACCCATTGACCAGCGTGTTCGCGCATCACGTACAGGCTTATAACCTGCGCGCGCATGGCGAAGATCCCTTATGAAAAATTAAAACAAAATCACGAAAAACTTACCTCGTCGTGTGAATCTTGTACGTTCCGAACCCGAGGTTAAATCAACCGTCACCAAAATGCATTCCTTGTGTCTCCTCTGCACCGTTCCAAGTACGAATCCCTGCAAAACATGAAAAACACAAATTAAAGAAAAAAAATAAAGGAAAAAAATATACAAAATTTACACTTGGATTTTCATCCAAGACTTTCAAGCCCTTGTCTTTTCCGGGATCTCGAGGAGGGTTTCCTCCTCTTCATTCACATCTAGGGATCCTCCAATGTAGTGCTTCAATCTGTGCCCGTTCACCTTCCAGGTGCTCCATCAACATCATTCTGCAACTCGACTGCACCATAGGGAAACACCTCTCTAACCACATACGGTCCCGTCCACTTAGATCTCAATTTTCCTCCAAACAACTTGAGACGGGAATTGTACAGTAACACTCGATCTGCTTTCTTAAACTCCTTCAACCCTCTCAATCTCCTATCATGCAACACATTCGTTTTCTCCTTAATACTCAAAGAACGTGCATATGCTGCATCCCGAAGCTCCTCTAACTCATGAATCTAAAAGAAACGTCTTCTAGCTGCTTCGGTGAGATCAAGATTAACCGTCTTTAGAGCCCACAATGCTCTATGTTCCAACTCAACGGGAAGATGACACGCTTTACCGTAAAAAATCATGAATGGCGTGGTGCTTAACGGTGTTTTGTAGGCTGTTCTGAAAGCCCACAACGCGTCATCGAGCTTGTCGGACCAATCCTTCCGACTCTTTCCTACTGTCTTCTCCAGAATCCTCTTCACTCCCCTATTAGCATTCTCCACTTGACCGCTCGTCTGTGGATGATAAGCGGTGGAGAAACGATGAGTGACTCCGTAGCGAGCTAACACCTTTTCCATCAAGGTTTTACAAAATGAGTGCCACGGTCACTTATAAGCGCACGAGGGGTACCAAATCGAGTGAACAACTTCTTCAGAAATTTCACCACCACTCGGGCATCATTAGTAGGCAAAGCTTGAGCTTCAACCCATTTTGAAACATAGTCAATCGCCACGAGGATGTACCGATTCTTGTTAGAAACAGGAAACGGGCCCATGAAATCAATGCCCCAAACATCAAAAATCTCGAGAACCTGTATGGGATTTTGGGGCATTTCATTCTTGGATGAAATATTACCAGTGCGTTGACAAGCATCACATTGTTTAACGAATTCGAGGGCATCCTTCACCACTGAAGGCCAATAGAAACCACAATCGAACACCTTCTGAGCGGTGATATGATGACCGTGATGTCCTCCAGTCAATCCCTCATGAACATGTCTAAGGATCTCCCATCCTTCCTCCTTACTCACACATCTCCTTAGAACTCTATCTCCTCCAACCTTATACAGAAACGGATCATCCCAAACATATCTACTCACATCCCGAAAAAACTTCTTCTTCTGCTGCGTGGTCATCCCCTTGACCACCACTCCATTAGCTAGGTAATTTGCCAGGTCGGAGAACCAGGTAATTGCCTAGAGGTCCCCGGCAACGGCGCAAAAAACTTGATGTCGAAATAAAAGTCTAATAAAAAGGAACTAAATTAGACTAAAAATGAACTAAGTAATATTCTAGACTCGCTAAAACGAAACCAAAGACAGGCAAGTGTACCTATCGACTCTAGTAAAGCAAACGTAAGTCCGGATATCGAACCCACGAGACCCCTAAGAGCACGAAAATTAACTTTAAAAACTAAATACTAAAAAGTCCAAATAAAGATTTTTATTATTAAATGGGGGGGGAATCTAGCAAATCCTAATACAAATAATCAAATTAAATTATAAAAATAAATATTAACTAAGAAAATGATGACGATTTCAAACGAAATTTAAATGACGAAACAGACACTACCTATGCTAGAATCCTTTATGTGTTTAACTAGTCTCATATTGGTTTATGGGTTTACTTGTGAAACCGGGATCTAGAGATATGTAACTAATCAAACCCTTAAAGCAAACTCAACCCTTCTCAAGTATGACAATTAAGGTTTTTAATAGTTATTGAAAATTACCGGTTAATTAACAAACAACCTCACAGCAGTTTATTGGTTCATTGAAATACCCTATAAGTTTATCTAAATGTTTCACAACACAAGACAACTTTTCATTTTAAATGACGGGTTAGTTATTGCATTGATTATCTAATTTGATTTACAAGGAAAGACGACACTTTAACTAGGTGGATTTTCTCACGAATACCCTAGAACTAGCCAATTGACAATCCAAGACAAATCAATAACTTTTAGTCTCACAATTAACAAGTTTAGTAGAACATTTAGACCTATTCAAACTCATGATTATCAATCCTTATGATTCAAGACGTCAATTAAACCATAAACTAGTCGATAACACCAAGTACACGACCTAACATACACCTAACCATTGAAAGACATTCATATAGGAGTATATGGAACCAAGAATCATGATCAAGAACCTGATCTAAACATGCATGCACATCAGAACTCAAAGCAATAACAATTAAACCAATGTACATCACAAGTTTATTAGATCTAGCCTACAACCATAAAACCAATATTTAACATATTAAAACCATAAAATCATCATCACATAGGTAGTGTTATTAGATCTAGCCTACAACCATATCAAAACTGTAGCTAAAGTTCATAAACAACTCAGTAAACATGATTCAAAAACAAGAGTAAACAAGAAGAAGATGAAACCGATGGATAACACCCTTGAATCTTCAATCCTCTTGCTCAATCCTTGCTCCTTGATGCTTCCAATTGCTTGTTCTCTGCTTGGGATCTCCAAAATCGTCTCTTTGATCGTCTGGAAGTCGGGGCCCCCGACAGAATGTGTTAAACATTCTATTTAAATGTGAAAATTAGGGTTTGGCCGTGTCACATTCCTTCGCGCACCGTGTATAAGATAATTAATCTGTGCGCGCATCGCGAAGGGACAAAATAGTCGGGGGCCGCGAACCCTCTCTTCGCGCAGCGCGTACAGAGTGGTTAGCTCGTGCGCGCAGCGCGAAGACCCTATTTCTCTGCAATTTTTCTTTATTTTTCAATTTTAACAACTTGCAACTCCTTCACTTGTCCAATGCCCTCGTTTCCGATTCGTTTTCCATTCCTTCCTGCATCTAAACACCTACAAATGACAAATAACGAAAACATTAACTTATTCTAATAAAATTAAACACAATAGACGTATAAAGACTCAAAACCCGACTCTAAAAACATATGTGTTTTGCAACACATCACTATTCGAGGATGACACCCTTGGACCTAGCACCAGTTGAATTTCGGGACGAAATTCCCTCAGCTGGGGTATACTGTGATATCCGTCACCCAAGGTCCGTCATTTAACGTGTTCGGTTAACTTTTGTTATTGGTCATTCCTCATCTCTGTAACCCATCTATGTGGATATCAAATTTGCTTGCTTAGTTATCCTTATGCGTGTGCTATCGTTGCTTGAATTGTCATCATCTCAAAACTTTATCTAAGATTGCCCCCGTTAACATTAAACGCATCATTTTTATATAAAAGTTATTGTCACGAATAAAACCATTTTTAAGCTTCAAATACTATTAACAACATTTTATCATTAATAAAACAAGCCTAATTAATAACGTTTTCAACCGAAACAAAATTTGGGAACTCGGGGGCAAAGTACGGGGACTAAACATATCATTTTGTGAAACTAGGGTTGGATATATAAACCCCTTACCTGCCCTAGCCTTCTCATTCTTACCTTCTTCTTCTTCTTCACTTTCTTCTCCATTTTCCTCTCAAACTAGCACCAAAATCCGTCATGTTCGTTGCGTTTTCACCGTCAAATCTTGGTTATCATCGGGAATACTTACTCCTAGCAGATAGATAACCTTGTTTGGCCCGTTTCTTGCTCGATTTCACTTCTGTGTTTTCTAGGGTTTCGGGTGCTCGAGTTCATCCGAGCACATGAGGTCGTGTGGGCTTGTGTGTTGCGTTTCTGAGTGTGCTTCTTATTTAGACATGTTAGAATAGGTATTCTGGAGGTTGTTGAAGTGTGGAACCCGTGCCCGGAGCAGCTGGATGCTGCTCGGTGCTTCAAAAGTCGCGACCTGCTGTAAAGGGCGACTGGGCCTGTCAGGCGACTGAGAAGTGCGACTAAGCGAGTCGTGCGACTGAGTCCATGCGTCTGAGTCTATCGTGCGACTGAGTGGTGCGACTGGAGTAAGTCGTACAACTGAGTCATGCGCCTGGGTGTGTGCGATTGAATGTGTGTGCGATTGAGTCCATGCGAGTGAATGTGTGTGTGATTGTGAGTGAGTCACACGACTGAAAGGCTTGTCGCACGAATGAAAGTTCAATCGCACGAATGAAGCTTATTCGTGCGAATGAACGTTCAATCGTGTGTATGGAGGTTGAGTCGTGCGATTGGGTCTTGCATGGTACGACTGAATGCTTAGTCGCATGAATGAAGGTTCAATCGTACGAATGAAGCTGATTCGTACGACTGAAGGTCCATTCTGGCGAAGGAGTGTTGAGCCGTGCGTCCGGTCCTGTTGTGTGACTGATGATGCGTGTGTGTGTGAATCCCCTTTTCGGAGATCTTATGATGATAAGGTAACATCAATAAGAGTGTCATTGCTTGACCACAAAGATTAAAGTCAACGCTATCAACAAGCACATACTATTTCCATACAAGATAACCTAACCTTTTACAATTACCGACAACCCATTTGGGACTACTCTTAATACTTGGATCTACATAAGGTCTGATATGTGTATGCCTGCTTGTGTGTGTGCTACCAACGACCGAACCGAAGCTGCCCGAACCTATTGAACATCATCTTATGCTTTATGCTCATTATTAATGCTTGTCAGTAACTGTCAATAGGTGTTTGACTCTTCATAGCATTCTACCGTTGGGAACATTCATCATACGTGTTTACCATCTATTCTATGAGTTTCGTGGCCCCTTTTTCACTCTTGTAAAACCTTTTAAATGTTTTCAACTTGGGGGAAAAGAAAGCTCACTTAATTAACTAATTTCAAGCCTCCTCCCTAGTGGAAGTGGTTGCTGCTTTTATGAGTATCTTATCTTGCTTAACTTGTCGATTGATGCTATATGAACTTGAATTATATGCTATGTCACCACTATGTATGTTACCTGGTGGTAACACGTTACTATGCGCTACTACCTGATGTTAGTTGTTGATTGATGCTATCTGTGAATGCTATTGTTGATGGATGCATCGGCTGTGTGGCTCTTCTGTGTGGTTCTTCTGTGTGGTTCTTCTAAGCCGATCATCCATTACAACCATTAATCCCGGTAATGGGACCTAAGGATTGGTTTGGTTGTAACCTATACGTATGCGCTGTGTGGATCTTACTACATCATGTCAAACTTACTATGCTATGGAAAATCTTTTAATATAACCATTAATCCCGGTAATGGGACCTAAGGATTGGTTTGGTTGTAACCTATATTTATGCGCTTTGTGGATCTTGCTACGTCTTATTAAACTATTTACGCTTTGGGAATGCCTTCTTTACAGCCATCAATTCCCGTGTGGAACCGATTAATAGATTTGGCTGTAGCTATTTACAACTGGTAAAACCGCCTATACATAAGTGTAGTTGCGGTAACTCTTATTAAACTTACTGTTTTCATCATTAATATATTTTATTACTTAAAACCTGCAAAGCTCACCAACAATTATGTTGACCGTTTTGAGCATCTCTTTTCAGGTGATCAAGGTAATTGAAGATCTAGGAGTGCTGCCTATTAGAGGAGACCCTAGGATACATTTTTGTAATCATTAATCTTGTATTGCCTTAATCATGATCCTTTGAATACTTGTTCCCGTGTTGTGGGAATTTACATTACAAGTTATCCTTAATGCTTATGTGATCATTAATGTTGTGCTTATGGCTATGTTGTCGTGAACATTGACTATATACGACACAAGTCTCCATTTGTGTTCGGGTGTCATCATGACACGCTTGTCATCATATTTATATTGCTACTCTATCGTATACCATGTGTTATGACGATCCCGTCTAACTCGCATCCCCGTGTTTCCGCTATCAGCGGGGGTGTGACATTGGTTCCCATGATGAACAAGTGATACGTCATCAGGAGCCGGCAATACATCGGCTTTAGCACCAAATAGGCTTGTCAGGCCCATAGATCTAAGACGTTACCAGGCTAGCAATAGTTGATGATTGTAAACAAAATATGTATCTCATATAACACTTATAATAACGCAAATAACCATGACAAATAAAAGTATGAATTGCAAGTGTTTTATAAGATTTAAACGTTTACAAGTGTATGTTGATAAGATTAACATGTTTCACCCTAAAACAATGTGAAATAATGTAAAAAAGGCGCAAAGAAACTCACATGGAAAACTACAAGTATAGTGATGGTTATAGAGTACATAAGAAAGCTTGGATGTCAAGAGTCAAAGGTGATGTCCTAAATGATAAAAAAACAATAAATTGAGGTTGGAATTCATTACAAGAAGTTAGGACGCTTAAAAATGCCAATAAGCGAAAGGTAGATTGATAAACGATTATTGTACCAATTTCAGATTCTGGGCAGAATGTTTGGTATGTGTTTGAACAGGTTTTTAAAATAGCAAACGACTTCATAAAATTATAAAAAATTACATTTGACTATATCAAAGTCTTCCGGATAACTTTCATTCAGAAACATTTTTATAAAATATCCGTATGTAGGTCAAACAAGTAGCACAAGACAGAAGGTGCTGAAATGCGCACTTATCTTGTGAAGGTTATTGTTGAGTCGTCCGATTGAGTTTGAAGGCATATAATCTGTCGTTGAAAAGTTAATTCAATGAACTTACTATTGGAGTCTTATTTTACTTAAATTTAGTATTTTATGATCAAATTATGGTCGGTTGAAATCAGATTATATTGTGCCAGAATTGTAGTAAGGCACTTATGTGCACTTTTAAAATCGTTAAAGCATGAAACGGGTTAGAAAAAATTTATTATATTGATATATTAAATATTAGACTTCATTTAAGTTATATTAAAAATATTCCAAGACTTCAACATAGCCATCACTTAGGGAAATAATCTTGTGGAATAACCGAATGCGGCGGCATAGCCGTCCATATGCAAACGGGATTCTTTGTTTACATTAGTGTGTTGTTAGCTTGATTTAAGAATTTTAGTGATTTTTATAATATTAGTGAACATTAGAAGGTTAATGATCAAATGATAATGATAAAAAAACAGATTTGGTAGAAGAAGGAATAAAAGTGAGAACATGAGAACAATTTGATGCTAGGATGATTAAAAGAATATAGAAATGCTTAATATAAATCAATATAAGATTACCTTAGTCTTAGAAACTTCTTGAGATTAGTTGTAAAAGAAAATTCTTGAAGTTGATCAAAACCAAAGAATGGAAGAAAGGTTTGTTAGAGAGATTTTTAGGCACTGAGCAAATGAAAAGTGAGGCATAAACCTTGATTTTATAGTTGAAGTTAGGAGGAGGTTATGAATGATGTTAATGGTGAGTTATAAGTCTTTTAAAAGGGGGTTATGATTAGAATTTAAAATAATTATAAAATTAAATAATTTAAATAAATAAAATAATAATTACAATTTAAATTTTAAATTTTTGAAGACACTAATTTTAAAAACTTATTTTTTTATAAAATCTTTATAGACTTTATAAAACCAATTTGAATAATCAATCAAATTATCTATTTGTTAATCTTTATAACTTTTATAAAACTTGTAAACTTTATAATTTGATTATTTATTTTCAATATTTAAAATTCATAATTACTAATAAAACTTTATAAGTTTATTAAAATTCATTTTATAACTTTATAAGTTTCAATTTTCCATTTAGTTATTTTTTTGTAGCATGATTACTAAACGTTATAATTTTATGAAAAAGAATTATTTATAAATCAACGAGTTATTATAAGTTGTTTAAATGATAAATTGAATAGATCAATTCACGATATTGTTTAAACTACACGTCTAATCTATAATTCATTAATATAAATAAAATACGTTAAATAAAGAAATTCATATCTTATGAAAGTTCGATTTTAGTTCGGGTTTAGGGTTATAACTTGAAAATGACGGATGTTATAGATAAAGTATTATCTAAGTTAAGGTAGTCATGAAAGGTCCATGACTTACCTTTTGGTTACCAAGTAAAGGTGGCAACTGTACTAACTAAGGAATGATGAACAGTAAACAAAAGTAAGGTCAACCACATGAACATGAAAGACATCTTGAAGAGAACCAGAGTAGGCAGCAAGTGTCAGTCGGACAATGCTTTGTCCATTGGTTCATACTGTGTTTCTTCCGAAGGTAAAATGGATTCGGAAGAATAAGTTCTTTCGAACCAATTTATATTTCGGAAGACACAGCTTCTTCAGAGGCTTTGTCTTCGGAAGACTTTGTCTTCATTCTTCTAAGTGTTTTACTTCGGAAGGAGATCTTCTAAGCTCGGAAGACTGAGTTCATCCTTCGGAAGCTTTTCTGAAGATCACCATAGAACCTTTGGAAGTTGCAGCATTTCCTTCGGAAGCTGCAGCATTGCCTTCGGAAGACTTCTCTTAGTTTGTACAGATTTCTTCTAAGTGTTGTTTTTGGATGCATCAGGCTCAATAGATCCAACAAAAATAAAAGTCCAAACATACAAATTATAAAATATTTGTCATAAACATAACGATTTTAAAAAAATATTTATGTCAACTATATAGTTCAACAACCATTTTTCATTACTCGTTAGCCTTACATAACTAATTAACTCATATATTGATTCGACCATTGTTCTATATCAAAACAAATACCGGAAGTCTCATGCATCAAAATTGTTATGGAGGTTATTTGTTGTTTCATTATCATTGATGAATCACATCTAGATCCAACATTCTTTTTAAGCCTTCTTAGTTGTTAAGCGTTAATTAACTTGTTCGTTGTTAGGTTTAGGCAATATTAAAAAAGTTAATATATGAACCAAATCAACATTTTAGATATAAACACAAAAATCTAATATATTTCAATGATACCAACTCAATCGAGTAAACAAAAATTCAATGATTCAGCTCGATTTAGTAATAAAAAATGTTTTGAGACCCGACGCAATCTATTTGGAGTTTTCAATGGTTCGACTCAAAATTTCCCAATAGAGCTTTCAATGGATCATGAGTAGAATCATAATTAAAGGTCACTCACTTGTGTAGCCATAATACAAATGGTTATAAATGAGAGCAGATGACACATGAAACATGGATGTTTTAAGCACCAATGCAGCATGCATCATCTTTAATTGAATTACTCAAGTTGCATTCTGATCAAAGATTAAGAATTCCAAATAAATTCAATGCTTGCAACTTGATGCTTAATAATTAATAACATATGATTAAGATTGATTTTACCAAATTAATCACAAATTAAAGTGATATAACTTTCAAATGTAACTAAATTACTTGGCCTCATAAACTTTAGCATGTGCTCGCTTCGCCGGAGGGTGGTTGTGGTCCATTCACACGACGAAACAGAAAACAATGACTATGAACAACACCTACCACGTTACCTACCATGTTTCTTGACAAACAAACCGCAAATTAGCAAAATTGCCAGTTACAATTACATAATTAAACTTTATGCATTTACAAATAGTAAGAAAGGTTAGACTTTCAACTTCAAAATAAGAACATGATGTAATACTAAAACCTGACCCGAACAACCTGTTGTCCAAAAAATATACCAACTGCATAATGGTTTATAGTAACATGTTTTCATTTTCTTTTTTTGGAATTTTTGTTATTTGGGATTTTTGTACTCATATGTTAAAAGCATATACTTAGAACCTTATATCAAAATTTTGAAATGTTTTGCAGTTGATTTTTGGAAGACTATATAATCTCATTTAGCTTGCAAAACAACTATAATCAATTCACAACTTGGTGCAATTCTACTTCTACTCATAAATCTGCAAGTTCATTTAGTAAAGTAACAAAAATAGATTTACTACGACTTAGTTACTTTTGCTGTTAATGAATTTTAATTATAAAATTCCTGCTGTTTATCTATTATTAATTTAACTCTTAGAAACTTGTAATGTTTAAGTTATTCATTTTCTATTGTACTTCTGTTGCCTTGGTTTTTCTACATATTTGTGTCATATTTAGCTTAAGGTTTAGCAAATCTGATGCTCTTTTATTTGTCGATTCTCTACCTAGAATGTAATCCTTGGATCATCTAGTCAGGTTTTAACCCAACTCTGACCCGCCTATTGCTTGGTTTTTATAAAGAAGTTAACCCTAACATGATATATTGCTTTTAGAAGGACTAATAGAATGTAAGTAACTTACCTTAATTATGCAATCTACCAATGCCATCAAAAAATAATCCTTGAATAAGCATAATAGGCTCCATGAAGAAGCCTGGAAACCTTTTCATATTCTGGCTGAAAGATAACTGAAAAACATTAAGCAAACTTTGCACCTACAAAAAGAAATGACATAACCATATAGGGTTAACAAATATATAGTCTCATGTCTTTATAAAATTAGTTTCATGTGTGCTTATAGCATGTTTTGACAAATACAACACTAAATACTTTAAACTTAGGGGGAAATCACACTAAAATCACAGCTACATAGAAATTATGCTTAATGAGATTTTAGTTGGGAAAACTGTAAGGCCATCATCCCAGGAAACCTCACAGTTGGTCATTCACAGCAAAAACGTAGATTTAAAACATTCGTTTACGTATATATGTATATATATTGCAGTTGAAAGATATAGTAATTGCAATTCATTACAACATAGTTAAATTAAAATATAAACATTGCCTTTAAACATCAAATACTCTTTAAAATCCTCTTAAATTCTTCTTCATCAGGGATGCCAGTCTTTAGATGCCAAGAAGCTTTAGATCCATGCTCCCATCCCATAAGCCCTAACGCTCACCTGTCAACTAATATGCATAAAAAGTCATCTTCGCTGAGTGAATTCTAGGTTTACTTTGTTAAATTACTTTTGTAAGAGGTATTAGCTTTAACATTTGAAAATGATCATCATCTATCAGTTAATTGATACACACGGGTTATCGATTTATTGGTGCTTTGCCACTACTTGTTAATTATTACTCTTCTTTATCCATCAATTCCCAGTTACTATCGGTGCCTATGATAAACACAGGACTTTACCGACATGCCAATTTAGGCCTTACTGTCGTACCCAAACAGGCCATTATTGTCATGCCAATCCAGTCCTTACTGACCTGCCTGTTCGAGCCTTTACTTTGTCATTGTGAGGACACAACAGATGCAACCCTCCTTTATCAATTGCTTGCAAGGCTTTACTTTATCAAGGTACACGTTATGGGCCCAATAACAGTTCTTTAAGTTTCACTTATATCTTTAGTTTCACATACACTTAACATATAATAAGAAGCAAACTCTTAGTCTAAGCATTTACATTTCATCAACTATGAGAGATAAAGCAGATAACCGACCCTCCGCGGGACAGTGGGGGTTCGGGGGCGGCAGCCCCTGATAGCGGGGTTCTAGGGGCGGCAGCCCCTAGTGGGGTGCAAGGGGAAACGCCCCTGGCTTGGGCCGGGATAGAAAATTTAGAAAATTTTATTTTCTTGATAAAAGGTCTTAAAAACCGTCGTCATAAAAGTATGTATTTTAGTATGCATATCACCCCAAAATATTGAAAACGGGTAAAGGAGGGGTCTAGAACTCACCTAAACATAGCAATATAGCTTCAATTACAAGTTACTTAAGCTATAGTCCGAATACACGAGCTGCACAGAAGTTAATACACAAAAACGTAATTTTTTCACAATTTCGCTGACAGTTTCGCTGACAGTTTCGCTGGCAGTTTCGTTGCCAGTTTAACTAGCAGTTTCACTGCCAGTTTCACTGGGCAGCACTTCTGCCATTTTCGCTGGATAGATTCGCTGCCATGAGCGCCCAACTTTCGTTGGAATTTCCTAGATTTGCTAAGTCTTAATGGTTTTCTCGAACACAGCAGTTTCACTCAACCAAAACTACAGTTTCTGTTGGACCAAAAGAACCAATGAGCCAGATCAAAAAAACCTTTAAGTCCCACAAGACATCACAACAACTTCTGAAAGCCTCATCAGCTGTTTGACAAAGACTGAAGACTTCATCAGCTGAAGACTCAAGTACTGAAGACTCAAGTACTGAAGACTCAAGTACTGAAGACTCAAGTACTAAAGACTCAAGTAATGAAGACCATCAGCTGAAGTACAAAGACTGAAGACAAAGACTGAAGACATCAGCTGATGACAACAACTGAAGACATCAGCTGATGACAACATATGAAGTTAAAGTCTGAAGTCAAGTACTGAAGCCTTCAGACTTTATTACAACAGCTGAAGAGGCATTCTTCAGTTGTTGTGATGGTTTCCTTTCAGTCTTTTATTTTCAGTAGTTTCTTTTCTATTTCAGTACTTTGTAAAACGTCTGAAGAGCATGTTCTTCAGACATTGTAGTTTCAGTAGTTTCTTTTCAGTAGTTGTAGTAGTTTACACTTGTCTTTTGTAAGAAGATGTCAGCTGTTTGACATCTTCAGTAGTTTAGCTTATTTCAGTAGTTTGTTGTAATAACGGTTTGATGTCACTGTCAAGTGACATCAGCTGACGTAATCTTTCCTATAAAAGGAAAGATGACCTAATTGTAATCCTTGCCGAAGCGTGTGATTGAACGAAATACACTTTTTCACAGAATTTCTCTCTCTCTCTATAACTTACTGTTTCATTGCTAAATCTCTTGTGTTCTTGCTATAATTTGTTCTAATTCTTTTGCTAATTCCGCTACAAATCCAACCTAATTGATCAAACTAGATGCTGAGATCCTTTCAAATAGTATTAGAGCTGGTTAATCATTGATCGATTTAACAATTGATCATTGAAACTGCTCTTTTGCTATCTACGTTTGATCGAATTAGCAAATTTGCAAGAATCGGTTATAGAGATTGAGGTTTACGTGGTTTTGAGCTAGATTTGTTTAGTTTACCTTGAATTTGCTTGAATTCTGAAATGGCGACACCAACAGACGATCCTCACAATACTGGCTCCTCAATAAAGCCTCCGATGCTTGTTATGAGTGAGTATAACATCTGGCAACGACGTATGCTCCATCATCTATCCATCAATAGCGCTGGTTGATGGAAATCGGTGGTTCATGGACCATACAAGCCGATGGTGAGTCTTCCTGAATCAAATGAGAGGGTTCCAAAGAAACCTGATCAATATTCTGAAGAAACCTGATCAATATTCCGAAGAAGATTTAAAGCTGTTCGAGATTGATGCAAAAGCCCATGGAATTCTGGCCATGGCACTGCCTAATGAAATCTATTCAGGGCTTATGCATCATGAAACTACTCATGATCTCTGGGTTGCTCTGAAGGAACAATTAGGAGGAACTGATGAGGTCTTAGAAAACACTAAGGAAATCCTCTCCCAATAATATGAGACATTCTCTCATAGGAAGGGTGAGACTCTGACTCAACAGTTTGAGCGATTCTCTTGTCTAATTTCTGAGCTGAAAATGGTTAAACAAGAGTATTCAAACAGCCAGATGAACAACCGATTCCTCAGATCCCTACCTGAGAGATAGGACACTTATACCATTGTCCTACGCTTCAGTGCAAATCTGGATACTCTATCTCTCACCTAACTTCACGGGAAACTTCTTACATTTGAAAGAGAGATAGAACAGAAAAGGAAGTTGTCATCATCTGGTAAGCTCACTGATGACTTTGTATCAGGCAATACTGCACTGATAGGTCAAGAGTCAGAATATGCTGCATCAGAGAGTGCCTATGATGAGCATATTGATTTCTCTACCAATGTTGAACATGCTTTTGTTGGTGTTGATGGTAGTGCAGGTGGTAGCAGTGATTACTTGTGCTTTCTGATGTAGGATTTGAAGGGCATTCCAGATGATGATCTGGAAGAGATGGATATTTTGAGCCAAATGGCAATGATCAATATCAGATCTCAAAAGTTCTACAAAAGAACTGGCAGGAAATTTCCTGGTCTCTCTGGCAAAACCAAAGTAGGTTTTGACAAGAGCAAGTTGAGGTGTCACAAATGCCATAGGATTGGACACTTTGCTAGAGAGTGTAGATCATCTGGATCTAACTCATCTGCAACCTTTGTGACTTTTCCAAGTAATAGCTCACAGAAGAAAGGGCAACATTCCACCAGCTCTTGTCATCCATCACCAGCTCAGTCATCACCTGCATATTTTGTGCCTCAAGGTCATATGCCATATCCTTACCCCTGATACTACATGCCTCAGCCAAGCCAAGTTCAAGCACCCATTGCTCCACAACCATATGCTCTCCCTAAGCCTCAACCATCCCAATCTCATCAACAATCCCAACCTTAACAACACAGCCTCTTCACCCAAGAGTTGTTGACTGGAGCAATTTGCCAGATGATATGTATGGTCATGAACAACTGTTTCCTGGTGCAGGTCAACATGGTGGTGACAATCCTTTTGGGAACCTTGCTCTCATGGCCCTAGAGTCTGCTGATAGCTCATCCTCTAATGCCTCTACATCACAGGTATCACATGTATCTTCAGAGGCTAAGGCCAAGTTATGTTCTGATTCATGCATAGCAACATTTGCAACTATTAGAGAAGCAAATGTAGCTTTAATTAATAAGAATCTTGAGCTAGAGCAAGCACTTTCCAAAAGAAAAGCTGAATTTGAGTTTGTGCTTGATGATAAGAATGATGAGATTTATAAACTTAAATGTCAAATCACAGATGATAAGGCTAGGGAAGAGGTACTTCTAGAGAAGTACAAAGACCTCAAGGAAACACTTGCAGCTACCCAGGTAGAGTGTGATCGCTGGGTACAATCCTGCAAGGGTTTTGAAATGCTTCTCAGCAAGCAATCAGCTTCCAATGTGAAGTTTGGCATTGGTTATAATCACACTGCTCCTCCTACAGATTTTACTCCCAGAGCAGAAGTAGAATCTGATGGAGAAAGCAATAACCAATCCTTCTCATCATGTGATCTACTCTCTGATACATCACCATCATAGGTTGAAGTCAGCATTAATTACTCACAAAACCAATCAGCTGATGCTGAAACAGATGATGGTTCAAATGCTGACAATCACATCATCAAAAAGTTGATCACTTCAGGTGTTATCTCACAAAGTACTGAAAGTACTGAAGAGCATGTTATAACACCTGAAGCACAAACCCAAACTACTGCATGTACTGAATGGAAGAAAACTGCAAGTAGCAAGGGTTTGAAAACTACTGAAGAAGATATCAGGAAAGCAAGTACTGCAAGGAAAAAAACTGCAAGTACTAATAGCAAACTGCTGAAGAACAAGTCTTCAGTAGTTTCATCTTCTTCAGCAGATGATGAACTAAAGATGAAGAAGAAGCCATGTGAAATATGTGGCTTATTCAATCATCTTACTGATGATTGCTGGTATAAAAAGGGCTCCAAACTCAAACAAAATGAGAACATTAAAAAGAAAATGAACAAAATGAAAACTGAGTTTAAGACCAAGTTTGTACCAGCAACATCAAAACCTGTAACCCCAAAGTCCAAAAGGAAATCCAAAAAGGAAGGGGTTAATCCGGTAACAGCTGAGGTTGCTCAAAGGAAGATGGTACAACACAGGAATCCATCAAACTCAAGTAGTAATGTGTCTGATGAGCTGAAGGCTTTATCACAAAATCAGACACAACTAGTTATGATGGTTCAACATCTAATCGGGAGAGTCAACCAATTAGATGCTCCTGTGCTGAAACCACAGAAAAGGAAATCCAAGCCAAAGGAATCCTCTTTGTTGGAGCATATATAGTCATATATAGTGTGTCCGTCGCTTGACGAATAGTCTAGGCTTAATGTTATACACCTTGTAAACACATGAAACTGGGTCATTCGCAGGAGCATATGCGAATGAGACTCAGTCGTACGACTAAGCCATGCTAATGGACAAGTCGTGCGACTGAGAGATGCGATTGGGGCATTCGTAAGACTGAACCATAAGAATGGTCCAGTCGTACGATTGAACCATACGCATGGTCCAGATGTACGATTGAACCATACGCATGGTCCAATCGCACGAATGGGCCCAGTCGCATCTAATATGGGTCGAGGCCTATAAATACCAGTTTCAATGTGTAGAAACCTGAGGGTTTTTGAGAGAGTCTGCCCGGGGCCTAGGTGCTGCCGGATGAGAGGGGAGATCATGCTCGATCTCCCCTTGCCAAAAGTCTTGATTCTTAAGTTGTAACGAGCTTAAAATCGTTATGTTTTATCAATGAAATCATTCGATTATTGTTCGTATCATTGTTTATCTTTTGGTTTTGATCCTTCCGTCAAGAACGTGCTCGGATATTCATCGATCCAGTGACTTCACACTCTTCTACACCATCTCCTTCACCTCAGGCTGTCACTCATAACAAACCTATTAGTGTCACATCTGTTGATGAAAACAGACCCAAAACCAAGAAGGTTTGGGTTTCAAAAACCAACTAACTTGTTGTGATGAATGCAGGGTTCTTCAACATGCCAAAGAAGCATCTGGTATGTAGACAGTGGAGGATCCATGCATATGATAGGGAGCAGCTCTCTTCTTAATGACTACTCTCAAGGAAAGAAGGGGTTTGTCTCTTTTGGCAATGATGCTAAAGGTTACATCATCAGCAAAGGCTTTGTTTCCAATGGGGAAATAAGGTTTGATGATGTTAACCATGTGGAGAATCTCAAGTACAACCTCTTGAGTGTCAGTCAAATGTGTGACAAAGGCCATGTTGCCCTTTTACCAGCCAGAACTGTAGGATTCTGTCATCCAAAGTTTTGAGTTTGATTGACAAGGTGTTGGATGATCATACTTTCCCGAAGGCCAACAGGACAGGAAGAGTATATGCCTTAGATCTTTCCAAGAAAATAGATCTAAAAGGCCATCCTTGCCTATTCTCCAAGGCTTCTCCTCAAGAATCTACTCCATGGCATAGAAGGC
This sequence comes from Flaveria linearis, assembly GCA_024085815.1. Classification (NCBI taxonomy): domain Eukaryota; kingdom Viridiplantae; phylum Streptophyta; class Magnoliopsida; order Asterales; family Asteraceae; genus Flaveria; species Flaveria linearis. The sequence goes on along the minus strand of CM044002.1, from coordinate 80,841,446 downwards.
TGGGTCATGTGAATCTCAAAAACATGAACCAGCTGATACACCATGGTTTAGTAAGAGGGTTGCCTATGAAGGAGTTCAAATATGAAGACAACTGCACTGCCTTCTTGAAAAGGAATCAACACAAGGTCTCATTCCCTCCAATAGAAGAGCCAAAGTCCACTGCCTGCTTGCAATTATTGCATATGGATCTCTTTGGTCCTGTCAGAGTGATGAGCATGGCAAAGAAGAAATACTGTCTCATAATTGTGGATGATTACTCCAGATTTGTATGGACTTTCTTCTTGCACTCCAAAGATGAGGCTGCAAAAGCTATTATGAACTTTGTGTTGTATGTGGAGAAGCAGTATTCCCTGTCAGTTAAGTGTGTGAGGAGTGACAATGGCACAGAATTCAGAAATCACACACTTGATGACTTCTACCTTTCCAAGGGAATCAACAGGCAGTTCAGTATTCCAAGAACTCCTGAACAAAATGGAGTGGTGGAGAGAAAGAACAGGACCCTCATTGAAGCTGCAAGGTCAATGTTGGATGACTCAGGATTGCCACTGACTTTTTGGGCTGAAGCTGTCAACACAACTTGCTATGTGCAAAATAGAACATTAGTGAATCAGAGGTTGATGAAGACTCCTTATGAAGTTCTACATCATTTGGCCCCTTTGATTTCATTCTTTAGAGCCTTTGGGTGTCCCTGTTATATTCTCAACACAAGCAATCCACTCCAGAAGTTTGAATCAAAGGTGGATGCAGGGTATTTTGTTGGTTATTCATCAACTTGCAAAGCATACAGAGTTTTCAACTGCAGAACAAAGATAGTTGAAGAAACTTTGCGTGTGAAGTTTAATGAATCTCCAAAGGACAAGATTCCACAAAACCCTGTGGAGATGTTTGATTTGGACATACTGCAATATGTTCCTTATCAGCCTCCAGCTGTTCCTGTCAACAGTTCTCCACCTGGTGGTACTGATGATGATGTAGTCAGTACTCACCTATTCAGTTTTAGTGACCAACTGCCTAAGTCATCTAAACCTGATGCTCCTGTAGCTTCAGCAGCTCCATCCATAACAAATGCTGATGAGATTTCTGAATCCTCTACTTTATTTGAGTTGCCATCTCCAACATGGTTTCAAGAATCTTCATCAACGTCTATTGCTGCTGAAGGTCCTACAAACACTTGCACAGATCTGATAGTCTATCAAGAGCTGAAGAATCAATCAATGTCTCAAATCATTGGTGATATCATTGCTGGAGTTTCAACCATAAGTCAATTGTCGAATTTCTGCTTCTATGCTCTCTTCATCAGTCAGCAAGAGCCAAAGAACTACCATGTTGCATTAAGAGACAATGGATGGGTTGAAGCAATGCAGCTTGAGCTTCTTCAGTTCAAAAAGCAGTAAGTGTGGGAGCTTGTTCCTTTACCCCAAGGTAAGTGTGCAATAGGCACTAAATGGGTGTTTAGGAATAAAACTGATGAAAAGGGCCAAATTGTTAAGAACAAGGCCAGGTTGGTTGTATAGGGGTTTGCACAAGAAGAAGGTATCGATTATGATGAAACCTTTGCCCATGTAGCCAGACTGGAGGCAATTAGATTGTTCTTAGCTTATGCTGCCTTTCACAATCTTAAAGTTTTTCAAATGGATGTCAAAAGTGCCTTTTTATATGGTAAAATAAAATAGGATGTTTATGTGTGTCAACCACCAGGTTTTGAGGAAAATAAACATCTTGATTCAGTGTATAAGCTTGATAAGGCTCTATATGGGCTGAAACAAGCTCCTAGAGCCTGGTATGAAACATTATCAACTTTTCTTCTACAAAATAATTTCACTAGAGGCTACATTGATAAAACTTTATTCATAAAGAAAGTGGGACAGCATAAGCTACTTGTTCAAATTTATGTTGATGATATAATTTTTGCATCCTCTGATCCACAGTTGTGTGATGAATTCAAAAAGCTAATGAAGAAAAAGTTTGAAATGGGTGCCTTGGGAGAATTACAGTTCTTTCTAGGTTTGCAGATCAAACAAAGGGCTGATGGAACCTTCATTCATCAGTCCAAGTATACAAAAGATCTGTTGAATAAGTTTGATTTACAAAACTGTAAGCCCTGTTCTACTCCCATGAGCAGCACCACACAACTGGATGTTGATCAGAAAGGTAAAGCGGTTGATGAAACCCTTTACAGATATATGATTGGGTCCTTGATGTACCTTACAGCTTCTAGACCAGACATTATGTTTGCAACATGTGTTTGTGCTAGATTTCAGGCTGCACCTAAAGAATCCCATTTGATTGAAGTCAAAAGGATCTTTAGATATTTTCAAGGTACTCAATCACCAGGACTTTGGTATTCTACTGGGCATTCTTGCAAATTAGTTGCTTTCTCTGATAGTGACTATGCAGGGTGCAAAGTCACCAGAAAATCAACTTCTGGTGTTAGCGAATTCCTAGGCAATTGTTTAGTTTCTTGGAAGAGTAAGAAACAAACTTCAATTGCTACATCCACTGCTGAAGCAGAGTACATTGTTGCTGCAAGTTGTACATCCCAGGTACTCTAGCTTCAGAATCAACTATTGGATTATGGCATTACAGAGACTAAGACTCCATTACTAATGGATAGTGCTTCAGCTCTTTGTATTGTTAAAAATCCAGTCCAGCACTCTAGGACCAAACATATTAAGATCAGACATCATTTTATATAGGATTGTTATGAAAAATGTCTAATTGATCCAAAGTTTGTGCCTAGTGCTGATGAGCTTGCAGATATATTTACTAAGTCTTTAGATAGTGCCATATTTCAAAATCTGGTGCTAAGGCTTGGTATGCTGCAGCTTGAATAATTTGACTAATACTGATGTTCTCAAATCACAAGTTCTGATGAGCATTAGTATGCAAAAGTCGAAAACAAATACTGATAAGTTATTTAGTCTTCAGCATTTTTCACAACTACTGATGTGTTATAAAGGCTGAAGACCAAAATACTTCAAAGTACTGAAGTACATTATTTATTGAAAACAACTGATGTAGTTACAACTACTGATATGGTTATAACTACTGATGTATATTTTTCAAACAAATAAGTACTGAAGAACAAATTTTGTTCCCAAGTACTGATGTGTAATTTTATACATAAGTACTGAAGACAATATTTGTTCACAAGCCCTGAAGAATAATTTATTTCATCAGATCTTTTGAACATATGTTCACAAGAGCTGAAGAATAAATATTCACAAGAGCTGAAGGCCAATGAAACATCTGAAAGTCAGACAAAGTCTGATGAGTAAATGTTGAGGTCAGAATGAAATAACTGAATTGACGACAACAGCTGATGAGTAAATTTACTTTTCAGCTGATTTCAACATCTGTTGTTTCATATCCAAACAACTGAAGGACAAAACCATGTCTTCAGTAGTTGTAAGTTTTACAACTACTGATGACTAACACCAAGTCCTCAGTTGTTTACAACAACTGAAGGACAAAACCATGTCTTCAGTAGTTTTGCAACTACTGATGACTAACACCAAGTCCTCAGTTGTTTACAACAACTGAAGCCAAACCATGTCTTCTGTAGTTTACAACTACTAATGATAGTAGTTTACAACTACTGATGACTAACACCAAGTCTTCAGTTGTTTACAATGTCTGAAGATGAAAACCATATATTCAGTAGTTATTAACTACTGATGATTAACAACAAGTCTTCAGTCGTTTGCAACATCTGAAGGACAAAACCATGGTCTTAGTAGTTTCAACTACTAATGACTAACACCAAGTCCTCAGATGTTTAAAACCTCTGAAGGTTAAAACCATGGTCTCAGTCGTTTCAAACAACTGATGACTAACACCAAAAACTTCAGTCGTTTTCTTTTAGCTGTTTCATATCCTTACCCTATAAATATCTAACCCTACCTTCAGAGTTTTTCATTCTCTCATAACCTAACATTCAAAAACTCTGAAACCTCTCTCATCACATTAATGGCGACCATGCAGCTCAAACCTCATCACAACTATATTGCCTACCTTACCAAATCCACCTTCTGGACCAAGTTTGATCATGCTATTGATCTAATGGTGGATTCCCCATACCAAACGGCCTTTCTCATCAATCCGACCATCTATGCCAAATCACTACACCAATTTTGGACGAACGTCACCCTTACCACTGGAGAGAATGACACCGAGGTCTCTCTCCAGTCGGTCGTCAACAAGAAAAAGGTGGTTATCACTCCTTCTATCATTCGCCAAACCCTAAAATTGATTGATGCCACCTTCCCCACCGAATATCCAAAGGGCACCACTGACCTATTCTTTGCCCACCATGGATATCAGGGTGACCTACGTGCTTCTACAATCCTCAAGAAGCATTTCCATGACGCCGAACGCCTAATATTTCACATGGTAAATGTCTGCTTAGCCCTAAAACATCTTCATGGGATCAAATGTCATCTAGGTGGCAGCAGGTATTATTCTCTATCCTTGAGCAACAAAGCTTAAATTTTTCTAAAATAATATTTTTGGAGCTTAAAGATATGGCCTCAAAACCTCTTACTAACCGATGGATATTATATCCACGGTTCATTATGGCCATCATTGAGAACCAGCTGAAAGCTGAGGGACTTGTTGGCCTTGGAGTCCCTGCTATGGTTGTATTGCCTGAAGTATACTCCAGGCACAACTCTGACCAAACACTCAAACAGGCTGCCAAGCTGCGAAAACCCAAGAAGCTGGAACCCACAGCCTCCACCTCCAAATCCAAAGTCCCCACCAAACCCAAACACAAGAAAACCAAAAAGGCTACTCAGGGAGATGAGTCCCCTGAGGATGCCCCTGCACAACCAAGGTAGGATGTAACTGCTGGCAGTATTCCCCCAACAGTTACCACGACTTCACCAACCACAACCGCTCAGGTATCCTCTCAACAGGATCCTGAAGCAACCACTTCCGGGGCACCTACACATCTGGAACCTTTCTTACTTGAGGAGGTTGCCGTTGAAAAGCACCCATCTCCCCAGGTGCAAACTGCTTCTACCCCATCTCCCACTACAACCGACCCTCAAAGCCCAACATTTATTATAGCAGAAGTGCTGACTCATCTAAACACTCCACCTTCTCCCCAGGAACCTATACTATCCGGGAAAGCTCCAACCAAAGAGAGGGGGGATCCAAGTGTTGATGGGATCCCACAGCACAGGGAATCTAATGTTTTATCTCCAAGTGTGGCAGAGGAGATAAGACAATCTAGTGAGGCTGCCACTTCTCCTGCTTCAGCATATGAATAGGATGAAGCTGGTAACATCTCTAAGTCCTTACCAGAGGCAACTACCGATGAAGGATCCTATCCTGAGGCAGGAAGTCCCCAGTACCAAGAATAGGGGGCACATGTGATTACTGAGCCACACTCAGCACATGTACATCCTGATTCAATCAGGAGGTCAAGTGATTCAGCCACAACTGATGATGACCTTGGCTTCTTTTACAATGTATTAGCCCACAATACCATTCTTGAGGATGAGGTGAGTAGACTCAAAGAGCTACTTGCCAAAATGACTCAAGAACAAAGTCCATCTGCCACAATTCACCCACAGATGGCACCTTCACCTAAGGGTCTCATAAACACACAGCCACTCCCACAACTCAGCCACCTGCCCCTGCTTCAAGCAATATTTCTCAGGGACAGAACCCCCCTGAGCAAATAATTGCTATCTTTCAAAACTCACTGCCTCTCGTCACATCCATCATCACTGACATAGTGAATAAAACCCTTGATGAGAGGCTTGCCTTAAACATTAAAACCTTGGTGGAGGATGTTGTGGCTAAAAAGCTTTCTGACAGTCAAAACCCTACAACTAATGCAACCAAAAAGGGGGAGACTCAGTCAGTAAAAGCTATCAAGAGAAAGAGAGTGGAGGAGGAAAAAGAGAAAGAGAAAGAAGTTGAGGAAAAGGTGGTATATGAGAGGGAGTTGGTAGTGGAGACTGAGAAGGAGAAGGAGAGTGAGAAGGGAACTTAAAAGGAGAAAGTGACTGAAAGTGAAAAACACTTTCATGTCACATATAAAAAGAAGAAGGGTGGAGAGAAGGAGAAGGAGAAGGAGCTAGCAATCCTTGTCAAGGAGGCTGATGCCGAACACAACATGTCAATGGATAACATCATTGATCAGCTGTTTAGGCAAGGCTTTGACACTGCTGAGCTAGATACAGAGATAAGGAAGTTAGAAGTGAAGGAGATTGAATACCGATGGTCTTGCTATAGCCAAGAAGAGAAGGAGAGACTTGAGGTTATGGCAAGATTCACTTCGAAGTATCTAGGGGGGTCAGTCCTGGAAGTAAAATCATCGCCCAGGGACAACATCTTGGCAATAACCACAAAGATCTGTTCGTCTGAGGTATTCACCAAGGGGCTGATCATAGAAGCCCTAAGTGAAGTTGGTGCTGGGAACAGGACTGAGCTAGCCAAACAAACCAAAGCCTCACTCACATCCAAACTGCTAGCACAGCCTGTCTAATTCCCACACCAAAACAAACCACACAACAACCCACAAAACCAACTCCTTTACCCTCAAAACCAATAGCCGATGATGCACCCTTCAAGAGGAAGAGAAGGGTGTTAAGGCTAGAAGAAGAAGATGATGATGATGATGAGGAAGAAGATAGGCTGCCTCTCTCAGCAGTTATCCCTTTGCCTAAGGCCAAAAGTCACCCTCCAACAATTACTCCTGAGCTCCAAAGACAAACTGTGAAAGTGAAGCTAGAAGAAGAAGAGCTTTACAAACACCATGATGAGGAGTTGTTGAAGAGGGTTGACAAAGCATATGCAGCCTCCTCATTAATCATAAACATGAGGAAACAAGCTCAGAGACTATACACTCTCAAACATACATTCCAATATCAAAAAGAGAGATTGAGGATTTGGCCTGATCCCAGGGTGTCTCATAGGATCCAAAAGAAAAACATCCCTCAGAGATACAATGGGCAAGTGAAAAAGATTGTACGTGCAGTGATCACACTTGCCATTATAGTATCACCCTGGGAGATCCTTAAAGATTTCAAGAAAGCCTATACATCCAATATACCCCCACAAAAGATGCTGCAAAATAGAATGGTCAAAAAGGGGTTGGTGTATAAGAGGCTTGAGGAAATCAGGAAGGATGTGCTTCAGTTAAATCTTGAGGGTAATCACCCTGATGAATTTGCATACAGAGAGATCACAACAGTGGAGCTCAAAAATGGAAAACAGGTCAAATTCTTCTCTGTGTTTTATGGGTCTAAAGGATTCTTTGAGCGAGAGGCAGAAGAGCTCACCATGGAGGAACAGATAGTATTTCTAGAATCCTACACAAGAGAATCCTATAGGCTCATAGTTAGGAAGTAGGTCTCATGGATGGGGTAACAGCTCTGTGTCCAGTTCCCCAAGATAGAGTTCCCATCCATCCTATGACAATCAGATCTTTGAGACCTCTTCCCAGGCCAGTGCTGATATGGGTCAATTTCTGAGCTGATCCAGAAGTAAAAAGACCAATCTTTCTACCTCAATAAGTGGGACATTCAATAAGCTTAAAGGTTTTGGCTGCATTGATTTAGGGGGAGTTGTTGGACCAAAAGAAGCAATAAGCCAGATCAGAAAAACCTTTAAGTCCCACAAGATATCACAACAACTGCTAAAAGCCTCATCAGCTGTTTGACAAAGATTGAAGACTTCATCAGCTGAAGACTCAAGTACTGAAGACTCAAGTACTGAAGACCATCAGCTGAAGTACAAAGACTGAAGAAAAAGACTGAAGACATCAGCTGATGACAACAACTGAAGACATTAGCTGATGACAACATCTGAAGTTAAAGTCTGAAGTCAAGTACTGAAGCCTTCAGACTTTGTCACAACAGCTGAAGAATCATTCTTCAGTTGTTGTGATGGTTTCCTTTCAGTCTTTTCTTTTCAGTAGTTTCTTTTCTATTTCAGTACTTTGTAAAACGTCTGAAAAGCATGTTCTTCAGACCTTGTAGTTTTATTAGAATCTTTTGAGTAGTTGTAGTAGTTTACACTTGTCTTTTGTAAGAAGATGTCAGCTGTTTGACATCTTCAGTAGTTTAGCTTATTTCAGTAGTTTATTGTAATAACGGTTTGATATCACTGTCAAGTGACATCAGCTGACATCATCTTTTCTATAAAAGGAAAAACGACCTAATTGTAATCCTTGCCGAAGCGTGTGATCAATTAAAATACACCTTTTCGCAGAATTTCTCTCTCTATATATAACTTACTGTTTCATTGCTATATCTCTTGTGTTCTTGCTATAATTTGTTCTAATTATTGTGCTAATTCCACTGCAAATCCAACCTAATTGATCAAACTAGATGCTGAGATCCATTCAGTTTCACTGATTGAAGGGACAATTTCGCTGGTTGAAGGTACAATTTCGCTGGTCGGGCTCACAGTTTCACTGGATGCATAAAAATGGCGAACGAGCCCGTTTTTAACCCAAAATCCTAACTTTTTACGTCCAAATCATTGGTTTACCATCCATGAAACCATATCTAACCTTTTTACATGTTTTCATATGTAAAAATTTGACCTTTATATGTTCCTTTGAAACTTTTTGAACCCAAAACCCTAGAAATCCGGATCTGTTCTAAAGGGATGTTTGGATGACGATTCTTACCTTGATTTGTTGCTCCTTCCATGTGGTTTGAAGGTCCAACTTGCAGATCTTGAATACCTTTCACAACAACACACCAATTCCTTGGGTTTTCTTCACTTTCTCACTCTACTTTCTCTCTCTAGAAACTTGGGGGCTAGGGTTGCAAATGATGGGATGGAGGCTGGTCATGCATGTTTAAGGGATGATTAAGGGCCTTTAAACCCATCAAAACATAGCCCATTAAGGTTAATTTAGTCCATAGCCCACTAACTTACTTTTTTTTAATTAACCCTTAAAAGCCCATTATCATTAAATGGCTTGCTTCGGGAATTTCGGGGCGTTACAAGTCTCCCCACTTATTTAGGTTTCGTCCTTGAAACCTGCCTCGTCGTTAAACATATTGGGGTATTGTTGTCTCATTTCCTCCTCGGATTCCCAGGTGGCATCTGACCCCTTTCGGTGTTTCCATTATACTTTGACTTGTCTGATCTGCTTATTTCTTAACTGCTTCACTTTTCTGTCTAAAATAGCGACCGGCTGTTCCACAAAGTTCAGCTTTTCATCCTCTTCAATATCATGGAGGGGCACAACCATCACATCATCAACCAAGCACTTTCGTAGGTGCGACACATGAAAGGTAGGGTGAATCCCACTTAATTCTTCTGGAAGGTCTAGCCTGTAAGCTACATCCCCAACTCATGCTAGTACCTTAAATGGTCCAATAAACCTGGGACTTAGTTTCGCCCTCTTCCTAAATCGGATAATTCCCTTCCATGGCGACACTTTTAACATTACTCTGTCACCGACGCTAAATTCTATTGGTCTCCTTCTTTTATCACCGTATGACTTTTGTCTATCTTTTGCAGCCTTCATATACGCCTTGATTTTCTCCAGCTTTTCAGTTGTGGCTTCCACGACTTCTAAGCTTCCCAACTCCTTTTGTCCGATGTCACCCCAACAAACCGGGGTCCTACATCGTCTCCCGTACAACATCTCATATGGAGGCATTTTAATACTAGCATGATAGTTATTGTTGTACGAGAATTATGCTAATGGTAGGTGGTTGTCCTAGTTAACACCAAACTCCATGACACATGCTCGTAGCATGTCTTCCAGTGTCTGTATCGTCCTTTCGGATTGACCATCAGTCTGCAGGTGGTAGGCGGTACTGATATGCAACCTTGTCCCCATTTCTTCATTAAACCTCCTCCAAAATTTAGAGCTAAACCGTGTGTCTCTATCTGACACAATCGATACAGGCATACCATGCTATGCAACTATCTCTCTAATGAACAATTCTGTGAGCTTCTCTGAATTGATCGATTCCCTAATGGGTAAGAAATGAGCACCCTTAGTCAACCTGTCTACTATTACCCAAATTGTATCATTACCTTTAGTTGTATGCGGTAACTTAGTAATAAAATCCATTGTAATATGTTCCCACTTCCATTCCGACACTTCCAATGGTTGAACATACCCATAAGGTCTTTGGTGCTCAGCCTTCACTTGTAGGCACGTTAGACATTTATTTACATATGCAACCACATCTCTCTTCATCCCAGGCCACCAATAATCTTTCTTCAAGTCGTGGTACATCTTATTTGCTCTTGGATGTATTGAGTAGCGGGTCTTGTGTGCTTAATCAAAAATTTTCTCTCATAAATCTCCATACCTCGGAATCCATATCCGATCATAGATGGCCTTCACCCAATGTGTTATCGACTAAATCATAGGCCCTTCCCACTATTTGTTCCTTCTTAATTTGTTGTTCCTTAAAGGCTTCCACCTGAGCTTCGCTGATCAACCTCATAACATCTGGGGTCACTACTAGTTGGCACGCCTTGACCCGAATTGGTTCATATCCTTCCTTTCGGCTCAGGGCATCGGCTGCCACATTGGCTTACCCGGGTGATAATGGATTTCACAGTCTTAATCCTTTATCAGCTCCAACCACCTCCTCTGTCTCATATTTAGGTCTTTCTGCTCAAAAAATATTTCAGACTTTTGTGGTCGGTAAATATGGTGCACTTAATTCCATACAAATAATGTCTCCATATCTTCAATGCGAACACTACTGCGGCAAGTTCCAAATCGTGTACCGGGTAATTAACCTCCGTGTCCTTTAGTTGTCTGAATGCGTAAGCTATAACCTTTCCTCTTTGCATTAACACACAGCCTAACCCGAAGTAAGAGGCATTGGAGTATACCGTTAAGTCTTCATCTCCCTCTGGTAGGGTTAGTACAGGAGCTTTGGTTAGTCTATCCTTCAATTCTTGAAACGCATCTTCCTGTTCTTTTCCCCAGTCGAACATCACGTTCTTCCTCATTAACCTTGTTAATGGGGAAGCTATCTTTGAGAAATCTTTGATGAACCTTCTATAATACCCAGCCAATCCCAAGAAACTACGGATTTCAGATGGCGTCCTTGAGGAATTCAATTGCGTAACTGCTTCAACTTTTGCTGGATCAACCATAACCCCCTCGGAATTTATAACGTGCCCCAAAAACTGCACCTCCCGTAGCCCGAATGCATATTTAGAGAACTTCGCATACAGTTTCTCCTATCGTAATGTTTCTAACACCTCCTTGATATGGCAAGCGTGGTCTCCTTCGTTCTTTAAGCATATCAAGAAATTGTCAATGAAGACTATTACTGATCTGTCCAACATCGGGCGACACACGCGATTCATTAAGTCCATAAATGCCGCAGGAGCATTGGTTAGCCCGAAAGACATAACTAGAAACTCATAGTGTCCATAGCGCGTTCGGAAAGCCGTCTTTGGGATATCTTGCTCCCTTACCTTCAGTTGATGATATCCGGATCGGAGATCTATTCAGGAGAACCAGCTTGTCCCTTGCAACTGGTCAAACAGATCATCTATTCTAGGTAGAGGGTATCGATTCTTCACGGTCAACTTATTCAATTCCCTGTAATCTATACACATCCTCATGCTGCAATCCTTCTTCTTCACAAACAACACTGGAGCACCCCATGGAGAAATACTGGGCCTAATGAATCCTTTGTCAAGAAGTTCTTGCAGTTGTGACATGAGCTCCTTTATCTCGGACGGGGCTAGGCGGTAGGGTGTTTTAGCAATGGGCTGGGCTACTGACAGTAAATCAATCTGAAACTCTATCTCCCTATCTGGTAGTACCCCTGGCAGATCCTCCGGGAATACATCAGGAAAGTCCCGCACCACTGGTACATCCGACAACTCTTTCGCTTTATCTTTAACATCTTTGACATATGCTAGATAAGCCCCGCACCCTCGCCTAATACATTTCTTCGCCTTGATCATGGAAATGATCCTTGGAACCTTGCAACCGTTATCACCGTAGATCATAATCGGACTACCATAGGGAGTCGTTAATCAGATTATCTTTTGCTGGCATATTATGTTAGCATCATGGGCAGCTAACCAATCCATTCCTAGTACGACATCGAAACCTCCTAAGGTCATGGCAAACAATTGTGCGGGAAAGTAATGACCTCCTAGTTTAATGTGGCAATCCTCTAACACTCTGACTATTCTAATGGACTTACCATCGGCCGTTTCTACTTCGAAAGCATCATCTATTTCCTTAGTTTGGATATCTAGAGTAGCACAGAAGGATGTAGATACAAAACTCTTACTGGCACCACTATCAAATAATATGGAGGCACAAACATCATTGACAAGGAACATACCTGACACCACGTCCGGGTCTTTCCTTGCCTCCTTGTTCATGGTGAAAGCCCTTGCCCTGGCCTTGGGCCTTCCATCATCCCTTTTGTCATTATTCCCACTTGTTCCCGAGTTCCCCTGTTTAGCTTTCTTGCAATCTCTACTGTGGTGCCCCGACTCATGGCAATTGAAGCACTTGTTCACTTCCGGGCATTCTCTAGCCATGTGACCAGTTTTCGCACACCGGTAGCACCCATAGCTACGCACTCGGCACTCTTCGGGATGCATCCTCCCACACTTCCCACATTCCTTAACTTCGTCGACCCCCTTCACAATCACTTGTTTTGCATCCACCCTTGCTTTCTTGTTTCCCGGTTGGTAGTTACCATTTACATACCTCTTCCCATTATTATTCCAAACTTTCCTCGTTTCACCAACTATCACTGGCCTGCGATGATCGTACAACCTTCCATTGAGGTCCCCCGCTGACCTAAAAGAACTAGGTCGGGCAGTGACCATGTCCCTACCAATGTCCAGAGGCAACCCTTGTATGTACCTCTTGATCCTCTTGGATTCAGGAGTCACCAAGTCAGGCACCAGATATGCCATTTCATTGAATTTTGTGGTGTACTCCTGATGTGTCATGTTTCCAGCCTCCAAGCTCACAAACTCTTGTTCAATCTTGTCAAGCTCTCTTTCTGGACAGTACTCCTCTATCACCAACGTCTTCATTTCTAGCCACTTCATCCTCTTAATAGCCTCCTCCCTGTAAGACTCAACGACGTTATCCCACCAACACAGTGCTGGATCCAAAAGGGAATGGGAAGCAAACTTCACCTTTTGGTCTTCCCGTCAATCGCTGATCCTCAGCACGACTTCTATTTCCCTGATCCAATGCTGAGTAGTAGTAGCGTTACCAGTGCCATCAAATGTTGGGGGCTTACACCTCTGAAAAGCCCCGTAGCGGCACCCCTTTGCCACCTCTTCCACCTCAGAATCTTCATTGTTACCCAAATGATCTTCCTCATCACTCATTTCCTCAGTCTTGACCGCATCCTTCTTATCAACCTTCTTTGAAGCCGTACTCTTTTTACCGCACCCTTAACCTGCTCCACAACCTCCGCAAGCAGAGCGGGCATCACTCCAGATATGATCTGGTGCACCTCTTGGGCAATAGCTTCCTTTACTGTTTCCTTCAGCTTTGCATGGTCAATGGTAGGCCCCTCGGCTCCCGTTTCTAACTCAACCTCCTCCTTAACCAGTTCCTCAACCGGCTTTCTGGTTTACCTTTTTGTCGGTTTCATAGTTTTACTAGCAGTTTCTTTAGCCTTGGTAGGGGGACTTCCCTTAGTGCTTTTTCGGGTGACCATAGCTGGAACTGCTTTCTTTGGTGCCATTCTTTCTACTTCCTATAAGATTCAGAATGTCAATATGGTCTTTCAAGGCAAGTTCAGATCACGACAAGTTTTGTAAATTTTTAATAATAGTGGCCAGTTGTGATTAACTACTTATAGAACTTCTCATGTCGTAAACTCTCCTATCCTGAACCACACTAACACTAGAACCTACTATACCTATTCTATGCACGTGTAGGTCACATAAATTCAGATAGGCACCATAGATAATATTATCATACCCTACCCTCGATTCTAACTTAAATAAGAAGGCACTACCCATCAGAATAATACTTACAGCATATTTTGTTACATCTTGGCATGGAGCTTCTTGGACTGACATCCTTGACACTTGTTCCCATCGTCTGTTTAAGTTTACATTTATAAAATAGTTTTCCCAAATCTCTTAAACATTGGCTCTGATACCAACTTGTAAGGCCCTGATCTCAGGAAACCTCACAGTTCGTCATTCACAGCAAAAACATAGATTTAAAGCATTCGTTTACGTATATATGTATATATCTTACAGCAGAAAGATATAGTAATTGCAATTCATTACAACATAGTTAAATTAAAATATAAACATTGTCTTTAAACATCAAATTCTGTTTAAAATCCTCTTAAATTATTCTTCATCAGGGATGCCAGTCTTTAGATGCCATGAAGCTTTGAATCCATGCTTCCATCCCATAAGCCCTAACACTTACTTTCCAACTAATATGCATAAAAAGTCAGCTTCGCTGAGTGAATTCAAGGTTTACTTTGTTAAATAACTTTTGTAAGAGGTATTAGTTTTAACATTTGAAAATAATCATCATCTATCAGAACATTGATACACGCGGGTTATCGCTTTATCGGTGCTTTGCCACTACTTGTTAATTATTACTCTTCTTTATCCGTCAATTCATAGTTACTATCGGTGCCTATGATAAACACAGGACTTTACCGACACGCCAATTTAGACCTTATTGTTGTACCCAAACTGGCCAATATTGTCATGCCAATCCAGGCCTTACTGACCTGCCTGTTCGAGCCTTTACTTTATCATTGTGAGGGCACAACAGATGCAACCCTCCTTTATCAAATGCTTGCAATGCTTTACTTTATCAAGGTACACATTATGGGCCCAATAACAGTTCTTTAAGTTTTACTTATATCTTTAGTTTTCACATACACTTAACACATAATAAGAAGCAAACTCTTAGTCTAAGCATTTACATTTCATCAACCAAAAGAGATAAACCAGATAACCGACCCTCCGTGGTACAGCGGGGGTTCCGGGGTGGTAGCCCCTGATAGCGGGGTTGTAGGGGCGGCAGCCCCTAGTAGGGTCCAAGGGGCAACGCCCCTGGCTGGGGCCAGGCTGAACTTAGCAAAATAGCTTCAATTCTAAGTTACTTAAGCTATAGTCCGAATACAGGAGCTGCACGGAAGTTAATACACAAAAACGTCATTTTCTTCACAATTTCGTTGACAGTTTCGTTGGCAGTTTCGCTACCAGTTTCGCTGCCAGTTTCGCCGGGCAGCACTTATGCCAGTTTCGCTGCAAAGATTCGCTGCCATGAGCACCCAACTTTCGTTGGAATTTTCTAGATTCGCTAAGTCTTAATGGTTTTCTCGAACACAATAGTTTCGCTTAAGCGAAACTACAGTTTCGCTGGTTGAAGGGACAATTTCGCTTGTTGAAGGTACAATTTTGCTGGTGGGGCTCACAATTTCACTGGATGCATAAAAATGATGAACCAGCCCGTTTTTAACCCAAAATCTTAACTTTTTACGTACAAATCATTGGTTTACTATCCATGAAACCATATCTACCCTTTTTACATGTTTTCATACGTAAAAATTTGACCTTTATGTGTTACTTTGAAACTTTTTGAACCCAAAACCCTAGAAATTCGGATCTGTTCTAAAGGGATGTTTGAATGATGATTCTTACCTTGATTTGTTGCTCCTTCCTTGTGGTTTGAAGCTCCAACTTGTAGATCTTCAATACCTTTCCCAACAACACACCAATTCCTCGGGTTTTCTTCACTTTCTCACTCTACTTTCTCTCTCTAGAAACTTGGGGGCTAGGGTTGCAAATGATGGGATGGTGGCTGGTCATGCATGTTTAAGGGATGATTAAAGGTCCTTAAACCCATCAAAACATAACCCATTAGGGTTAATTTAATGCATAGCCCACTAACTTACTTTTTTTAATTAACCCTTAAAAGCGCATTATTATTAAATTGATTGCTTCGGGAATTTCGGGGCGTTACACAAACACAAAACATATTACGAATGATGTCCTAGAATTTGTGACATGTGATCTTTGACATTGTAATTTAAATGTAGTAAATTAATTCAATTATATTTGTATCCATAGATGATATAACCTTTAACTATTTCACCTCACATTATACTAATAGTCGCACAATAGATCACAGTAGGTAGTTTTCAGCAATCAGAATAGTATTCACCAATCCACACATATAGCTCAAATCTTTCAACCCTTGATTGCCAAAATAACAAGATGATTCCTTTAGCCTGAAAATAGAAATAGATTTATAGTTTACTACAAACTAATATATAGGGTAAAGAAAATAAGGGTCTTGGATTGTAATTAACTTGATGTATTTAACAATCTATATACCAGCTCATAATCAATATTGTACTTTCTTTATTTCATGCAGTTAAAACTTGATGTATTTAACAATTTATACACCAAACCCTTCAACAGAAAATTATTGAAAGATCAATTGTATTGCAAACTAAAATCTACCTGTAGAGAATGTCAAAATTTCAAATAGAATACCCATGACTCATTATACGTGAGGTAATAAACTTGGTAGGCTTTTTGAGAGATCTTTAATGCAAGTGAACTCAAGTTTAATAGCAATGAACACCATAAAACAATTTAACAATAGGGATCAAAATAAGGCAAGCTAAGTGATTTCTCAATTAAAGATATTAGAACCCTAACTCCAACTTAGAGTTCCTAAAATCAAAAGAAAGCTTAGAACAAGTTACATTGTCTCTTTTCGATACATGATAATGTCTTTTATTGTTTCTTTTTTTCTTCTACCATCAAATACTCAACCTCGAGAAATACGTTAAAAACTAAAAAATATTGATACAACACAACTAAAATATTCAATGTCATCAATGAAAAATTTCTAAATTAACCCAAATAAAGCTTAGTGAAGAAAATCAGAAGCAAATCAAAGTCTGATGTCGAACCGATGACATACTTACTGCAATGGAAGTGGGATGGAGGCTTTGTAGAAAGAATCAACACCGAAGAAACAAATAAGGAGATGAAGAATCGACGTATCAAGTGCAAGTGATAAAGGATGGAAGAAAGATGTGTTGGAGAAGAAGAAGATGATGATAAAACCGATTGGAGGAGGGGGTGGATGGCGGTGGTCTTGGAAGGGGTGTTGGTATATTGAACTCAAGGAAAACAAATAGCACAAGAATGCTCAGAAACTTTTTATTATTATTGAGACTCGATTGAAGGTGCAGCAAATACATGAAACCAATCAGCATTATATACTGATGGAAATAACTAGAAATGTGGAACATCCTAAATAACTAGGACTACTTTAACAAACTAGTCGTTAGTCACCTTATTTTAAAAACAAGACTTATTCAAATAATAAAAAAGAAACACGTGCACATGCATGTAAGCATATGCGTAAAAAGTTCCCGAGTCAAATTAGGGGGAGTTGAATCATTGTTCAATGCCCTCCCGTGATTCAAGCTCCATAACTCCCAGTGTGTGCCTGAGGTAAACAAACTTGTCTCTTAGCAGTGGCTTTCTCAATACATCAGTAGGTTGATTATGAGTACTGCATGGCTCTAATTGAATCTATTCTCGTGTGACCATCTCTTATATGTAATGATACTTAAGCTTAATATGTTTAGATCTGTTGTGCATAACCGGGTTCCATGACAGATTGATTGTTAACCGAAAGATTATCTTGATTAAACCCGAGATCCTCCAAGACCCTTCTTATGAAAATAGCCTTACGAGCGGCCTCAGTAGTTGAAATGTATTCTACTTATGTACTTGAAAGAGCTACCGTTTGCGGTTTTTTTGACCTCCAAGCAACTTCACCACTTCCCACAGAGAAAACATAGGCTGAAACACTCTTCCTATCGTCTCCACAGCTCGCCCAGTCACTATCATTGTGCCCAACTAATTCAACACCTTGAGCTCGTTTTTATCATATCCTAAACTTGGTAGTGTGAGCTACATACCTCAAAATTCGCTTAGCAGCAAGAAGATGGATTTTGGATGGTTGTTACATGAATCCATATACTAGACTCACAGCATAGGCAATATCTGGCGTAGAGTGAGTCAAGTATATCAGACCACCAACCAAGCTTCTAAACACTTCCTCATTTTCTTTATCTGCCCCATCTTGTAGTTGTAACTTATCATTACTGCTCAAGGGTGTGAACTCCTCTTTACAATTCTTCATCCCAAATTGATCGAGAAGAGTGTTACCATATCGCTCTTCACACAAGAAAATTCCCTTTATTAGATTGTGTCACTTCAAGACCCAAAAAATATTTGAGTGCTCCCATGTCAATCATCTCAAAAGATTTTATCATCTTGTCTTTAAATTCCTTCATCATATCATAACAATAAGAAGTATAGATAATATCATCGACATATAGACAAACATAGATAATGTTACCTGAACTTCCATCATGAAGTAGTTGTTGATTTTTGCATACCAAGCCCTGGGAGACTGTTTTAACCTATAAAGAGCCTTATTCAGCTTGTAGACAATATCAGACTTTTCACATACAAGGAATCCTTTAGGCTGCTTGACATAGATGTCTTCAGATAGTTCTCAATTGAAAAAAGTTGTCTTCATGTCCAGCTGATAAATGCACCAACCCATTTGAGCTGCAACAGTAAATCTAGAAACCGGTGTGAATGTTTCATGAAAATCAACTCCATGTTTTTTTAGAATAGCCCTTTGCCACTAATTGACCCTTGTGTTGCAACACTTTGCCATCAGGTCCCAACTTCGTTTTGTACATCCATTTAAGCCCAACGGCATTTTTTTTAGGAGGCAATGACACTAACTGCCAATTATTGTTCTTTTAAATAGCTTGTAGTTTAGTAGTCATAGCTTCTTGCCACTCTTTATGTTTGATTGCTTCTGTGTAAGTGGAGGGATCGGTCACGGTAAGAGCAAATTGGCAAGTGAGAACATTATCATCATGAGATAAACCTTTACTTGAGTAATAATTTTTAAGTCAAACTGGAGGTTTAGTTGGTCTACGTGATGGTTCAGGAGCTGAAATGGGATGAGTATTATTGATTTTGCTTGTAGGAATGAATTGACTATTGGTTTGAGGACTTTTATGTGTAGGAGTAGGTGAAGTGGGTATGGAAGGTGAACTGGGTATAATATTTGATGGAGACAACATACTAGGGTTTGACTCATGTGAGTTAGGTATAAAGGTAGGTGTAGGTGTAGATGGAATACTGGGATTATGGTTCAAGTGGTCAAGATCAGATAGGAATGGGTCAATAAAGTTGTAAGCTTTATGGTTTGAGTTTGAAGCTTTTATCCATACCCATTTCGTATCCTCAAGGAATACCACATCTCGTTTAATAGAAAATTCCTTTGAATCAGGATTAAAGAGTCTATACCCACTACTCTGATTAGAACACCCAATAAAATATTCTTTTCTGACTTATTATCAAGCTTCATTCGTAGCTGAGATGGTATGAGACCATAAGCTACACAACCAAATGTCTTAAGCCGACAGATAATTGGTTTCTTTCCAGACCATGCTTCGAGTGGTGTATGATTGGCTAAAGAGTTGGTAGGTGACCGATTTATGTTATAGATGGCTTTTGCCACAACCTCATTCCATAGGTACCCAGGCAGACCCTTCACTTGTGACAAGGTTCTAGCAAGGTTTATCACTGAATGGTTATTTCTTTCTACTACCCCGTTATGCTAGGGGTATAAGGTATGGTAAGTTCTCACCATATCCTATTCAGATCACGATAAGTATCAAATTCCTTTGAGCAAAACTCAACCCCACGATCAAATTCCTTTGAGCAAAATTCAACCAAAGCTTTAAAGACTTTGTATTTTGTAAACACTTCACTTTTATTGGCCAAGAAACGCTTCACTTTTATTGTACCAATAATTTTTCTTTATGTGACCAAATTTTCTACAACAGTGACACTGTGGAACTTTGCTTCTATCGAGTGTGTCACGCCCGCAACCAGATCCTTGGCCGCGGAATGATGTTCTACCTCGCCCTCTCCCACAAGGAGATCTTTGGTCTTCAAACACTTGTAATGCCTTTTCTTCTTGAACTTCAGTTGGTTTGGCAGGACTAATAGGAGAGCTCCGGCTATTCATTCTCTCCTCTTGGGACTGTAGAAAGCCCATTAGCTTGATAGATGTGATTTCAGGCGATTAATAGACCACCTCGATAGATGATATGACATAATCAAACCTGGGAGAAAGATTCCGTAGTATTTTTTGAACCATCTTTTGATTGGTGAGCTCTTCACCAAATGACTTTTGTTGTCCGATGTTATTCATCACACGTGAGGAGTCGTCTCCCATAGTTTCATCATTGTTCATGCAAAGATTTTCAAATGCTCGTCGTAGACCTTGAAGCTTGACGGCTTGAACCCGGGAATCACCTTGAAACTCTATAAGTAATGTATCCCAAGTCTCCTTAGCCGAATTCACAACAACGATTCCGGAAAAGAGGCTGTCATGGACACCTTGTTGGATGAGCGTTATGGCAAGAACATCTTTTCTTTTTACTTCTTGGTTATCCGGTACACCTTCACTCACCGCAGTAATGCCGAGAAACACAAATTCTCAATGTTCTCTTGATTGCAGGATCATTTTCATACGTAGGATCCAATGGTCGTAACCTTCCCTTATGAAAACTGGAATGAGGGGAGAGGTGGATGAAGACGGAGTAGTTGCATCAGCCATGAGAGTGAACAACAGTGAATTACTCAAGCTCTGATATCAATTTGCTGGTATATTGAACTCAAGAAAAACAAATAGCACAAGAATGCTCAGGAATTTTTTATTGTTTTTTAGACTCGATTGAAGGTGCAGCAAATACATGAAACCAATCAGCATTATATACTTATGGAAATAACTGGAAATGAGGAACAACCCAAATAACTAGGACTACTTTAACAAACTAGTCGTTAGTCACCTTATTTTAAAAACAAGATTGATTCAAATAATAAAAAATAAACACGTGCACATGCATGAAAGCAAATGCGTAAGAACTTCCCGTGTCAAATTGGTGGGAGTTGAGTCATTCTTCAATAAGGGGTTAAGGGTTCTGTTGAGAGCCTACTAACTTTTTGAATTTTGAATCTACCTTCACTGTTGGAGTATGCTTAATCTATTGTACGTAATGCTTCAATGCTTGCAAAACACTTAATTTAAATAGTTTTGTGTAAAATGACATCCTTGCCCTTCCTATATGCATATTAATATAGTATAGATGTATGATGTATATGTAAAGCTATTTTATGGTTTCATTTTATCCATACCCCTGTCTTTACGTATGCACATACATATAGGAAGAGTAGTGATAAAAATCAATAAATAATGTGATCGGTTTTATTGGTTTTCTCTAGTTTTCATATAACTATGTAGTTTTCTTAGGATCCTTACTATATAATACATATATATATATATACGTATATAGATGTGTCTGTATATATGTATATATATGTGTGTCCATATATATGTATATATATGTGTCTATATATATGTATATACATGTATCTATATATATGTATATATATATATGTATACATATATGTGTCTACATATATGTATATATATGTATCTATGTATATGTATATATATGTGTGTATATATATATATATGTATATATATATGTGTGTGTGTGTGTCTATATAAATTTATATATATGTATCTATATATATATGTATATATATGTATATATATAAATATATATATGTATATATATGTATATATATATGTATGTATGTATATATATGTATATATACATATGTATATACATATACTAGAAGGGTGTCTGCGCAATGCGGCAGGATGGTATTTTACATTCGGCACGTGTTTTTAATATTTTGTTATTCTTCTAGTATTTTTACAAAAATCTATTATGTTTCTTCTTAGTTAAAATTTAAAACACCAAATAAATGGGTTCTGTACTACTACTTGTAAATTTACGCATTTACGTATTATATTTCACAAAATACAGGTTCAGCAAAAGTTTACACCAAAATGTTAAAAAAACACAGGTCACCTTTGTTATCATAAAAAGTATTTAAACGTGATAGATTAAAAGATATAGATAAAATGTTTAAACAATTTAAGTTTATTTTGGTTTATGTGTGAATAATGTAAAATTGTTTGTAAGTGTTAGTAAGTGTAAGGTTATTATATAATTAATTGTAAGACGTAATCTGTAAATAATGTTATAAATATTAATTTACCCTTAAAAGTTGTTGTGTCTTATGCATTGAATAAAGTAATTGTACTTAAATTTATGGCATCTTAAAATACCCTTATCATATGCTTTATATATAGTATAGATATAATAGATTTTGTTTATAACTTCTTATGTATATGTTTTTCTAAAGGTGCAGATGGTATTCATAAAGAATGACCCAATAAGTTTCTTTTTGTTTTCCAAGACTTTGATGGTCGGATGGGAGGGGTATGCAAATATGCAGATGTAGGTTTGAAGGGAGAAGGAGAGGTTATGGGTTTAACACACCATCCAAATTTATGCTAATTGTCTCCATTTTACAAGCTTCAATTAATATTGACTAATGAAAATCTTAATAAGTAACTTACTTTATTATTTGGTATTATTGGTTTGGTATTTTAGAATTTTTACTTGTTTTTGTCTTTCTCAAATCGGCTCACTTTTACCTTGTTTATCGTGTGTACGATTATAATTAAACAGCTGATGCAACCAAATCAACCAAACAGCTACCAGCATGCATGCATGAAATACAGAGTAGAAGTTACTTAGTAAGTTTTACACACTTCATAGAAAATATTCTAAGTGTAAAATCACCCAAAGCCAAAGACCAAATCTTCTGAAGCCAAAGATGAAGTCTTTCGAAGCTTTAATGACAAAGTCTTCCGAAGCCAAAAGATTGATAACTGATTTGTTCCAAAGATGGAGAAGACATGCTTTCTCTGATCAACTTTTACATAAAGCTGACCAACTTTCCATTGTCACCCAAAAGACTCACCAACTTATACAAGTTGGTGAAAAGGTCGATGCTTTAGTGAAATGTAGATTATGGTTTGGAGTCTGTAACTTTCTACTTTGTACCTTTTATCCATTTTGTAATAGATTAGGATGTGAGCTATGACATATCATACATTAGTCATAAGGCAATCTGCCTTTTGACTGTAGATGGGATCTTGTAGTCTAGATTAGTGTTTCCAGCTATAGGATGTAGTATAAAGTATCTCAGGTTTTTATATTTCTTTTTATGCTTTGTGACACTTGTAATAAAACTTGAGAGCAATATACATCATTCTTGAAGACCATACTTATCTTGCTCTTGTTCCTAGTTATGTATCAATTCTTACTTGTGTTCTTAGTGTCTCCATATAAACCCGGTTCCTGATTTGATCTGTTAAGTGTTCTCACACTCTTCTTATTGTGAGACAGATCGTATTGACCATCCCTTAACCAGATCTGCATATGGTATCATAGATTTTCAAGCTCTTGATTGTAAGATCTCACCATCTTAAATGCTCTCAATTTCATAAATCACTTGACTTCTTAATGTAACGCCCGAAAATTTATGGAAGACAAAATAAAAGAAAATATAAAGAAAGAAAGGTGAATTATCAAAGTGGAGGCGATAAAATGTACAAAAGGACAAACCTCTATTATTTTATGTTTAAAAAGGAGTGGCCGCCCATACATCACCTTTTCTATAACTGCTTTCGGCTGTAAAGAAGAAAGCAGAAAGGAGAAGCAGAAGTTTCATCATTTGTAGAGAAGAAGAAGAAGAAGAAGATCTACTTATATATGAGTTTTTCTTATGTTTTCTTTGGTTTCAGCTGAGTTTTCAGCTTCGAGACCAATCCTTTGGTGTTTGTGTGTGTTCGGTTGTCTGTTTTTGGTGTGTATAAGTGTTAGAACATCAAGAGTTCTTGAATTTGAAGAAGTTTTACTTGAAAGCTATCAAAGGTAGTTCTAAATCCCTGGTTTTACTATTTTAAACTTGTTTTGGGGATAAAAACATATGTAACTATCTTTAATAAATTTCAGTATGTTATTACCTCGGTATAAACATGTGGGTGAATGTTTGGGTATGTTTTGTTTATGTTTCATGTTTATATGCTTGTTTAGGTGCTTAGTATGTTAGAAGTGGGATAAGAACATGTTAGAATGATTATTAGGGTCTAAAAATGGTGTAAGTCGAATAGAACAACTGCCCATGCGCTTAGATTTGGCCCACGCGCCTAAGTGTCTGTCCATGTCCATGCGCCTAGGAACTGTCCATACGCCCAACTATTGGTTCAAGAGCCCAACACTTTTCTCATGCACCCAACACTTTGCTCATGTGCCTAACACTTTGCCCATGCCCCTGAATTTCCGTATGCGCCCACTGCCCATGCGCCTAAGTTTGGCTCATGTGCCCAAGCAGGGTCCATGCGCTCAAGCAGTGTCCATGCGCCTAAGTTTTTCCCATGTTCCTAAGTTTTTTTCCATGCTCCTAAATTTTTCCCATGTGCCCAACTATTCATATGCCTGCGTAGTACCCATGCGCCTACATAGTGCTCATGCGCATAATGTAACATCTGGTTTCTAAATCCGGACTTGTAAATTGTATTATAGTTATGTTTAATTAATTAAGTTGAGTTCGTTTGTTAAGATTGGTGTTCAGTCGCATGACTTGCATGCGAATGAACTTCAGTCGCATCCCTTACGTGCGAATGAGACTCAATCGCACAAATGGTAGGCGTATGGGCTTCAGTCGCACGATTTAGTCGTACGAATGGGGTTCAGTCGTGCGACTGGGTGTGAGGCGGTTAAGATGTATGTGTGGATAAGTAAGGAGGTGCAGAGGGTTCAAAAGCAGATTCCTATCTGCATCATCTCCATTACCTTGTTCCCTTCACACCCAAACAACCCTGTTCTCACGAAATTGACTAAGGCAACTCCGTTTCGGTAAGTTTTGGATGTCACGGATCAATCTTGATATGTTATAAGCTGTGTATATGATTGAATTTGATCCAATAACACGTTAAAATCAGTGATTTGGTCTTGTTCTTTTCTAAGTTAAAAATCCGGGAATTCGGATCTGAGTTTTTGTGAAGTTTTGATAAAATAATGATCCGAAACCATTGTAAACGATGTGTATATGTTCTGTTTTGAATATGACATGATTTTGATGGTTAAAACTCAAATTTTGAGTAAGTTTGGATAAAAAAACATCAAGAACACAACTGCTGATCCGTTTCAGATGAATGGGCTCAGTCGCATGCCTCAGTCGTGCGAATGAGAGTCTAGTCGTGCGACTGAGTGCGAATAGAGGTTCAGTCATGCGACTGAGAACTCAGTCGCCTAGTTAGAAGACCGAATGAAGACGAGTGATCACTTTACACGAATGAGGACTTAGTCGTGCGAATGAATGGTCAGTCGTACGACTGGAAGTTCAGTCGCATAATTCAAGCACATGGTTCAGTCGTGTTGGACCCTGAAAGGATCATACATGCCAATTCAAGAGGTGGATGGTTGTTCTGCTGGAAATCTCCCCAAGTCCAAGAAGAAATGCTGATCAAGAAGTTACTACAACAAGATGAAATAATACAAGTGTCGGCTATCCGCATTTGTTAATGCGGATGCACAAGAACAAATGCTGACAAGTATTTGTTCATCCGCATTAACTAATGCGGACAACCGACAAATGCGGACAAGACTTTTGTTCATCCGCATTAACCAATGCGGATGTTCAGTAACAAATGCGCTCAGTGTTTGTCCGCATTTGTCAATGCTGATGACCAAACACCAATGCGGAAGATAGAAGACTAATGCTGATGAAGACTTACTCATCCGCATTAACAAATGCGGATGACTAAGAACAAATGCGTACGAAGACAAACTATTCTGTACAGTTAGGGTAGTTTAGTCATTTTGTACAAGCTGTAAGTCAGCCTATAAATAGATCAGAAACCTCGTATGTGAGTAGATTTTTTAGAGATTTTAGAGACTTTTGAGACTTTAGACTTTGTATCTCAAAACTCCTGACTTTTGACACCTCTAATTCTGTGTTTCATCCGAGGTTGTCTTGCATTGTTACTGTAGCTTGCTAAACCCTAGCATTTACTTTGTAACAGTTCAGATAATCAATACAAGTGCATTTATGAGTATTTCAAGTGTTAAATGTTCATTGATTGTTTGATTCCGCCTCTCAATCATTGACTCAATCAACATATTTGATCCTTGTTGATTCACATCAACAGAGAATATCATTCTCAAAAACCCAGTCAATTGGTATCAGAGCCTTGGCTCTCGGTTATTACCCAGATCCGCTCAGATCTGTGTTTAACCCGATTGATCTGTTGCTTGAGTTGCTGCTTAGAGATTTCGAACATCTCTTCTCAGTATTCTAACCAAATACTCTCAGATCTACTCAACTGCTACTGTTCATCCAAAGTTGTTCTTCGAACGAAAACAGTTTCAGGTTGCACTTTCATTAAAACAAGAACATCTAAAGTCAAGACTCAGAATAGTCTCACTGAAATACACACATTCTCAGCAGATCCTTTGTTACAGTACTAAGTTTGGACTATTTGGACGAATCAAACATAAAATCAGTTAAAACCAGATCTAAGCAAGTTAAAACAAAAAGTTAACCATGGACTCACATAACTATTCTGAACTTGGGCATGCTTCAAAACCACCCATGCTCAAGCATAAATCTGAATATAAACAATGGAAAATCAGATTCATGAATTATGTTACAGGTGTTGATCCTGATTATTGGATCTCTATTTGCAAAGGCCCACACATCCCTGTTACATTATCTGCAGATCAAGCTGCTTTATACAAGACTGCAAGAATCCCTATTGAAGACCTTACTCTTGATGACGATGATTACAAGAAGATCAAGATTGACCTCAAAGCTTACTCCATACTCACTCAAGCACTCAAAATGGATGTGCTCAAGAGATTGGAAAAGTATGGCACTGCAAAAGCAGTATGGGACGCCCTGAAAATCATGTGTGAAGGAAGCAGTGAAGTGGCTGAAATCAACAAAGACAAGCTTCTGAATCAGTATGAGACATTCCATCACTCAAAAGGGGAGTCTATCTCTAAACAGTTGCATAGATTTGTGCAATTGGTGAATGATCTAGAGATTATGGGAGTCACCTACAAGTCAAAGGAGTTAAACAAGAAGATGTTACATAGCCTTCCAGAAACATGGAAACAAAATGTAACCATGCTAAAGAACACTCTTGATCTAGAGAGCACAACTCTAGATATTATGATTGCCAAGATTGAAGCTTTGGAACTAGATGAGAGAAGCAGAAACCTTGGAGGACCCAAAGTTGTGGAGGCTTACAAGTTTCCAACTGATTCTCACTCTGTTGAGAATGCCTTCATCATTGAAGAAGATGACTTTCTCTCATCAAGGGATCAATCTAAACCCACTGGATTCATAGCAGCTCAACCTCCAAGCAGGCCATCAACCTCATCCCCACCTGCTTCAACACCAACCCCTGATGATTCAAAATCTGAAGAACAAAAAGCAACCTACAATGCTTTTGTTGCAAGCTTTGAAGCCTATTTGGGAGGAAGACTCACATCTGCACATCTGATACAAGAAGACTTAGAAGAAATGGATCCAGATGATGTAGAGGAAATGGATTTGCAATGGCAAATGGCAATGATAGCTATGAGAGCTAAGAAATTTTTCAGAAAAGGTAAAAAGCTTCACCTGAATGAAAACACCAAGCTTGGATACGATAAATCAAAAGTGAAGTGTTTTAACTGTGGTATGACTGGCCATTTCTCAAGAGAATGTACTGCTCCTAGAAGAAACCACAATGCTCAAAGGGTTCCACAAAACCAGTCATCATCACAGCCATCTGCAAGCTTTCACTCCGACAGTTATAACCAACAATATCATCATCAGCAACAATCACAACAGACTCAACCTCAACTGACCAATCGAGCTTATGGAAGCAATCAGCCATCAGCTAATGCTCTTGTTATCAGGCAGGATGGAGTATGTGACTGGAGCATGTATGCAGAGGAAGTGAAGCCTCAATTTCAAAATCATGCACTCATGGCTCACATCAATGATGGACCTTCTCCCATGCCCACTGAGGTAAAAACTAACCTTTGTAGTGATAAATGCATTCATGAAGTACAAGGTTATAGAGAGCATAATCATAAACTAGCTGATAAAATAAAAGAAGAAAAGGTTAAATCTGAGATGCTTAAGAGAGAAATTAAAGGCTTTGAAATTAAAATTAAGTTTCTTATCTCAGACATTGAGAAATTGCATGGTGAAAAGTACTCTCTTGCAGCTGAGAATGAGCAACTGACTGAAAAGTTAGCTCAATCTAAAACTGAACTCAATCTTATTGAGTTGAAACTAGAAAAGTTTCAACAGTCATCAGTTAAGCTGCAAGAAATGCTTGACTCACAAAAGGATCCCAAAGACATGTCAGGTATTGGATACAACTCGTGTCCACCACCATACAATGATAACTATACTGTCATGCCTGAATCTGTTTCACTCCAACAAGAAAATGAGCCTAACACTATTGAACCTAAAACAATGGTAAATCAAGTCACCAATCCTCAAAACAGACCCAGTGCTTACATTGAAACAAATGAGGATAAAATCAAGTTAGGACATCCCATTAAAATTAAGGAGTGCTCAGACAAGATAGTAAGTGTGAATAGAACAACTAGCCCCACCAAGGCTGTTGTTCCTTTTGTGAAATTCATCCCTGCAGTTTCAAGGGAAAAGAATATAACAACTAATAAGGTGAATCTAACTGCTGAAAGCAGATCTGAAAGTGAGACAAACTCTCCAAAAAATTCAAGCAAGTCAGAAAACGATTCCCCTTCCATTAAAAGAAAAGTTGTTCGAGTCACAAAAACTAGAATTCACTCAGACCCACAAACTTCAAAATCAAAGCAAGGAGTTGGCTTTGATATTTTTAACAAAGAGCATGTTAATCAATTTGAAAAAGAATGTAGACAACAATTGAGAAAGCGAGGTCAGACTAAGAAAAGAAGAGTCAGTAGTGTTGTGAAACAATCTACCAACAAGGCTGATCAGGCATTCTCATCAAAACCTCGGAATGAATCAAATTCAAAATCTGTCAAAGCTACTAAATCCTCAACACCGGGATCAGTGGCTAGAAACAAGCTCATGCGTTGTGATGTGTGTGATAGGTCTAATCACAGAACAGACAAATGCTTTTATAATCAATACTGTTCCATCTCTGACATGAACAATCACACCACCAAGAACTGTTATTTCAACAAATACTGTTCTGTCTGCAATATGACAAATCACAACACGTCTGACTGTTTCTTCAATCAAAAGGGAAAGAGGATACCCCAAAACAAGCCTATCTCACCAATCATGTTTGATAAACATAAAATCAATGGTCATTCTCATCACAGAGTTTCCAAATCTGATGATGACATGAAAATCTGAAAATGTCAAACAGAAGTCAAAGATATAGAAATCAAGTGGTCAGACAAACTAATGATTTTCTCAATCCAAGAAACAAGTTTGATAATAAAAAACGAATCCAGTTTCTGAAAAGAAACAGGGATCAAAGGTTTGAATACTCATCTGATTCCTCAGTTGATATAACAAACCAATCAAGTTTTAGAAATACATCAAGCATGATCCCACCACCAAAGCCCCAGTTTAGAGGAAAATACCAACAGGTTACTATCATGAATAGAAACGGTAAGCCCAAGACCATCATGGCTTGGGTTTCACATTCTAACTAGTTCTTTATGTGCTTGTAGGGTCATTCACACAGGTCCAACAGTATATGGTATGTGGACAGTGGATGTTCCCGACACATGACTGGAGACCGTTCCCTCCTTCATGATTTTAAGCACATTCAAGGAACGACAGTGGCATTTGGAGGAGATTCACAAGGAGGTAGAATTACAGGTGAAGGATCTGTGACAAATGGAATGCTGAGCTTTGACAGAGTGAATTACTGCGAACAACTAAACTTCAATCTTCTCAGCGTGTCTCAGATCTGTGACAAGAAATATTCCACTCACTTCACAGACACTCATTGCTACATTCTGAGACCAGGATTTATTATTCCTGAAGAATGGGTTGTCTTGAAAACACCCAGAAAGAATAACACTTATGTCATAAACCTCAACTCAACTTCACCAAAAGAAGAAACATGTCTTCTGTCAAAAGCATCTTTTGATGAATCACAACTTTGGCACAGACGACTGGGACATACAAATTTCAAAAACATGAACAGACTGGTTAAAGGAAATCATGTTTTTGGTTTACCTCAAAAAGAATTTCATTTTGTTGACCACTGTTCTGCATGTCTCAAAGGAAAACAACACAAGTCGTCTCACAAACTAAAGTTGGTGAACACCAACAATACTCCATTGAAACTACTTCATATGGATCTCTTTGGTCCAACTCATGTTATGAGTATGGGAAAGAAACAATATTGTTTGGTGATCATAGATGACTTTTCTAGATTCACATGGGTCTTCTTCTTACTTCATAAAAATGAAACGTTCCAATTAATAAAAGATTTAATCACAAAAATTGAAAATCAACTTGATCTTAAAGTCAAAACAATCAGGACTGATAATGGGACAGAATTTAAAAATGAAGATATGAGTTCATTTTATGCAATCAAAGGCATAGCTCATCAATTTAGTGCAGCTAGAACTCCTCAACAAATGGGGTAGCTGAAAGAAGGAACAGAACACTAATTGAAGCAGCACGCACCATGCTAGCAGATGCTAAACTGCCAATCACCTTCTGGGCGGAAGCAGTTAACACATCTTGCTTTGTACAAAATAGAACCTTACTTGTCAAAGAAAGTAACAAGACTCCATATGAACTCATTTTTCAAAGAAAACCATTTATTGGATTTTTCAAGTCATTTGGTTGTCCAGTCTCAATATTAAACACCCGGGATCATTTGGGAAAGTTCTCATCTAAGTCTGATGAAGGATTCTTTGTAGGATACTCATCTGTATCAAAGGCTTATAGAGTGTTTAATCCCAGATTAAACATTATTGATGAATCAACGAATGTTCAATTCAAAGAACATTCATTTCCCAAAGCAGCTAATGGTCCTGATTGGTTATTTGATATTGACTCATTCACTAAGTCTTTTGACCAATTTCACATGTCCGATGCAGGAAATCCACAACCAGCTGTACATTCATCATTATCAGAAAGAAGGAGTGATTTTCCTATGATTCCTCCAACTTCTTCTGAGCAACTAAATGAAGAAGTTCCTTTACAAGCTGATCCTATCAGACACTCTGTTCAACATCAAAGTGCTTCAATTGAGGATGGTCCAAGTACAACACCCTCTCCATCAGAGATGCCATCTATTGAAACAACTACTCAAGAAGAAGTTACCACCCAAACTCGTGTCATCCCTCCTGTTGATACTGAAAGAACTTCAACTGATGGAAGTAATCAACCCACTGATGATACTGAAGCAAGAACTGCAACACAATTTGATTTCTTCCACAACTCCCCAACAGTACAAGAAGAAGTTGCCTCGCACCAAGATGAACTAAATGTCTCCAATCTTGATGTAACCATTGCTGGTGACTCAATTCCAACCACAAGAATACACAAGAATCATCCTGTTGACGACATCATTGGTGAACTAAATGAAAGGGTGACTAGGAGCAAATCAAGCATTGCCAACATTTGCTTGTTCTCATGCTTTTTATGTCAAACAGTACCCAAAAATATCAAAGAGGCTCTTCAAGACAACAGTTGGATTGAAGCAATGCAGGAAGAATTGCTGCAATTCAAGAAACAAGAAGTATGGCAACTGGTAGATCTTCCCGAAGGACAATATCCTATCGGTACCAGATGGTTGTACAGAAACAAAACTGATGACAGGGGAATTGTCATTAGAAATAAAGCTAGACTAGTAGCTCAGGGTACACACAAGAAGAAGGAATCGATTATGATGAAGTTTTTGCCCCTGTAGCCAGACTAGAAGCCATTAGAATCTTTCTGGCATATTCTGCATCCATGAAATTCACTGTTTATCAAATGGATGTGAAGTGTGCTTTCTTGTATGGAAAGATTTCTGAAGAGGTCTATGTGAGTCAACCTCCTGGCTTTGAAGATCCAGAATATCCACATAGGGTATACAAGCTAGACAAAGCCCTGTACGGTCTTCACCAAGCTCCAAGGAAATGGTATGAGACTCTTTCATCATTCCTTCTTAATAATGGATATGAGAGAGGAAAAATTGATCAGACTCTCTTCAGAAAAAGAAAAGGAAAGGATATGCTGCTGGTTCAGATATATGTGGATGATATCATCTTTGGCTCAACAAACCAGACTCTGTGCAAAGACTTTGAAGATCTCATGCATTCAAAATTCCAAATGAGTGCTATGGGAGAACTCAATTTCTTTCTTGGAGTACAAGTCCAACAGACAGCTGACGGAATCTTCATTAATCAATCAAAATATGTGGAAACAATGCTGAAGAAATTCAAGTTTGCTGACTGTCAGTCCATCAGAACTCCTATGGATACCAAAGTGAAGATTGGACCAGATCTTGAAGGCAAATCAGTGGATCAGACTCACTATCGTTCTATGATAGGTTCACTAATGTATCTAACAGCCAGTAGGCCTGACATTATGTTTGGTGTTTGTGTGTGTGCCAGATATCAAGCAGATCCCAAGGAATCTCATGTAAATGCAGTCAAGAGGATATTCAGATATCTCAAGGGCAAGCCTGCTCTTGGATTATGGTATCCAAAGGAAGGAGATTTCAATCTCTATGCATATACTGACAGTGATTATGGGGGATGCAACTTCAACAGAAAATCCACTTCTGGCGGGTGTCAATTTCTTGGTCCCAGACTGGTATCCTGGCAGTGCAAAAAGCAAACCAATGTATCTGTCTCAACAGCAGAAGCTGAGTATATAGCAGCATCTGCATGCTGTTCTCAAGTTCTCTGGATTCAAAACCAGATGCTTGACTATGGTTTTAACTTTCTGCACACTCCAATTCATATTGACAACACAGCAGCCATGTTCATAACAAATAATCCAGTACAACACTCAAAAACTAAACACATTGAAATTAGATATCACTTTTTGAGAGACTGTGCTGAAAAAGGTTTAATCAAATTGATGCAAGTTCACACTGATCATCAATTAGCTGATTTATTTACTAAGGCATTTGATCCAACCAGATTTGAATTCCTAGTCCAATCTATTGGCATGATTAATCTTGAGTAAAACGAAAATCAACAAAAACATTCAACATTTCAAAAAATCAGATCAGGAAGTATACTATTTAACCTATGGGAAATGATATAATTACAGTCACTATATCATTCACTATGCTCATTTAAGAAAACTCAAATGACTGACTTGACTTATTTGATATGTTGGTAGGCTCAACTTGAGAAAGAAACTACATGCAGTGATAAATTAAAGCCTGTCTTCAACTGTGATGCTGTCATCTCATAGTATGTGTAAGGCATGACTTATCTAAATGCGTGTGTGTGTAGCAACCTAAACACCCCAAGTAATGATGACTTATGAATCTCCTTTACTCACATCAGTTATTCCTTTGTTTTGCTGAGCAAAGACCTGGAGTGACAAGCACATAGTGTTGATGTTACGATCCTAAAAGATTCCCAAAGTGGAACACATCCAATGTGGATGAATTCCAAAGAGAATGAAAGAAAAGAATCCTTAGAGATCACCTTCCAAAGTGAAGTTAAAAGAATCCCAATGTGGATCAAATTCATAAAAGGATCAAATAAAAGAATCCCAAAGAGGATCAAGTAAATGAGATGTCATAACTTAAGTAACTTGGTCATGTAAGCTGTTGAAAGTTCTACCATGCATTACATGCAGACAGTTGACCTTGCCATGTTATTGAGTGTGAGGTACATGTTGAATACCTAATCAACTCAAAACATGATAAAATCACTGGCATCTAACTATTAATCAAGCATGAGTTTAAGAGGACATAATGGCTAATCTCACATGGAGCAAACTCCATAATGTCAGCGGATTTCTAGACCCTGATGTAGCAGAAGCAGCTGACTTAAGAGATATGATTAGATTTCTTCTAACCACTAGAGTTGCATATGCCATGACTGTCAGACCCATCATTTATGAGACTCTCATTAGGTCTTTTTGGGGAACAGCCCAAGTTCTTGAAGTTAATGGTGTGAGGACTCTAACTGGAAGAATAACTGATGATCACACTCTAGATGTTACTGAGCAAACAGTGAGACAGTGTCTGCAATTTGGAGATGATGCAAACACTCCTCTAGAGCTTGAAGATGATGAGATCATGAATTTCTTTGCAAACATTGGTTATGAGGGAGGATATGAAGGAAAGCAGATAGTAAAGGGATTGGTAGATCTGCAATGGAGGTTCTTAATTCACATGTTTCAACACTGCCTATCCAAGAGGAAAACTGGATGGAATGACATCCCAGTGACTACATCATCTGCCATATGTGCCTTATGCACCAACCAGCCATTCAACATGGCAGCATACATATTCAATGGACTGGTATCCAACATCCAAGAAGGCAGAAGACACATGTTTTTGATGTACCCAAGATTCATTCAATGCTTCATCAATGAAGCATTTCCAGATATTGTGCCTACAGGACCAGTGATGGACATTCCTCACTATAATGCAAAGTCCTACAGGTATATCAAGAAGAGAGATCCTAGGAACTTCTACAGTGGAGCTTTCTTTCCTCTGCTGCCTTGGATGCAACAGCAGATAGATCAAGAAGAAGAACATGTTCAAGAGGCTCCTGCTAATGAGCCTATTCATGAAGAAGCGCAAGCTGCTCAATTTCAACAACATGTTGATGAGCATGCTGCTACCACTGAAGAGAGACCAGGATTAGTGTCACCACAAGGTGATGTAGGTGGTGATCTTCACACTGATCCTTATGTTCATGAAGCCGATATAGCCTCATCATCTATTCAACCTCCAATACCATCTCCTCCCAGATCACAAATTCCTTCTCCTCAACCACAACACATAATATCTCCCCACATGTCTCCAGTTCACTCACCAATCACTCAACCCATCCATTCTCCCACTCGCTATACACCTATCCCATCTCCACCTACGGCTGCACCACAAGAGTTTGGTGATTCTACTAGCTCATCGGAAGAATCCAAATCATCACCTGATGAGGAGGATCATACCATAAAGATGCCTGCACGGCAACCAACATCAGAGGCTGCTCCTTCAGAAAGTTATGCTGAATCAGGAGTAAACAAGCCTGATGAGAAGGATGAAATGATTTCTGCTCTACTTCAGAAAATTGCCAAGTTGGAGAAAATGCATAGTAGGAGATCAAATGTCCTACAAAATAGATTGTTGGAGCTGGATGAGAAGGAAAAGGAATTAAAAGAAGTGAAAGATTCGTATGAAAAGGAAAGAAAAGTTAAAGATGAAGAGATCAAAGTTTTGAAAGTAGCTCTTCATAGTTCAAGAGAAGAAATTAGTGGTCATGTGGACACCTTGAACATCCAAACTATTGCCATGATGGATCAAGAAGAGATAATAGAAGAACAGTCCAGTATCATCCTTGCCCTTGAAAAACAAGTAGAAGCTCTCAATAAAAGAGTCTCAGAGTTGGAAATGCTTGTGAGGTTAAAGCAAGAAGCTGAAAAAGATAAGGAAGATGAAGGAGATAAAAGCCATGACCAGAGGAAAAGATATGATGACAAGAATGACAGTGACAAAGAGTCATCCAAAGACAGTGATGATGACTCACCTCCACACAAAAGGATGGAAATCTCCAAGGGTGAAAAGAAAGGAGAACCAAGTGGATCCAAACATGAATCATCAAGCATGGAAATGATTAGTTATTCAAGTCAACCAGAAGAAGTTCACACTGAAGAGACTAATTTCAGTGAAATGATTAATGCTCTTGACATGTTCTCTGCTGAAGAATTTGTCATAGATGATGACTTCTGGGATTTCTTGATGAACCAAAGAACAGAGGCTGAGCCTTTTGTTGTTATACCTCAATCTCCTGTGCCAATTGAAAAGGAATTGAGTATGCAACTGGTGCCTGCTGTGTCACTTTCTAAAGAACAAAAAGAGCTGATTAAGAAGCTTTGTGAACAGCAAGTACTTGATGAAGAATCAGCAGCTGCTGTAGTTCACAGTCCTGAAAAGGAACAATCTGAAGAACAGCCAAAGGAAGCTGAAATGGCTGAACCATCTTCTGAAGTTCAAACATACACCAGAAAAAGGAAATACTTATCTGAAAAGGCTAAGGGGAAAAGACCAATAGTAGAAGAAGAACCTCAAATGAAAAAGCAAAAAGATGACCCCAGAAGCCTAGCAGCCATTGCTGGATTCTTAGAAGAACATGAACAAGCCGAGTCATTGATGAAGAAAAAGGGTGAGATGATTGATTTAGAAGAAGGTGAAATTCCAGGTGGATTCATGGTTGATAAGCCAGTGATCAGTAAAATCCCTGTGAATGAAGAACCTTATGTTTCTGAAAAGATTGAAAAGGCCAAGTCTGATGATTTGATGAAAAAGGCCGTATTTCTGATTGACCATGGTTATGACCCTGATGAAGTCTTTGGGATGAATTATGAAAGGATGGTAGCTGAAGAAGAAAAGTTGAACAGTCTACTAGATCCAACCATTGAAACTGAGTATGAGAAAACTCAATCTCCCAAAGCTTCTGAGGTGAAGACACAAACAGTTAAATCAGCTACTCCTCCTCAACCTTTGTTTCCTGATCCCTATAGCATGTCAGACAAAGAAATGAAGGAATATCTGTCTGCTCAAGGATTCACCAGAAGGAAACTTGGGAACATGAAGACCAATTCCCTAAGGGCTGCTATCCTTAGGCTGATCAATGAGAAGAAAGATAAGATGAAGAAACTGGAGGAACAAATCCCCAGACAGCAACCAAGAACAAGAATCTCTGCTCAAGAAATGAGCCTTACTCAAAGAGATCATGACTCATTGGTACCCATTCTTAACAAATACCCAGAGTGGTTTGCTGAACCATCTCAGATTGAACTACATGAAGGGTTAACTACTGCTGAGATGATCAGAGGTGTGTCTACTCCCAAAGGAAAAACTGATCAGAAAATCATTGCTTGGAAGTATGACAGTGACTGGAATATGTTTATGGTGAAGAGAGTATCTGGATTAGTCCAATTCTTCACAGAGTACTCTGCTCTGGTGAACTCTCTGGAGATCCATGATCTGAAGGAACTTGCTAATCTGAGACTGATCAACCATGCAGCAATGTTCAGGGGATATGAATTTGAGGACATTCTAAGGATGTTCAAGAGAACTGACAACTTCAAGTCCTTAAAGGCAATTTGCATGAGAAAAGATAAATCATTTGTCAATCCCCTTGACAAGAAACAAAGAAAACCAGCAGAGGAAGTGGTATTTCCTGAGCTTAGAGTGAAACCCACTGAATCATTGAAAAGAAAAGTGGTTGCTGGTACTCACACTTCTATACCAATCTCAAATGTATTTTATGATGAGAAGACTTATGAGATGGTGATTGAAAGGAAGTGGGGAGGAAAGGAAGGATCAGAAATCAGATTGTTCAGTGGATATGAGGTCAGACTGCTTGATGAGTCATACATCCAGTACATCTTCACAAGGCACTTCAGGGAGATCAGCAACAAGTTGGGTGAAGCTGATATGCTCTTCTTTTTAAAGTGCATTAAACTCCTAAAGTTGGCCTATGATCGAGTACAAAGAAAGAGAGATCAGAGAATGAGGAAGAAAACTCCCTTGCAGTTTGGGAACATTGTTAAACTTGAGGTAGACGTGGATGGGTATCTCCTAATTCATAGAGATGGTCTGTCAACCGTAGCCATCTGGGAGCCCATCTCACTGAGGAAGATGCCTAGTGAGGCATTGCACGATATGAGACATATGAAGATCCATGTTCTGAACAAGGAAAAACTACATGAAGCACAAGATTTCTCCAACACGATCAAGTCTCTTGTGGATCCCTCCTACACTAATCCTCCTGCTGCACAAGACCCAGCAGAATCTTCACAACCTCATCCACCCTTAAACCCTTGAAGTACATAGGCTGTATAATCCTTAGGGGGAGTATTGTTGGACCCTGAAAGGATCATACATGCCAATTCAAGAGGTGGATGGTTGTTCTGCTGGAAATCTCCCCAAGTCCAAGAAGAAATGCTGATCAAGAAGTTACTACAACAAGATGAAATAATACAAGTGTCGGCTATCCGCATTTGTTAATGCGGATGCACAAGAACAAATGCTGACAAGTATTTGTTCATCCGCATTAACTAATGCGGACAACCGACAAATGCGGACAAGACTTTTGTTCATCCGCATTAACCAATGCGGATGTTCAGTAACAAATGCGCTCAGTGTTTGTTCATCCGCATTTGTCAATGCTGATGACCAAACACCAATACGGAAGATAGAAGACTAATGCTGATGAAGACTTACTCATCCGCATTAACAAATGCGGATAACTAAGAACAAATGCGTACGAAGACAAGCTATTCTGTACAGTTAGGGTAGTTTAGTCATTTTGTACAAGCTGTAAGTCAGCCTATAAATAGATCAGAAACCTCGTATGTGAGTAGATTTTTTAGAGATTTTAGAGACTTTTGAGACTTTAGACTTTGTATCTCAAAACTCCTGACTTTTGACACCTCTAATTCTGTGTTTCATCCGAGGTTGTCTTGCATTGTTACTGTAGCTTGCTAAACCCTAGCATTTACTTTGTAACAGTTCAGATAATCAATACAAGTGCATTTATGAGTATTTCAAGTGTTAAATGTTCATTGATTGTTTGATTCCGCCTCTCAATCATTGACTCAATCAACATATTTGATCCTTGTTGATTCACATCAACAGAGAATATCATTCTCAAAAACCCAGTCAAGTCGCATGAGGTCCAATCATACGATTGGATGCTCATCCGCATTGATGTTCATCCGCATAGGTCGAGTCGCATGAGTGCTCATTCGCATAAGTGTTCATTAGCATAGGAGTCCTGTTTGAGAATAGTTTACTGAATCAAGGTTTATTGCTTTAGATATACCTTGATTAGAGGAAGGACTAGTTATCTCGTGTATGTGAATTGAGTAGATTGTCATGAGGAAGTTGATAAGGTGAGTACTAAGCCCTTTTTAAATGTGTGATTGTAACATACGGGCTAGCATACATACAATGATGAATACTTTGAATGTTTTTAGCACTAGAATTGTGATAATAATGTTTATACATTACTAACAGCTCGTGAGGCTATTAGAGTAAAGTTGGGACGATGAATGGTTGGGACAATAAATGGTTATCCGAACATCGTTAATCATTACGTGATGGTAATGATTCCAATGGGTCAGATAGAGTTTAAAGACAAATGAAAATGTATTAAAACTGGTGCTAAAAGAAAGAATGTATGGTGTGTGTAAATTAATGTGATGATATTGGCAATAAGTAAAGGAATTGTTTTGATGTGATGTGAATCTCAACAGGCCAGTTAGGGTAAGATGCCTGTGTGTAGACTGTATAATGAGAAGGAGTGATGACGATCACTCAGCTTCGTGAACATCTTGTGGTGACGACCCTAGACGATTAAATTGGCATCCTACTGGATGAGAGATAATAGTTACAGTTTCTGGTGGGAAACTAACGTCCAGTGGGACGAGTCCGGTGGGACAAAGTAAAGTTAAAAAAATTGATTTTTATGGTATTGACAATATAAACCAGATTTTATATGTGATATGATGTTGTTAATGTTTTAATAAAAGTTAGAACTCACCAGTTTATCTGATATTTTGAGTGTGTTGTATGTGTGCTAGGTAAGGAAGAATCCTCTAATAATAGAGGAAAGCAAGCATGAGCTAGATAAGGATGCTATCCCGGAGTAGCTGCTGGCATAGGGTGTAGGACCTGTTAATAATGTAAAAAGGATATGTATAATCAAATACTATTATATGTAAAATGTTTTTATAAATTTGGGTTGACATGTACTTATGTTTAGTCTTCCGTTGTATGACAAAAGCTCTAATTTGCAGTTAGAATGTTAATCCAACTATGTGACGTGCCTTCGATGCCCTGCCGGGTTTAGGGCGTCACAGGTTGGTATCAGAGCAGTAGTTAAAGAGATCTAGTGTCTTAACAACTAGACTTTAACTAGAAAATAGATATGCCAGCAGGGATAGCTAGATAGAATAGTTTATTAAAACAAGAGAAGGTGATGGGACGAACATGAGAAGGAATAACGAGAATAGTAAAAGTAAAGTAAACAATTAATAGTACTTGGCCAACATTATTAATAATTTACTTTACTTATAGTATTCTGGTTATATACTTACATGCGAATACCAAATAATCCTGATCTTGTTTTAATAGGTTATGGCTGATAAGGAGAGTGAAAGAATGCAAGGTGGAACCTCGGAAAGAAATGTTGATGAAAGTACAGACGTGCTTAGTATGACGAGACAACAATTTCGTGATGCAATTGCTGAGGAGGTTCGTAAGGCCTTGAATGTAGCTAACCTGATGAAAATAGGAATGTTGATAAAGCTGAGGGGTCTAGTGAGAGAAATAGAGCTACGTATAGTCAGTTTAAGGAATGTAATCCTCCACAGTTTTCTGGGGCTATGGATGTGGTAGCCACTTATAAATAGCTTCGTTAAATGGAAGCCGTGATTAAGTTGAGTGAGTGTAGGGAGGATCAGAAAGTAGAGTTTGCAGCCCACTCATTTGTAGGTGAGGCTCTATATTGGTGGGATACGATAATCCAAACGTTAGGTGAAGAGGCTACTGATAAAATGTTGTGGCCTGAATTTAAGAAGTTAGTGTCGGACATGTTTTGTCCGAAAGGCGAGATGGATCGAATAGAGATGAACTTCCTGCAGTTTCAGGCTGGTAATATGTCCCATAGGGAATACACCTTTAAGTTTGAAGAGATTGCGAGATTAGTGCCACATTTAGTGGTTCCTGAAGAAAAGAAAATCTTGAGGTATACCCAGGGGTTGCCTCAGGAGGTTAGAAAGTTGGTTAGATCATTTGCCATGAGTAGTTACCAGTTGACGGTAAACTTAGCAGCAGATATGTATCAAGAAGTTTTTGGTAGTGATGTTGCTCCTGATGAAAGTAGAAGGAAATTTGAAGAACCTGTAGCGCAGAGAAGATTTGAGAATCTAAGTTTACAGAAGAAGGGTAGATTTGGAAGGGGTCAATTCCAAAGGAATGTCAGAAATGAGTTGCCACATTGTGGGAAATGTGGCAAGCTACATAAGGGTGAATGTATAATTGGTAGTAGGACTTGTTTTAAATATGGAAAGTTAGGACATTATGCTAATGAATGTAATGAAGGCCCTCGTAGATGCTATGAATGTCGGGAGACGGGGCATATTCGAAGTGAATGTCCAAAGTTAGCAGTTAGAAGGCCTGAACCGGTTAGATCGATGAAAGGGCCAAGAGAAGGGTTGAATGTGGCTAAGGGGCGAGCGTATTCTATGTCAGCTAGCGAGGCTAAATCTTTGCCAGATATAGTCTTAGGTACGTTTCTAGTTAATGGGATTCCAGCAAACGTGTTATTTGATTCTGGTGCAAGTGGAAGTTTCGTATCTGTTAATTTTTGCCCTATGCTTGCATGTGAAATTCGACCATTAGAAGTAGCCTTTATAGTTGAAACTACTAATGATAGATATGTGATAATTAGTAGCATGATTGAGGGTTGCTTTATTGAATTAGAGGGATATAGATAGCCTGTTAAACTATACCCTATGGTGTTAGGAGGGTTTGATGTAGTTTTGGGTATGGATTGGTTGGCGAACTATGAAGCTCATATTTTATGTAATAAGAAGCTAATTCAGTTAAGAGCGCCTGGTGGGAAAATGATTAGTGTATATGGCGATAGAGAGGAGTCAACTGTAAAGATAGTATCTATGATGAAAGCTGATAAGTTAACGAGCTGCGGATGTGC
Source organism: Flaveria linearis (assembly GCA_024085815.1). Classification (NCBI taxonomy): domain Eukaryota; kingdom Viridiplantae; phylum Streptophyta; class Magnoliopsida; order Asterales; family Asteraceae; genus Flaveria; species Flaveria linearis. Next base: position 80,799,516 of record CM044002.1, on the reverse strand, counting down.
ATCTTATTTAGTATATGTGATCGATGCTCAAAAGCCTGTGAAATAGATAGGGGACATTCCTATAGTTAGAGATTTTATAGATGTGTTTCCAGAAAATTACCGGGTATCCCTCCATATCATGAAGTTGAGTTTAGAATTGATTTAATTCCGGGTGCTAAGCCAGTTGCCAAGTCACCTTACAGACTAGCTCCATCGGAATTGAAGGAATTAATAAAGCAAACTGAAGATTTGCTAGAAAGAGGTTTCATTAGACCCAGTTCTTCCCCGTGGGGTGCTTCAGTGTTGTTTGTAAAGAAGAAAGATGGGAGTATGCGTATGTGTATCGATTACAGAGAATTAAACAAGTTGACGATAAAGAATAAGTATCCACTCCCACGAATAGATGATTTGTTTGATCAGTTACAGGGAGCCAGTTGGTTTTCTAAGATAGATCTCCGTTCTAGTATCATCAGTTGAAAGTTAAGGAAGAAGACATACCTAAGACAGCATTTCGTACATGTTATGGTCACTATGAATTTTTGGTTATGTCTTTTAGGTTGACAAATGCACCTGTTGCTTTCATGGACTTGATGAATAGAGTGTGCAAGCCTATGTTAGATCGATCAGTAATTGTAGTTATTGATGATATACTGGTCTATTCGAACAATGAGGGAGATCATGCCTGCTATCTTTGTGAAGTGTTGGAAACGTTGAGAAGAGAACAACTTTATGCAAAATTTTCTAAGTGTGAGTTTTGGTTGCGGGAAGTACAGTTTTTGGGACATATGATCAATGCAGAAGGTATTTTAGTAGATCCTACCAAGATTGAAACAGTAATGAAGTGGAGTCCTCCAAAGACGCCATCTGAAATCCGCAGTTTCTTGGGTTTGGCTGGTTATTATAGAAGATTTATTCAGGATTTTGCCAAAATTGCATCCCCGTTAACGAAGATGACAAGAAAGAATCAAGAATACGTATGGGGACTAGAACAAGAAAATGCATTTCAAGAACTGAAGCAAAAATTAACTCAATCACCCGTATTGGCGTTGCCAGAAGGCAATGAAGATTTGGTAATTTATTCAGATGCTTCGTATCAAGGTTTAGGTTGTGTATTGATGCAGAGGGGATGGGTGATAGCTTATGCTTCCAGACAGTTGAAAGAACATGAAAAGAATTATCCGACGCATGATCTGGAATTGGCAGCAGTGGTATTTGCCTTGAAGATATGGAGGCATTACTTATATGGGACGAAATGTACAATTTACATGGATCATAAGAGTTTGAAATATTTCTTCGATCAGAAAAAATTAAATATGCGCCAGCGGAGATGGTTAGAATTGGTGAAAGATTATGATTGTGAAATACTTTACCATCCTGGTAAAGCAAATGTGGTTGCTGACGCGCTAAGCAGAAAGAATGAACACCCTCCGATTCGACTTAAGTCATATAAGTTAGTGATAACCCCAGATTTATGCATCAGTTACGGAAAGCTCAATTAGAAGCATTAAAGGAGGAAAACGTGAAACGAGAACGAATGAAAGGTCAAACAAATGATCTGGCAGAAAATAGTTTTGGGGTTAAAACAAAATGTGGTCGAATATAGGTTCCGATTAAGATGAGAAAGTTGGTGCTACTATATTCTATACATCCTGGTGCTACTAAGATGTATAAAGACTTAAAACGAGAATATTGGTGGCCAGGTATGAAGTTTAATGTGATGCAGTGTGTGAATAAATGTTTGACATGCCTTCATGTTAAAGATGAGCATCAAAAGCCATATGGTAAGCTTCAACCCTTAGAGATTCCAAAATGGAAATGGGAGGAATTGACAATGGATTTCATAACTAAGCTTCCGCGTACAGCTAAAGGTTTTGATACCATTTGGGTCATAATGGATAGATTGACATGTAGCAGGCATTTCTTACCAATCAAGGAAACATATAACTCTGAGAATTTAGCAGAACTGTTTACTGGAGAGGTTATTGCTCGTCATGGAGTACCATTATCAGTTGTGTCGGATAGGGATACACGTTTTACTTCAAGGTTTTGGAGAAAGTTTCATGAAGATATGGGTACTCGTTTATTACACATCACATCTTTTCATCAAGAAACTGATGGGTTGACTGAAAGAACTATCCAAACAATTGAAGATATGTTATGAGCCTGTGTTATAGATTTTGGTGGTAGCTGGGATAGTCATTTGCCATTAGTTGAATTCTCCTACAATAACAGTTATCATTCCATAATTGGGAGAGCCCCTTATGAGATGTTATATGGCAGAAGGTGTAGGAGTCCGATATGTTGGGGAGAAATTGGGAAGAAGGAGCTGGGTAGTTTGGAAATTGTACAGGCTACAAACAAGAAATTGGATCAAATCAAAGCTCGGTTTAAAGCAGCTCGGGATCGACAAAAGTCTTATGAAAATAAAAGGCGAAGGCATATAGAGTTTGAAGTATGAGATAGAGTTATGTTGAAAGTATCTCCTTGGAAGGGAATTATCAGATTCAGAAAGAAGGGAAAGTTAAGTCCTCGTTTTATAGGACCGTTTAGAATTATAAAACGAATTGGAGAAGTAGCCTATAAACTAGAATTACCCGATCAGTTGCAAAGAATCCACCCAACTTTTCACGTATTACAGTTACGCAAAGTGTTTATCCGATGAAAATGAAAACGTACCTTTAGATGATATAGAGGTGGATGATAAGTTGAATTATGTTTAGAAACCTACCGCTATAGTGGACATAAAGATGAAAAGATTGAGAAATAAAACCATTGAGTTAGTTAAAGTACAGTGGTCGAATAGAAAGGGGTCTGATTTCACATGGGAATCAAAAGATGAGATGAGAAGAGATTATCCCCAGTTGTTTGAATAGTTGGTTTCGGGGACGAAACCTATTTAAGGGGGAGAGAGTTGTAACATCTGGTTTCTAAATCCGGACTTGTAAATTGTATTATAGTTATGTTTAATTAATTAAGTTGAGTTTGTTTGTTAAGATTGGTGTTCAGTCGCATGACTTGCATGCGAATGAACTTCAGTCGCATCCCTTACCTGCGAATAAGACTCAATCGCACGAATGGTAGGCGTATGGGCTTCAGTCGTATGATTCAGTCGTGCGAATGGGGTTCAGTCATGCGACTGGATGAGAGGCGGTTAAGACGTATGTGTGGATAAGTAAGGCGGTGCAGAGGGTTCATCTCCATTACCTTGTTCCCTTCACACCCAAACACCCCTGTTCTCAGGAAATTGACTAAGGCAACTCCGTTTCGGTAAGTTTTGGATGTCACGGATCAATCTTGATATGTTATAAGCTGCGTATATGATTGAATTTGATCCAATAACACGTTAAAATCAGTGATTCGGTCTTATTCTTTTATAAGTTAAAAATCCGGGAATTCGGATCTTAGTTTTTATGATGTTTTGATAAAATAATGATCCAAAACCATTGTAAACGATGTGTATATGTTCTGTTTTGAATATGACATGATTTGGATGGTTAAAACTCAAATTTTGAGTAAGTTTGAATCAAAAACGTCAAGAATACAGCTGATGATCAGTTTCAGACGAATGGGCTCAGTCGCATGCCTCAGTCGTGCGATTAAGGTCTAGTCGTGCAACTGAGTGCGAATAGAGGTTCAGTCGTGCGACTGAGAACTCAGTCGCCCGGTTAGAAGACCGAATGAAGACGAGTGATCACTATGCACGAATGAGGACTCATTGGTGCGAATGAATGGTCAGTCGTACGACTAGAAGTTCAGTCGTATGATTCAAAGACATGGTTCAGTCGCATGAGGTCCAATCGCCCGATTAGATGCTCATCCGCATTGATGTTCATCCGCATAGGTCCAGTCGCATGAGTGCTCATTCGCATAAGTGTTCATTAGCATAGGAGTCCTATTTGAGAATAGTTTACTGAATCAAGGTTTATTGCTTTAGATATACCTTGATTAGAGGAAGGACTAGTTATCTCGTGTACGTGGATTGTGTAGATTATCGTGAGGAAGTTGATAACGTGAGTTCTATGCCCTTTTTAAATGTGTGGTTTTAACATACGGGCTAGCATACATACAATGATGAGTACTTTGAATGTTTTTTAGCACCAGAATTGTGAAAATGATGTTTATACATTACTAACAGCTCGTGGGGCTGTTAGAGTAAAGTTGGGACGATGAATGGTTAGGACAATAAATGGTTATCCGTACATTGTTAATCATTACGTGATGGTAATGATTCCAATGGGTCAGCTAGGGTTTAAAGACAAATGAAAATGTATTGAAACTGGTGCTAAAAGAAAGAATGTATGGGGTGTGTAAATTAATGTGATGATATTGACAATAAGTAAAGGAATTGTTTTGATGTGATGTGAATCTCAACAGGCCAGTTAGGGTAAGATGCCTGTGTGTAGACTGTACAGTGAGAAGGAGTGATGACGATCACTCAGCTTTGTGAACATCTTGTGGTGACGACCCTAGATGATTAAATTGGCATCCTACTGGATGAGAGATAATAGTTACAGTTTCTGGTGGGAAACAGACGTCCGGTGGGACAAAGTAATGTTAAAAAAATTGATTTTTATTGTATTGCCAATATAAACCAGATTTTATATGTGATATGATGTTGTTAATGTTTTAATAAAAGTTAGAACTTGACAGTTTATCTGATGTTTTGGGTGTGTTGTATGTGTTCTAGGTAAAGAAGAATCCTCTAATAATAAAGGAAAGCAAGCATGAGCTAAATAAGGATGCTATCCCGGAGTAGCTGCTTGCATAGGGTGTAGGACCTTTTAATAATGCAAAAAGGATATGTATAATCAAATACTATTATATGTAAAATGTCTTTATAAATTTGGGTTGACATGTACTTATGTTTAGTCTTCCGCTGTATGACAAAAGCTCTGATTTGTAGTTAGAATGTTAATCCAACTATGTGACGTGCCTCCGGTGCCCTACTAGGTTTAGGGCGTCACACCTAATGCCTTAGTAAAGTTTCTGAAATTTTGGGAAAACAGAGGCTTAAAGATTAAGACCTGATATGTTTTGGTGGTTATGTTTGTTGGTGATATGCATGTTTTAAGCTTGTTACGAGGCCGTGCCCCAATAGTCACGGGGCCGTGCTTGCCCCTTTCACGGGGCCGTGCCCCATTTGTCACGGGGTCGTGCCTGACAACTCCTGCACGTACGAGCCGACCAACTTTCATAAGCATTGTACTAACACGGGGCCTTTCCTTTTTGTCAACGGGTCGTGCTTAAACACTCCAGGAAGCCTATATATAGAGGGCTAAGTTCACCATTTTAAGGAGCTTTTGGTGGGGGTGATACTCTGCAGAACTCTCTCGGGAATCAAGTCTTGAAGACCATTTGGAGGCTCGAGCGGTGCATACAACACTTGGAAGAAGCTCGGGACTGTCTAAACATCATCCATTATGGATCACCGGTTTGATTGTTCCATTTCACCGATGAATTCATATTTATCTTCTATGTTGTGTGTTGTTATGTTCAAGCTCATTATGAGCTAAACTCTCATTATCATCCTAACTGGATGAAACATATGTAATTTGTGATGAACTAATGGTGTGATAAATATTGTGTTAATGTTATGATGGTCTTGGGAAAACTTTCGATGGGTAGCACCTACATTTGAACGGGGGGTTATAAACTTATGGTTTGTAATTGTGATTGTCATACAAGGTTGAAAAATGTATGATCAACTTTTATTCATAACAAACTATGGCTAATTAACTAGAGATGGTTATTAGAAATCATATCACCTTAACTCTCTGATCATTTACGGGTTCCCTTTTATTAGTCTGAGAAATCTACAGTAATTGATATGGTTTTCTAAAATTAATGGTATGTTGGAATGGAACTTGATCAACTCTCTTCTTACATTAAGTTATGTTTTCATAAATCGTACGTCGAAAAGGACACAAAAGATTTACCTACATTACTAGGTCCTTGACCTAAGCAGTAAATCTCAACCTGACATGGTGCTGGTCACTACGCAGCAGATAGACGAGAAATTGCGCCAGCTCATCTTTATAAATGTTAACACAATTAATTCATTTAATATATTTAATCACACCACCACTTCATCACAGTTACATAAGTGTAATCCAAGTTAGGATGATAGCCTTTATCCCCTGATTTTAAATCCAAAAGTTTCAACTTGTTTTAGTTTATTTGTTATTTCTAATTTTATTACTAGTTTTAGAACCCTAAAGAAACCCTAGTTTACATTAATGCAACTTATTATCCTCCTAAACAAAAATCAAACTGATAGTCAATCATAAGGGTTGTTGAGTAGCCTGAGTGTGTCCAAGGATTGATACTTGGTTCTTACCATCACTATATTACCACACGATAGGTGCACTTGCCTTTTTATGTGTAGTTAGTAGTAGTAACAACCATTTAAAACTGAATCTGTGCGAAAATCCTTTATCAAAATATGTATAATTTCATACCGCATTAAGTTTTTGGCGCTGTTGCCAGGGAGACACTACAAGTTTGAAAGACAATCCAGATTTTGACTGTCCTGTTTATATATTGTTAATACAATCTTTGTTCAAATTTATTCTAATTTTGTAGTTTGTTTGCCTTCGGTAGTTTAGTTACATTTGCCTGATTCATTTTAAGTCTTAGTTAGTTTATGCTTCCTTAACTTAGTGTATGTCCGACTCGTCTAGTCCTAAACTTATTTCACCTCTTTCGGAACCTGAACGACTTTTCCGACAAAGATTACGTGAAAGACCACAACAAGTAGCAACAATCATCGAAGAAGACATCTCGGAAGATACACCATCCGAAGGAGACATGGCTAATCAAGACGAGGAAATGAAGATGACGCACTATGCCACACCATCAAAAGACGGCTATGAGTCTAGTGTCGTCCAACCAGCAATAGCGGCCAACAATTTCGAGATTAAGTCTAGTATTATCCAACTCGTAGAGAACTCTGTTCAGTTTCACGTATTGCAAGACGAAGACCCTAACGCTCACATCTCACGATTCCTTCGTATCTGTGCAACATTCAAAATCAATAACTGTTCAGACGATGCTATTAGACTAAGACTTTTTCCATTTTCACTTCACGGTCGAGCCATTAACTGGCTTGATTCACTTCCGCCTGGTTCCATCACCACGTGGGCGGAAATGGCTGAACAATTCCTGTTAAAATACTTTCCACCCGATCGCACTTCCAAATTAAGAAGCAGCATCACAAGCTTTCGCCAAGACGATGATGAATCATTACACGCAGCGTGGGAGAGATATAAAGGTCTCCTTCGGAGATGCCCACATCACGGACTTGATCTGTGGCTTCAGTGTCAAACTTTTTATGATGCAATCAGCGGAGCACACAAACAAGCTGTAGACCAAAGTGCGGGAGGAGATTTCAGAAGTGTCACGCCAACAGAAGCATACCAAGCCCTAGAAAAAGTAGCTAAGAAGAGCTTTGCTTACAACCCTTGAGCAACAAAATCAACTCTAGAGGAATTCATCAAGTAGACTCTGAAACGTTGATCACAACCCAGTTAGAAGCCTTAACCAAACGATTCGAACAATTGCAAGCTGAACTTAAAAAGTCTCCAACATGATGCAAGACATGCGGAAATTCACACAAAACCAATGAATGCCCACAAGGCATTATGATGGTTGAAGATGTTGACTACGTAGGAGGCCCAAACAACTCATAGAACAACAACTTAAATTGGAGGAGCAACCCGAATTACAGAGAAACTGGTAACAACCAATCATCATCTAGATTCAACCGTAGGCCACCTTACCAACAACAGAAACCACCATATCAAGGTCCAAGTAGTATTAATCAAGACCGTGGAGCATCATCAATGGAAGACTTATTGCGGCAATTGTTGTTAACCACACAAGCCACAGATAAGTACATCCGGAAATCTGATCGAAGAAACGGGGAAAGGTTCCAAAGAAACGAGGCTGACATCAAAAGCAACAAAGCATCATTGCAAACCATTGAAAACCAAGTAGGTCAGAAAGCACAACAACTATCTTCAAGATCCCAATGTGCCTTGCCTAGCAACACTGTAACAAACCCTAATGCTTAAGTCAAAGCCATCACCATAAGGAGTGGCAAAACCACTCAAGGTGATGCACCTGTATTACAGCCTATCCTTGAAGAAATAGAACATGAGACACCAAGTAATACAAGTGACAAGCAAAATCAACCTGTCATTGTTGAAGAACCAGCCAAGAAATACGTACCACCGCCACCTTATGTTCCACCACCTCCATACCCCGGTCGTCTGACACAACAACGAATGGAGTCACAATATGGCAAATTTCTGGGGTTGTTCAAGCAACTCCACATTAATCTACCATTGGTGGAAGTCTTATCCCAAATGCCAAATTATGCTAAGTTTCTAAAGGGTATATTGTCAAACAAGAAGAAACTGGAAGAGTTATCATATGTAGTTTTGAATGAGGAATGCTCAGCAGTTCTTCAAAACAAACTACCTCAAAAGATGACTGATCCAGGGAGTTTCACCATACCTTGCCTAATAGGAAATATTTCTATCAGCAACACGTTAGCCGATTTAGGTGCTAGCATTAACCTTATGCCTTATGCGGTTTTCGAAAAGTTAAACTTAGGTGAACCTAGACCTACTCGTATGAGCATCCAATTAGCTAACCGTTCTATCAAATATCCAAGGGGAATTGTTGAAAATCTCATAGTTAAAATCGATAAGTTCGTATTTTCCGTTGATTTTGTGATCCTCGACATGGATGAGGATAAGAATGTTCCTCTCATCCTAGGTCGACCTTTCTAAGCAACCGCTCGAGCCATCATTGATGTTTGCACTGGCAAACTCACACTCTGAGTGGATGAGGAGGAAGTGACATTCGACATAGGACAATCCATGAAACTTCCTCAGCATCATGACGATTCACTTTATTATATTGATGTTTGCGACTCAATCGTAAGCTGTCATCTGAAGAACACTCGTCAAATTGAAGCTTGCAGTACTTAATTAATAGAATTCCAAACCACTGAGCCCATCTGTGAGCACCAAATCAATCCAGAACTTGAAGTTGATGAAACGTCATCTTATCAAGAAGCATTTGAGATCATCGATCAAGAATTAGAACCTAAAGCCAAAACTTCTATCGAAGACCCTCCGACTTTAGAACTCAAAGAACTTCCGTCTCATCTCGAATACGCTTTTCCTGAAAGCACATCTCAGCTTCCTTTCATAATCTCATCTGCCTTATCAAAAGATAAGAAGAGCAAGTTGCTCAATGTGCTAAAGGCGCATAAACGAGCAATTGCATGGAAAATCATGGACATCAAGGGAATCAACCCATCCTTTTGCACTCATAAAATATTAATGGAAGAGAACTTCAAATCCGTCATTCAACCTTAAAGACACTTAAATCCGAGCATGCAAGAGGTGGTGAAGAAATAAGTAATCAAACTGCTAGATGCCGGTATGATTTACCCTATTTTTGATTCGCCTTGGGTCAGTCCCGTCCAAGTTGTTCCAAAGAAAGGAGGAATGACTGTGGTAACTAACGAAAAGAATGAGCTTATTCCAACTCGTACAGTTACAGGAAGGAGAGTTTGCATCGATTATCGCAAACTCAATGACGCCACAAGAAAGGATCACTTACCTCTACCTTTCATTGACCAAATGCTCGAGAGACTCTCTGGAAAAATGTTCTATTGTTTCCTCGATGGTTTCTCAGGGTACTTTCAAATTCCCATTGCTCCCGAAGATCAAGAGAAAACGACATTCACTTGTCCATATGGCACTTTTGCGTATCGACGAATGCCTTTTGGATTGTGTAATGCCCCTGCTACATTTCAAAGATGCATGGTAGCAATTTTTCATGACAGGATTGAACACTCAATGGAATTTTTTATGGATGATTTCTCCATCTTTGGAACTCATTTGAACAATGTCTTGAAAACCTGGAAAAAATGCTGGTTATATGCGAGGATTCTAACCTTGTTTTAAATTGGGAAAAGTGTCACTTCATGGTTACTGAAGGAATAGTGTTGGGACATAAGATCTCTCGAGCAGGCCTTGAAGTTGATCAAGCCAAAGTTGACATAATTTCCAAACTACCATATCCCACAACCATGAAAGAAATTAGAAGCTTCCTAGGTCATGCAGGATTCTATCGTCGTTTCATTAAAGACTTCTCAAAAATCGCACGACCGATGACTCAACTTCTTGAGAAAGATGCAAAATTTGTGTTTTCCAATGAATGATCAGTGCATTTGATCTGTTAAACGAGAGATTGGTTACACTCCAATTATGGTTTCCCCAGATTGGATGTTACCATTTGAACTCATGTGCGCTGCAAGCGATTTTGCGGTAGGAGCCGTGTTAGGAAAAAGGAAAGACAAGCAATTCCACCCAATTCACTATGCAAGCAAAACCCTAAATGATGCACAAGAAAACTACACAATCACTGAGAAAGAACTTCTCGCAGTAGTTTTCGCATTTGACAAATTCCGCTCGTATCTAATCCTGTCAAAAACAATCGTCTATACCGATCATGCAGCCCTACGTTATCTGTTCAACAAACAAGATGCAAAGCCAAGATTGATACGATGGATACTTCTTCTTCAAGAATTCGACATTAAGATTCGTGACAAGAAAGGAGCAGAAAATCTAGCGGCTGATCATCTTTCGTGTCTTGAAGATTCAAAGCCTCCACAAACCGCGGAATTCAAAATAAACAATAATTTTCCTCATGAATTCCTTTTGAACATCAAATCTTCAATCGATGAGCATCCTTGGTTTGCTGATTTCGCGAACTATTTGGCAAGCGGAATCCTTCTCAAAGGAATGACTTATCTGCAAACAAGAATTTTTTTACTGACATTAAGCATTACTATTGGGAAGACCCGTACCTATTCAGAATCGGTGCGGACCAACTCATTCAAAGATGTGTATACGGAAGTGAAGCGGAACAGATCCTAAGGCACTGTCATGAAGGACCCACAGGAGGCCACCATGGAGGAACCCTAACAGCCAAAAAGGTTTTTGATTCTGGATTCTATTGGCCTACAATCTTCAAGGATGCTTATAACATGGTACACACCTGTGATGCATGTCAAAGAGCAACCAACATCTTGACACAGGATGAGATGCCTCAGAAACCCGTTCAAGTATACGAGGTATTTGATGTATGGGGTATTGATTTCATGGGGCCATTCCCGGTGTCATTTGGCAATCGTTACATCTTGGTAGCAGTTGATTATGTCTCAAAATGGGCCGAAGCTCAAGCCCTGCCTACCAACGATGCAAGAAATGTTGTCAGATTCCTTAGGAAATTATTCTCTCATTTTGGTACCCCCAAGGCTTTGATTAGTGATCGAGGAACCCATTTCTGTAACAACCAGCTCGAAAGAGCAAAGGCTCGTTATGAAGTGAACCATCGCTTTGCAGCCGCTTATCATCCACAAGCAAATGGGCAAGCTGAAGTCACTAAGCGAGGTATCAAACGAATCCTCGAGAAAACCGTAGGACAAAATCACAAGGACTGGTCTACCAAGCTAGATGATGCATTATGGGCGTTTCGAACAGCCTTTAAGACTCCCATTGGCACAACACCGTTCAAACTCGTTTATGGGAAGTCGTGTCATCTACATATGGAACTGGAACATAAATCCTATTGGGCACTCAAAGCAGCAAACCTAGACCAAGGCCTTGCAGGAAAGAATCGATTTCTACAAATCCATGAACTAGAGGAACTGAGAGAACAAGCATACGAAAACACTAGGGTTGACAAGGAAAAGACAAGGAAATTCCACGACTCTCGTTTAAGGAGCAATAAACGATTTCATGTGGGGAAACGTGTCTTACTGTATAACTCTTGTTTACGTTTGTTTCCCGGAAAGCTAAAATCACGTTGGTCTGGACCTTACACGATTAAAAATGTGTTTCCAAATGGTGCCATCGAAATTGACAACCACGACGGTTTAAGTAACATAGTGAATGGACATCGTTTAAAACCATATAACGATGGGCAAACCAAGATTTTCTCGGAGAAATTACACCTCCGCCCCGACGAAGATTAAGTGTGGGGAAGGGTCGCGCCGAAGACCCGAAACGAAAATACGGCACTTGTACATCAATTTTATTTGAAATTTTTAACTTTTTGTAGGACTTACAAGCACAAGCACGGGGTCGTGCCCCCCTGAACACGCCTCCGTGACTCTGAAATTTTTTTTCCATGATCTCTCCTGACGACTCTTGAACGTTATAGGTCGAATTTAAGGTGATTTCTGACAAGCACGGGGTCGTGCCTACCCAAGCACGCCCCCGTTATCAACTTTTCCGACCTGTGTATACTTGTTCCAAGCTTTCATCCCACCCATTTCTGCTCAAAATCTCATAAAAAGATGAAAAAATCAAGTCAAGGATGTTCCAATTGGAATCCTGCGACGAAACCACGATCTGAAACTCGGGAACCAACAACTCAAGAATATTTCTTCAAGCTTCATGAGCTAATCAAGAAATTGACTTAGATGAATCTCACTGCAACTCAACGCTTAGCCGAACTTATCCAGAAAGTTCAGGAAATGAGTGAGGAACTTGTTTCCATCAATCGTCGGCTTGCGGAACTTAGCAACCGCACTTCGCACTACCCTATCGCGACCCTTCCACACGAAATGTATGGAGGCTTCTTCTAGAGGCATTTCGTGATGTGTCATATGTGCTAGTGCGCGTTAAGGAGTCGGGTTTTGTAGTTTCAGATTCCCGGTTTTTAACGTATTATGTAATTGTAGGAGCTAGGGAAACGTACTTGTCGCTTGGCTTTTCTATTTAAATTCTAGAACTAATTTCATAGCTTTTCTGATGAATTGAATGTGACAAAACTTAACCGGGTAAATTACGCAACGCGCGAAATTGAGAAACGGAACAACAAAAGGACTGAACCGAAACTGCATAAGGGGAACACGCCCCCGTGCTCCTATAGGCACGCCCCCGTGATGACAAAAAAATGACAAAATCTGACTTGTTTCAGCCTTTTGTCTTGTTCCCCATCAATGTTGCATGATATATCCCAAACGCTTTGCCTGCAAAGTCATATCCTCTTCACCTTGTGCAATTTCTTTCAATTTTTCTTTCATATTTTCAAGTCATCTTTTCAAGAACTTTAATCAAGAGGTTAGTATACTAATTCCTATGATTATGATAGCCATTTGCATGTATTTAGAGGATTAGGTCTCTAAACAATCGAAATCCTTATGATTATATGTAAAGGCTTGTGCTTAAACATGTTATGGAATTATGAATGTTTTATCCCTTCTTGTTTATGTTTCTCTTGAAGTTGATTAGTGTTAATTAGTATGATTAGTTAGTTATTATTATTAGTATGTTTCCTTTTAGTGTTAACAAGACTATCTTCATAATGCGTCGTGAGTTCATTGTTAATCATGTTCAAGTTACAAGAATTAGCAAGTAGTGTTGAAACATTATATATTTTTATCTTGAATTATTAACAAATGCTTAAAATGTTTAACGTATAATCTTTGGTTTTTCAAGAAAAAAATGATAAATCTATGCTTAATCAAAGATTTACAAACAAAACCACGTGTGCTCGAGTTGAAATTTCATACCTCAAAATGTTAACCGCACCCCCACGATTCAAGAGACACACCCCCATGTTTAACAATTTTTTCTTAAAAAGCAAACGTGTCAACTTTTTTTCAACAAAAGTTCACAAAAAGGGTGACATGGCTCTTGAAAATCAATTTTTGTCCCTAAAATAGATATACTATTCCGAAAAACCTGTTTTGTATATTTTAACTGATTTGTCAAAATTTCATGATCATGAACCATCCATACTTACAATTTGGAGGAAACCGTGAAAGATGGTGTCGTGACCGGTTGCAAAGGCTCTTGCAATGGGCTGAAAAGTCACATTTGCAAGCTGATGAGGAAACCTTGGCGGCTGTCGGACAGCTCGAAAGATATAACAATTTATTGAGTATTCAGTGGAAGCGGTTGTATTCACAAAACAAACCTTCTATTTATGAACTAACTCTTGAGTTTTTAGCATCCTTCAGAGTTAGCATGAAAGACTCCGACCCTTGGGATGATGAAGAAGTTACATTCAGACGAGGTGGGTATTGGCGAAAAACATCCATCGCTTTGTTTGGCGTCTATCTGGGAATGTATACAGAACAGGAAATGGAGGAGGAAGCAATATCAGGAATGCCAGCTTACCATACATTTCAGATGATGAAAGTAGGGACGCAGAAAGCGATGCCATGAGAAAGACATTTTGGGAAAAGATTGGAACAGGGGCGTTCAACTCAAGTAAAACCAGGAGCAATCAGATTCGGGACACGTTGCTATGATACATACATCGGTTGCTTAGCCATTCGATAACAGCTCGTGGCCAAGGCGAGGGAGTTGTTAGTTTGAGAGACCTGTTTATTTTATATTGTATGACTAATCATTTGCCATGCAACATTGGGTATTTTTTTTTTAACTTGTTTGCCAGGAATGCAACTGCAGGTGCTCTGACAACCATTTTGAAGGAAGCTGGATCTTGAACTTGTACGAGAGTTACGGGTGTAACACGGTGGGAACCGAAGGAGTAATGCCAGGATTGTTGGATTTAAGCATTTGCACAAGCATGTACATGATCACAACCCTACCAAATGGACAACCGAGATTTATGGATAGGAAGTGACAAATCTGGGATCCGGTAGATCTCGAGGAGATTGTTATGGACCTTGATATGCCAACACATCATGAAGAAGTCGGGGCCTCCAGCTCACATGCCAGAGAGTTCCCAACCATATTAGACCTTTATAAAGCAATCCAGACCACCAGTGACCATGCAAGGAGATCATTCGAATACGCGCAACAAGCTTTCAAACACGTCGAAAATCTGAACTCCCGAGTGGATGACCTGAGCAATGATGTCACGTACATCAGAAACCGAATGTATCATGAGTGGGGGGATATCCCGCCACAAAGCCCTTGAAAAACCATATCACTTTCAGGGCCCGGGCACAGTCGTTTTGTGCCAATCTATCCTTTACTTTATGTCATTTTATTTTATATTGTCTGTTTAGGATTTTAATGTTTTCAATAAATGGATGATATTTCAGGTGATCCCGATGATTCTCGCAAGCAAAGGCACAAGTCAACTTCATCATATTTAAGGGAGTATCTCGTTACCATTCCTTGTTTTATATTATTTATCACATTGAGGACAGTGTGAATTTTAAGTGTGGGGATGGGATTAATCGAGATACATATTTGATACTTTGCTAAAAACAGTTCCAAATTGAAAATTTGTAACAAAATCTGTTAACCATTATTTTTTATGACACGAAACAAAAAATTTAAACATTTTTTGATAAACCAAATTATAAATATACATTTTCGGAAAATAAATAAGTAATAAAAGAAATCCAAATAAAAGTTGAAAATATTTTTTGTGATATCCTTAAAAGCAATAATCAAGTAAACATATGTAATCATCCAAAATGAAACACTTTTACCCAATTCCATCCATTTATGAGTTTATTTTTGAGCCTTAAACAACTTTTGCAAACCTTTGCAATTTTACTTTCATTCTGGATTCAATTAAGAGTGCCTTATGATACGTGTGATTAGACCTTGCTTTGGGTATACATTTCAAGACCTTAATTAGTATTTTCTGCATAGAAATGAATTAGGCATTAGGAAACCTAAACCATTCAAGCCCCAACCATTTTCTTTTAATCTTCCTTACCCGAACCTCAACCCTTGTTAGCCCCGTTGAGCTTAAACATTTTATTTTTATCACCCGAATCACCAAGTCACTCAACCAAAAAGCCTTCAACAAAACCCGTTTTTCGTTAAAGACACGATTTTGGTTTATTTATATATAAAAAGAGAAAAAGAGAAAAAGAAAAAAAAATTGGTCTTTTACCGGGAGACCTAAAAGAACTGGAATGCATTCTTTTGACATTAATTTGCTTTGTTGCCTTCATCACGCAAAACCGGGACTTCCCCCGGAAATCCGCGAACAAATTTTCAATCTCACGTACGACGCAAGAAAGAAATGGCGAAAAAAGGAACAAGTTCCGCCATTTTGTGGAATTTCGAAAAGCGCTATAAAGAGATGGGCAAAAAGATATGAAAGGTGCCCGAATTGTAGAAATTGGTCACACAATGGAAAATGCAAAAAGAACCAAACTGAGTCTCAATACGAATACACAGAACTAATCCGATTGGGTGCTATTAGGCTTCTAGCCGAACGATCCTTACCAAAGGATAGTTTTGTGTATCTTCGGGTAAAGGATGAAGTAAGGTTTGTGAAAGCAAAATACGGTCTTGACAATCTGACCTTAAACGAGTCCTCAAGTTAGCATATCCCTTCTAGCTTGAAGTATTATATAGGGAACTTTTTACTGCTTTCCTTGTAGTTTATGTTAGAAATTAGCCAAGACCATCGTATTTAGCATTTAGCCACTTTTTCTAAACATTCTATACCCATGCCCGAGCCAAGTTACAACCCATCAAAGACCTAATGATTTATGCAAGTAAATATCTAAGTAGGTGGAGAATTGATCCCATAACAAGAATATGATTTCACACGTATTCATACTAGGCAATTGAGCGTATTAGTCGTACTTCATCTTATGTATGATTCCATATATTCAGCCGAGTGTGAGTGCATCTTGTGAGAAGTGTGGATTTTTGCATGATTATAATCTTTACTAACAATCCCATTGCTTGCTAGGATATCATTCTATACATGCCTAAAATGTTTGCATTTGGATGAAATAATTTTTACTTGCATATTTCCCGAAAGACATTTTTATCTTTTGCTTTATTTGGTTTTTGGTGGAGTTGTCATTATAAGTTATTTTTGATTGAGGACAAGCAAAGTTTAAGTGTGGGGATATTTGATGTGCTCAAATTATACATAAAAACACTATCAAAAGCCCATCAATTATTCTTTGATATCTTCCGAAATATGATGATTATGTACTTAAAATCATTTAATTGTGTTTTCAGGTGTTGTGAAGGACAAGATGGACAAAAGGAGCATATTGGACAAGAAATTGAAGAAATCCAAGCTTAAAATTCCAAGCATGGGGCCGTGCCTCATTTAGCATGCCCCCATGCCTTGCCTGAAACACACCCCCGTGCTAATTTGGCACACCCCCGTGATTGGACATTTGACAGGACAAAAAGTACTGTTCCCCAAAAGCAGTCACAGGGCCGTGCTTGCCCTTTCACGGGGCCGTGCCCTATTTGTCACGGGGCCGTGCCCGACAACTCCTACACGTACGAGCCGACCAACTTTTGTAAGCATTGTACTAACACGGGCCCCTGCATTTTTGTCACGGGGCCGTGCTTAAACACTCGGGAAAGCCTATAAATAGAGGGCTAAGTTCACCATTTTAAGGAGCTTTTGGTGGGGGTGATACTCTACAGAACACTCTCGGGAATCAAGTCTTGAAGACCATTTGAAGGCTCGAGAGGAGCATACAACACTTGGAAGAAGCTCGGGATTGTCTAAACATCATCCATTGTGGATTACCGGTTTGATTGTTCCATTTCACCAATGAATTCATATTTATCTTCTATATTATGTGTTGTAATGTTGAAGCTCATTATGAGCTAAACTCTCATTATCATCCTAACTAGATGAAACTTATGTAATTTGTGATGAAATAATGGTGTGATAAATATTATGTTAATGTTATAGTGGTCTTGGAAAAACTTTTGTTGGGTAGCACCTATATTTGAACGGGGGGGTTATAAACTTATGGTTTGTAATCGTGATTGTCATACACGGTTGAAAAACGTATGATCAAGTTTTATTCACAACAAACTATGGCTAATTAACTA
Organism: Flaveria linearis; assembly: GCA_024085815.1. NCBI lineage: Eukaryota > Viridiplantae > Streptophyta > Magnoliopsida > Asterales > Asteraceae > Flaveria > Flaveria linearis. Next base: position 80,781,688 of record CM044002.1, on the reverse strand, counting down.
GAAAGGTTATTAGAAATCATATCACCTTAACTCTCTGATCATTTATGGGTTCCCTTTTATTAGTATGAGAAATCTACAGTAATTGTTATAGTTTTTTAAAATTAATGGTATGTTGGAATGGTACTTGATCAACTCTCTTCTAACATTAAGTTATGTTTTCAGAAATCGTATGTCGAAAAGGACACAAAAGATTTACATACATTACTAGGGCCTTGACCTAAGCAGTAAATCTCAACCTGACATAGTCCTGGTCACTACGGAGCGGATAGACGGGAAATCGTGACAGCTCATCTTTATAAACGTTAACACAATTAATTCATTCAATATCTTTAATCACAGTACACCACCACTTCATTACAGTTACATAAGTGTAATCCAAGTTAGGATGATAGCCTTTATCCCCCCTGATTTTAAATCCAAAAGTTTCAACTTGTTTTACTTTATTTGTTATTTCTAATTTTATTACTAGTTTTAAAACCCTAAAGAAACCCTAATTTACATCAATGCAACTTATCATCCTCCTAAACAAAAATCAAACTGATAGTCAATCATAAGGGTTGTTGAGTAGTATGAGTGTGTCCACAGATTGATACTCGGTTCTTACCATCACTATATTACCTCATGATAGGTGCACTTGCATTTTGTGAGTGTAGTTAGTAGTAGTAACAACGATTTAAAACTGAATCTGTGCGAAAATCCTTTATCAAAATATACATACTTTCACACTACATCAGTGACCTTATGTGGTGTGTTATGATTGCGTACGTAAATTGTTATCATAAATGAAGCGAAAGACTAAAAATTATGGAAGTGGAACATTACGAATGATTGAAAGTCATGCAAGCAAATGTATGGATCATCACAACTTATTAATAAGTTGTTAGCTCAACTGTGTGAGGTTTAGCTAACCCATGAAGATGCACATAGGGGTCAGTCTTAGTGATTGACTAATATTTATGGAATGGGACCCTTGTCCCTAACCCCGGTACTGGAGTCAGCTTCGTAAACAATATTAGGGGTCTATTTATATACTTCGGCCAATTACTAGCATATGACATTGGTCCAGATGAAACTAAAAGATAATGAATAAAAGTTTGAAATGTGAGAAATGACGAAATGAACGATATAAATGAATATGATGACCGAACAAATATGTACGATAATGAAAGATAATAATGATATTACCTTTGATGTATGTACGATGAATGACCATGTACGGAAGTAAAGAAAATGTTTTAAATGAATGAAAGGTATTTTACTTATAAAAGTAGAACTCACTCAGCAACACTGACTTTTATATACTTTCCGTTGGCAGGTAATTTATTGCTGGAGATGGCACAAAGGTTAAGCTACTTGACAAATAAAGACACGCATCCATCTTATGCAGAAATGATATTTTTCTCTTGTAATGAAATTAAATGTTCTTTTGTAACTTTAACAACAATGATTATTTGGCAAAAATGATTATTAATGCATGATGTGGTTTTTGTTAAATTGTTCCGCTACAATATTCTTATTACTCAAATAAATCTTAATGTGTTTTAAATATTATGTGCAATGAATATCCAACTGTAAGTGTCCCTGGAATGGGACCTTACAAGTTGGTATCAGAGCCAAAGTTTAAGAGAACTAGGTAACTTATTTTCAAAATCTAAAACTTAAACTGAGAATGGGACAAGAAAAGTGGAAGGATGCCATCCCAAGTAGCTACGTGCCACCAGGTAATTTTCTTGACGCTAACCGATATTACGTGCATGTGTTATTTGACTTGTGTGCTCTTAGTATATTTGAATACTGATGTAGTAAGGATAGGAAGTGCTTAGGGATAAAGAGTAAAGTAAGTGGCTATTCACAACTGGCCACTGTAATTAGGGACTTACTATACTTGACATCATCTGAGTTGTTACCTTGACTGATCATATTGGTGTTTAAATATTATATTGATTAGAGATGGCCGGTGGTAGATCATCAAAGGCCTTACGAGATGGAGTACGTGATGAACATACGAGGAACAGGGCTAGTGTAATACCCGGATAATTTTTAATAGACGAGAAAGAAAGAATAAACGTGAATAAAAGAAGGAAACATAATTTAACGCAAGTTGAGGGGTTAAAAGTGTCAAAAGGACAAAAAGTATCAAAAAGTGGGTGCAAAAGGTGGTATGGCAGCCCATGTTGTCTGCACATTTCATTTCAACCGGTTTCTAGAGAGAGAAAGAAGAGAAGCTTCGGATTTTAGAGAGAAGTTCAAGAAGGATTCGAATTCAAGGTAAGAATTCGATGGTTTTAGGTGTTCTTGACTGATTTCAGTCCGAGTTTATGCTTATGTATGTCTTTGTACGTTTGTGCATGTGTTTTGATGGGTTTTAGGTGTGTACTCATAGTGCAATCGGGATTGAAGAACTATTGCCCAAAAGTTTGACAAAGGTGAGTTCTAAAACCCCATTTTTACATGTTTTAACTGATTTTGGGGTTGGAAATGCATGTTTAAATGTTTTTATAACATGGGTGTGTATACCCGTATGTATGTGCGAATGTGTATGTGGGTGGGTGAATGTCTTGGGTGATTATAATGTTATGATGATTTTGTTGATGTGTTTCTGTTGCTTAGAATGTAAGAACTAAGCTTAAAACATGTTAAAATTAGAATTGGGACAAAATTATGATGATGGTGGTTAAAGTTAGTTGTGACCACATCTCTTTGACCCTGCACCGGGTGTGACCTCACGTCGGTCATCCACCCTCACAACCATATTGTTTGGAGCGGCCCCGCCACGTCCAAACCATTTCCTTTTTCAATTCCATCACCGCTACCTTTCCTGCTCACCTCAGCTATCACCACCTCTCACTCATCATAAAGCCTTCCCGCCAAATCAACCACTGACCTGAACGTACCTGGCCGGGTGGCGATCATGTGCCTACGGATATCCGTCGGTAAACCCTGGATTTGATGGTGTACTGATCCGGCACCAGCCGTGCCATCTCGTTGAATTTGATGGTGTACTGTTGGTGTGTCTTGGTTCCCGCTTCCAACTGCATGAACTCCCTCTCAACCTTGTCAAGTTCCATGTGAGGAGAAAATTCCTCGATCACCAACTTCTTCAACTCACTCCACCTCATTCTTCCAATCGCCCTACTACCCTCAGCTTGGACAAATTGTCCCACCAGCACAAAGCTGAGTCCACAAATGAGTGGGAAACAAACTTAACCTTCCAATCCTCTTGGCACTCGCTGATATTAAGTACATCCTCCATTTCTCTCAGCCATTGGTGAACAGTAGCGACAGTGCCATTACAATCAAAGGTAGGGGGCTTGCACCTTTGAAATGCCTGATAGTTACGGCCCTGGGCTACTTCGGGCACAACCTCCTCTTCCTCCTCATCATCGGAGACAACTTTCTTAGACTCGGGTTGCTCCTCCTCCCCCGCGGGTCTTCTTCTTTCCTTCCTCTCTCCTTCCCTAACTTCTTTAATTACTTCGGTCACCACAGACGGCAAGATTGTCTGTATGACCTGATGAACCTCCTCCACCACAGCCTCCTTTACTGAGGCCCTCAAATTAGCACTCTCATCACCACCTTGCGGATAAGGGGTCTCAGGCTCCTCATTAGCCACCTCTTCTGCCCTAGGCCTTCCCCTCGTGACTCGTGGTCCAACACCACATCCACCACGATCTCCACCTCGAGAAGCCTTCGAAGATCTACCACCAGCCATCCTCTACTCACTATAAGATTCAAACACTAACACGGTCATTCAAGGGAATAGCTCAGTCTATGTCAAGTATAGTAAGTCCCTAATTAAGGTGGCCAGTTATGATTATCCACTTAGTTTACTCTTCATACCCGAAGAATTTCCTATCCTGACTACATCAGTATCTAAATCTACTAAGGGCAAATTGATCAAATAACATGCGCACATAATACCGTTTAATATTTGAGAAAATACCTGATGGCACGTAGCCACTCGGTCTGGCATCCATTCCCTTTTCGTCCCATTCTCAGTTTGAGTTTAGGTTTCTTTAGAAAATATTTACCCGTTTCACTTAAACTTTGGCTCTGATACCAACTTGTAACGCCCCGATCTCGGGCAACTCACAGTTGGTCATTCATTGCACATAAATCGCACATTTATTTAAAACATTGCAGCGGAATCATTTAACAAAAATCAGTTCATATATTAATAAGCTGCTTTTGCAAAATAATACAACATCGTTACAATATATCATTCATTGCATTACATCAAAAAAGCGTCATTTTACATAAAATGGATGCCATCCAAAATAATCCAAGTAGTTGCCCCCATGCCATCCTCAGCAACTCTTACCTGGCAACTGGAAAATACATAAAAGTCAGCGTTACTGAGTGAGTTCTAGTTTTATAAAATATATATTACCTTTCGCTCATCAAAACATTTTCTTTACTATCGCACATGATCACACATCGTAAATTTCGCTCTTATCGCACGTTTCATTCTTATCGCACGTTTCATTCATGTCATCCATATCACACATTTTATATGTTTCACACTTTTCGCACTTTTAGTATTATCTTTCACTTAATCTAGATCCTATAAATCTTTACCCTCTTCATGGCACGCAACCATGATTTCTGAGGTCGAATGACAAGGATTCCATATCGCACGTATGGAACAGTCACTAAGACTGACTCCCCTGTGTGTGTGAACTCTCATGAGGTAGCCAAGAACGCACGCTACATAACACACCATTAATACCACATCGCACGTATGGAGCAGCCACCAAGACTGACTCCCACTGTGTGTGAACCCTCATGAGTTAGCCAAAATCACACGCTATTCCACTCATAGTTGTTCTAACAACTCACATGGAGTTGTGAACCTCTTTCCATTTTGCTTGCAAGTCTTTCATTCGTTCATTAAGTTCCACATCTCATTATCTTAATTCTTTCACTTTGTTAAGATAATACTTTACGTATATTAACATAATCACACTAGTCATCACACATCATCATCTAGCACCCCAATCTAATAACACCTCATCCATCACCAAAAGTCAACTTACATCACCCCCGTGAACATCCCAAGTCAAAGCCTACATTTTAGATTTTTCCTAAAATTCAGAAAATAAATTCCAAGTCTTAGGCGCATGAGCACTATGCAGGCGCATGGCCTTCCGGGTACATGGGAACACTTAGGCTCTTGGGAAAAGTTCTGGGCGCATGGGCACTATTAGGGCGCATGGCCCAACACTAAGTCATTCTGGGCAAATTCTAGGCGCAAGGGCACAATGCAGGCGCATGAGTGCCTAGGAGCATGGACACTTAGCCAAATTCATCCTAATACTAGGCGCATGGATACTATTTGGGCGCATGAGTTGGGGCGCATAGGGAACACTTGGGAAATTATGACCGTTGGGTGCATGGGCCACTATTTTTGCGCATAGGTAACCAACTTACACTAATCAACACAATTAAGTCCCCAAACTAACATATATGATGTTCTAAGCTTAGCACTAACATTCTAAGACACAGAAGCACATTCATAACATAATCATAACTTCATATTCACCCAAAACATACCCCACCCATATACACATAAATACATACACATACGGGTAACATACTCGTTTTTATAAAAACATACATACATGCATTTCCAGCCCTAAAATCAGTTAAAACCTTTAAAAGGGGGTTCTAGAACTCACCTTTAACAACTTTCAGGCAAAACTTCTTCAAAACCGACTGCAAAAGGAGTTCAAGCACCTAAAAACCCATAAAAAACACACAACCCAAACATACAAACATGTATAAGCATGTAGCCGAGACTAGAACCCAATAAGAACACTTAAAACATCGAATTCTTACCTTGAATTCAGCCTTCTTCTTGAACTTTCTTCAAAACCCGAAAGCTCCTAGGCTTTCTCTCTCTAAAACCGGTTGAAAATAAGAGTGGAACTTTTGATACTTTTGTCCTTTTGACACTTCTAAACCTGCAACTTTGGGTTAAATTGTATTTACTTCTTTTATTCACGTTTATTATTTTTTCTCGTCTATTAAAAATATCCGGGTGTTACAGATCAGTCAAGTTGACTGAACCTATAGTACGAACGGGATCCTTGTCATTCGACCCCGGGCATTATGCCAAATAGAAATGAGGCTTTGTACTCGGAGTGGTGGCTTCGGGCCACGGGCTTTGTGCCAAAGAGTGATGGGGCTCCGTGCCTAGAATTGTGGCTTCAGGCCAAGGGTTTCGTGCCAATTAGTAAAGGAGCTTCGTGCTCGGAATGGCGGTTTCGGACCGCAATAGGGGAAAAGCCTTATAGGATCTAGAATAAGTACGAAACGAGCAAGATGTAAAGTATGAAACGAACGAAGTAATGAAGTATGAAATGAACGTTAAGGAAAGACAAGGATAAAGTACGAAACGTGCGAGATGATAAAGTATGAAACAAACGAAGTAATGAAGTACGAAATGAACGTTAACGAAAGATAAGGATAAAGTACGAAACGAATGAATTAATGAAGTACGAAAGGAACGTTAACGAAAGATAAGGATAAAGTACAAAATGAGTAATAACGAATGAAATAGTATGAAATGAACGGACACGTACGATAATAAACGAACATGTGTGATAGTAAAGAAAATGTTTTGTGAAAAAAGAATATTTTTACGTCGTATAAAGTATTTTGATACTTATAAAACTTGAACTCACTCAGCAACGCTGACTTTTATGTATTTTCAGTTGGCAGGTAAAGTTGCTGAGGATGGCATGAGGGTGAGGCTACTCGGCAAGGGCAACTTTGGCATCCATTCAAATATGTTATTATTGTTGATTTGTAATGCAATTAACGAATGTTTTCTTTTGCAACTTAACAAAGTTGTATTGCATATCAAAAGTATTTATGAATGAAATGAAAGGCTTTTTATAATTAGATTCCACTACAATGTTTTATGAAAATTTTATTATTAATATGTATGTGTAGTGCTATGAATGACCAACTGTGAGGTGCCCGGTAACGGGGCCTTACAGCTAGAATTGCCGAAATGACACCTAAAGAGCCCAAGATCCATCACTAGGAAGGTGGTGATGAGAGTGCTAACTTGAGGGCTTCAGTGAAAGATGTAGTATTTGTGGAGGTTCATCAGGTCATGCAGACGATTCTGCCGTCTGTGGTGACTGATGTGATTAGAGCTGTGAGGGAGGATGAGAAAAAGGAAAAGAGGGAAAAGAAGAAGACTGCTGAGAGAGGGAATGAGTGACAGGAGAAAGAGAGCAACAAGAGGCTGAGACGGTTATATCGAGTGAGGAGGAGGAGGAAGAAGCGGTGCAGGAAATAGCACGAGGCTGCAACTAAGGAGCATTTGAAAGATGTAGACCCCTAACATTTGATGGCAATGGTAACGCTGCTGCTGCTCATCGATGGGTGAGAGAAATGGAGGTTGTGTTGGAGATCAACAATATAGGGAAGATCAGAAGGTGAAATTCGCTACCCACTCATTTTTGGATTCGGCCTTATGCTGGTGGGACAATATTGTCCAGGACGAGGGTAGGAGGGCAATTGGAAGGATGAGGTGGAGTGAACTAAAGAAGCTGGTGATCAAGGAGTTTTGTCCTCATAGGGAACATGACAAGATTGAAAGAGAGTTCCTGCATCTAGAAGAAGGAACCATGACACACCGGCACTATACGACTAAGTTCAATGAGATTGCAAGACTGGTGCCAGACAAGGCGACACCCGTGTCACAGAATATCAAGAGGTATATCCAGGGTTTGCCGGCGGATATCCGCAGGCACATGATCGCCACCCGGCCGAGTACTTTAAGGTTGGTGGTTGATTTGGCAGGGAGGTTGTACGATGAGAGAGAGGTGACAATGGTAGAGGTGAGTATGAAGGGTGGTGGTGATAGAAACTAGAATGGGGAACGATTTGGTAGTGGTGGTTTCACCCCCAAGAACAAAAAGGCCAAGGTGGATGACCGAAAGGTGGTGACGGCAAGTGCGGGAATGAGGATGTGTAGTATATGTGGGAACGAGCATGTGGGGGAATGTAGGTGGGGCTTGAACATCTATTTCAAGTGTGGGAAGGCAGGGCATATGGCAAAGGATTGTAGAGTGATGAGGTGCTATAACTGTGGGGAAACAGGTCATATGAGTCGGGAGTGCAAAAAGCCGGGGGCTGAGAGCTCGTATGCAGGAAAAGAGGCTGAGAAAGAGAAGGAAGTGTAGATGACAAGAGCAAGGGCCTTTACTATGACCCATGAGGATTCCAGAGTGGACCCCGATGCCATATCAGGTAAATTTCTAGTTAATGACGTTGTACTTCTGTATTATTTGAATCTGATGCTAGTAGGAGCTTTATCTCCTCTGTATTTTGTGATAAGTTGTCTGCTAGGAGTAGAAAGATTGATGAGCCATTTGTCATAGAAACTGCCATTGGTAAATCCACTAGGATATCAGATGCTTTAGAGGATATCGTGATAGAATTAGAAGGTCAAAAGTTTCATGCTAGACTGTTTATGATGACCTTAGGCGGATTTGATGTAGTCTTAGGGGTAGATTGGCTAGCAGCCTATGAGGCAAATATTGTGTGTCGCACGAAGATAATTCGATTGACCGCGCCCAACAGAAGTTCGGTAATGACCTACGGTGACCAAGTTACTACGGTTCCGAAAGTAATTTCGATGGTGGTGGCAGAGAAGTGCATGAAACGTGGATGTAACGCCTACCTGGCTTACATGAAGGATGTGGATGCGTCGGTACCATAATTGTCTGACGTACCAATTGCGTGTGACTTATCGGAAGACCTATCTAGTGTGCCACCTGACCGCGAGATCGAGTTCTAGATTGATCTAATACGTTGTGCTCAACTTGTTGCTAAGGCACCATATCATCTAGCTCCGTCTGAGATGAAAGACCTGATGGCTCAGTTGCAAGAGCAATTAGATAAGGGATTCATCCAACTGAGTATCTCTCTCTAGGCTGCTCCGGTCTTATTTGTAAAGAAGAAAGATGGTAGTAAGAGAATGTGCATTGAGTATCGTGAGCTGAATAAGCTGACGGTGAAGAACCGGTATCCTTTACCAAGAATTGATGACTTGTTTGATCAGCTCCAAGGTGCCAGTTGGTTCTCGAGGATAGATCTTCTATCTTGCTACCATCAACTGAAAGTGAAGGAGCAAGATATTACTAAGACATCTTTTCACACCTGTTATGGACACTATAATTTTCTCATGATGTCCTTTGGTTTAACAAACGTGCCAGCTTCCTTTATGGACTAGGTGAATAGGGTGTGCCGGAGAATGTTGGATAAATCAGTGATTGTGTTTATGAATCATATCCTAATTTATTCAAAGAGCGAGGAAGAGCATGTCGGTCACATTTGGGAGGTACAGGAGACGCTTAGAAGGGAGAAGCTGTATGCCAAGTTCTCCAAATGCGCGCTCTGGTTGCGGGAAGTTTAGTTTTTTGGTCATGTTATTGATCCTGAAGGGATCATGTTGGCCCCAACAATGATTGAAGCAGTGATGCAATGGAAATCTCCAAAGACGCCATCCAAGGCTTCTCCACGATAGCTTCTCCGTTGACTAAGTTTCCCCGTAAAGATGTGAAGTTCGTATAGAGTCAAACGCAAGAGAATGCGTTTGAGTTGAAGCCAAGGTTGTCTCAAGCTCATATCTTGATGTTACCCGAAGGAAGCGTATACTTGGTGGTATATTCGGATGCTTCTTATTCGGGATTGGGTTGCGTGCTGATGCAGCAGGGGAAAGTTATAGCCTACATGTCCTGATAGTTGAAGATCCATTAGGCTTACTATCCCATTCATGATTTGGAGTTGGCAGTCGTGGTCTTTGCGTTGAAGATTTGGAGCCACTATTTGTCTGGGACGAAGTGCACCATCTTCACCGACCACACGAGCTTGAAGTACATTTTCAAGCAAAAAGACTTGAACATGAGGGAAAGGAGATGGTTAGAGCTTATAAAGGATTATGACTGTGAGATTCACTACCATCCAGGCAAGACCAATGTCGTGGACGATGCCCTAAGCCAAAAGGAGAGACCCGAGCCAATTCGGGTGAAGGCTTATCAGTTGGTTATGACTGTTGACGTGATTAAACAGGTCAAAGATTCAGGGTGAATCGCTTAAAGGGGATCGGATTAATTCGGAGCGTATGAAAGGTGTAGTCGCAGAGTTGGGTGAGAACACTCTCGGTGTTAGAACCCGAACTGGACGGATGTTGATACCTCGTTATAGGGATCTAAGAGGAAGGATTATGGACGAGGTTCATAAGACTAGGTACTCGATTCATCTTGGTGCCATGAAGATGTATCAGGATATGAAGAAGGATTATTGGTGGCTAGGAATGAAGCGCGATGTAGCGGAGTATGTGAGTAAGTCCCTTACTTGCTTGCAAGTGAAGGCGAAACATCAGAAGCCATACAGGATGATACAACCTTTGGATATACCTAAGTAGAAATGGGAGCACATCACCATGGAATTCATACGAAGTTGTTGCGTACGGTAAGAGGTTACGATGCCATACGGGTGATAGTCGACTGTTTGACAAAGAGTGTTCACTTTCTGCCGATCCACAAGACATATTCATCTGGGAGGTTGGCGGATCTGTTCATCAAAGAGATTATGACGCGTCATGGTCTACCAGTGTCTATCGTGTCAGACCACGACATTCGGTTCACATCCAAGTTTTGGAAGATATTTCTTGACGTAATAGGAACACAACTGCACATCAGTACTGCTTATCATCCTTAGACGGATGGTCAGTCAGAGAGAACTATACAGATGCTTGAAGATATGCTCCAAGCATGCGTCATTGATTTTGGAGGAAGTTGGGACAAACACTTACCATTAGCTAAATTCTCATACAACAACAGTTATCATGCCAGTATCGGTATGCAACCATATGAGATGCTATACGGTAGGAAGTGTAGGATGCCCGTATGTTGGGGTGACATCAGACAGAAGGAGTTGGGAAGCATGGATGTGATCGAGGCTATGACTGAAAAGATGGAAAAGATCATGGCCTTTATTAAGGCGGCAAAAAGATAGTCAAAAGTTTATGTTGACAAGAGACGTAGACCGATTGAATTCGAGGTGGTCGGTAAAGTTATGCTAAAGGTTTCACCTTGGAAGTGTATCATTCGGTTTAGGAAGCAGAGTTAGTTGAGCCCGAGGTATATAGGGCCTTTTCGAATTGTTACTCGAGTAGGAGAGGTGGCCTATAGGTTGGAGCTGCCTGATGAGCTAAGTGGGATCCATCCAACATTCCATGTATCTCATCTAAAATGTGCCTAGCTGATGAAGATATGATTATACCATTGGAGGACATTGAAATAAACGAATGACTCAACTATGTAAAGCAAGAAGTTACGATCATTTGACCAAAAAGAGAAGAGACTACAGAATAAGCTTGTTCTAATGGTGCGAGTACAGTGGAGGCATAGGAAGGGATTCGAGTCTACGTGGGAGCCTGAGGAAGAAATGAGACAGTATTACGCACAACTATTTGAGGAGTGATAGGTTTCGGGGACAAAACCTATATAAGGCGGGTGAACTTGTAACACCCGAAAATTTATTGAAGATAAAAGAAAAGAAAAATATAAAGAAAGAAAGGTGAATTATCACAAGTGGAGGGGCTAAAATGTACAAAAGGACAAAACTCTTTTATTTTATGTTTAGGAGGGAGTGGCCGCCCATACATCACTTTTTCTACAACTACTTTCGGCTGTAAAGAAGAAAGAATAAAGGAGAAGCAGAAGTTTCATCGGTTTCTAGAGAGAAGAAGAACAATATCAGCTTATTGGTGAGTTTTCTTGTGTTTTGTTCGGTTTCAGCTGAGTTTTTAGCATGGGGACCAATCCTTATGTGTTTGTGTGTGTGCGGTTGTGTGTTTTGGTGTCTATAGGTGTTAGATAGTTAGGAGTTCTTGAATTTGAAGAAGTTTTACTTGAAAGCTATCAAAGGTGAGTTCTAGATCCCCGGTTTTACTATTTTAAACTTGTTTTAGGGCTAAAAATGTATCTAACTATCTTTTATAATTTTCAGTATGTTTTTACATCGGTATACACGGGTGGGTGAATGTTTGGGTATGTTTTGTTTGTGTTCATGTTTATATGCTTGTTTAGGTGCTTAGTATGTTATAAGTGGGTTAAGAACATGTTAGAGTGATGATTGGGGTCTGAAAATGGTGTAAGTCGAATAGAACAACTGCACATGTGCCTAGGATTTTGCTGATGCGCCTAAGTGTCTACCCATGCGCCTAGGACTGCCCATACGCCCAACTGTTGGCTCATGCGCCCAACACTTTGCTCATTCCCCCAAAAAATTGCCCATGCACCCAAATTTCCCCATGTGCCCACTCCCCATACACCTATGTGTGGCACATGCGCCCAAGCTGTAATGCCCCGTTCCCGGAGACCTTACAGTTGGTCATTCATAGCATTAAACATACATAATAGCATACATTTCATAAAACATTGTAGTGGATGTACATTAACAAAAGCCCATTCATTTCATTAATAAATTACTATTGTTATGCAATACAACATTGTTAAGTTACAAAAGAAAACATCAGTTAAATGCATTACTAAACAACAATATTATTATGCGTAAATGGATGCCAGTCTTGTCCTGCCGAGTAGCCTCCACGTGTTCCATCTTCAGGAACATTACCTTCCAACCGAAAATTGCATAAAAGTCAGCGTTGCTGAGTGAGTTCTAGTTTTGTAAGTATCAAAATACTTTATACGGTTCATACAAGAAAATACTTTCTTTATATTCGTACGTAAGCATTCATTGTACATACAACAAGGCATAATTCTTTATTCCTTATCTCACTTATTCGTTCGTTTCATACTGTATCATTTTCTTTCTTTATCGTTTGTTTCATACTTTATCACTTCGTTCGTTTCGTACTTTTTCACTTCGTTCATTTTGTACTTTATCATTTCGCTCGTTTCGTACTGAATCTAGATCCTGTCAAGCTTTTCCCCCATCATGGCCCGAAGCCACCATTCCGGGCACAAAGCCTCATTTCTATTTGGCATAAAGCCCATGGCCCAAAGCCACCATTCCGGGCACAAAGCCATATCGCTATTTTGCACAAAGCCCGTGGCCCGAAGCCACCATTCAGGGCACAAAGCCTCATTATTTCCGATGCGAATGACAAGGGTCCTATTTCATACTATGGATCAGTCCAGAAGACTGATTCCCCTGTGTGAACCCTCATGGGTTAGCTAAAATCATACGCTATAACACACACAATTGAGCTGACAACTTTCATGAGTTGTGATCCTCCTTCTATTCTACTTGCAAGCCTTTTATTTCATTATGTTTCACTTTTCATCTTTGTCATCTTTCACTTCGTTACGTTATACTTTACGTTTATTCATTCATTCATCATACTACGTAAAGTTATAACATAATCTTTAACTTATATTATAATATAATTTATACGTTTTTAAAATCATTAAAAGATAACACTTCATACACATATGCATATCATACATTCATCATAACATCATGCATATTCTATTCATAGACCCTTATATATTCATGGTTAAAATAGGCCAAAACAGTCCATAAGTCAAACTATGGTCAAACCGTAAAATTCTGGTTTTCATAAAAATTCAGAAAATTTTCTATGTGTTTAGGCGCATGGGCACTATTTTGGCCCATGAGGACTGTTTGAGCGTTTCTCCACTATGCAGGCGCATGAGCCTCACTTAGGCATTTCAGCACTTAGGCGCATGAGCCTCTTGGGCGCATGGGCACTATTTGGGCACATCAGCTTTTACTTAGAATTTCTGAGGCATTTCTCGGTGCCTGGACTACTGTTTGGGCGCATCATCAAACACTTAGACTTTCTAAGTCATATTTTCAGGTGCATGGTCCCTGTTTGGGCGCATAACCTTACTTAAAACTTTTCTAAGGCAAAATAGTAGGCGCATGGACCCTGTATAGGTGCATGGCCATTAACTTATGCAATTCTAATATATTTATCAATCCCAAACAACATCTTAACATGCTCTAATCTCCTCACTACCATTCTTAGCCTTAAAAAGCATGCATAACCATACAATACCAACATACAAGCATATATACATACGGTCATATATACAAAAGTTTTAAAAATGTTTTACATGCTTTTTTAGCCCCAAAATCTTTAAAACATGTAAAATATGGGGTCTAGAAACTCACCTAGGCTGTTTCCAAGCATAACTCCTTTGACTTGAACTTTTCAGAAGTTTCTAACACCTAAACATGTCCAAAAACGCATACCCGAGCACATATAAACACATAAGAATATGTATAAACCGGTTTCATGGTCAAAAATCTATATAAACCGAACCAATTATACTAAACTTACCTACCTTAACCGAATTTGGCTGCTCTCTCTCTAGAACCAAAGATCTTCTGCTTTCTCTCCCTACAATGTCCAGTAGTCTAGAAATGCAGATGATGTGGGTGGCCATGCCCACTTTAAACAGAATAATAATAATATTTTGTTCTTTTTGCACTTTTAGTCCCTCCACTTTTATTTTTTTTACTTTCTCTCAAGATACTTTTCTTTTTCCTTTCACATATTCCTTTTTCTTTCTTTTCTTTTTAACTAACAAAAGTTCTGGGCGTTACAAGTCCACCCCCCTTTGAATAACTGTGCGTAATGCTATCTTGTTTCTTCTTCAGTCTCCCACGTAGACTCCAAACCCTTTTGGTGTTTCCACTGCACACGCACCAGTAGAACCACTTTATTCCTCAACCTCCTTTCCTTTCGATCAGTGATTGCCATTGGTTGCTTTGTGTAATTGAGCCGTTCATCCACTTCGATATCATCCAGTGGTACAATCATATCTTCATCAGCTAAGCACTTTCTCAGATGAGATACAAGGAATGTCGGATGAATTCCACTTAACTCATCGGGCAATTCTAACCGATGGGCCACCTCTTTTACTCGTGCGATTATTCAAAAAGGCCCTTTGTACCTCGGGCTTAGCTTTCCCCTCTTCCGGAACCGAATGATTCCTTTCCAAGGTGAGACCTTCAATATAACTCGGTCGCCCACCATGAATTCAATTTGTCTACGGCTCTTATAGGCGTACAACTTTTGTCTATCTTTTACTGCCTTCATAAAGTCTTTGATCCTTTCTAACTTCTCAGTGGTAGCCTCGATCACCTCAACATCACCCTAACATACAGGTGTCCTACACCTTCTACCATATAGCATCTCATAAGGTGGCATACCAATATTGACATGATAACTATTGTTATATGAGAATTCTGCTAATGGTAAATGATCATCCCAACTTCCTCCTAAATCGATCACGCATGCTCGAATCATAAATTAAAGCGTTTGGATCGTCCTCTCAGACTGAGTGTCCGTCTGAGGATGATAAGTCGTGTTAATGTATAGCCTCGTCCCTATCGCATGATGGAATCTCTTCCAGAACTTCGATGTCAATCGGGTGTCACGATCCAACACGATAGACACCGGCACACCATGACGAGCTACAATCTCCTTAATGAACAGATCCGCCAATCTTTCCGATGAATATGTCTCGCGGATCGGTAGGAACTGAGCACTTTTCATCCGTCGATCAACAATCACCCATATGGTATCGTATCCCCTCGCCGTACCAGGTAGCTTAGTAATAAAATCCATAGTGATGTGCTCCCACTTCCACTGGGGTTTATCCAACGGTTGGATCTTCCCGTATGGTTTATTAACTTGTAAACAAGTAAGGCACTTTCTCACATACTCTACTACGTCACACTTCATTCCCAGCCACCAATAATCTTTCTTCATATCCTGATACATCTTTGTGGTATCGGGATGAATTGAGTATCAAGTTTTATGAGCTCCACCCATGATTCGCCCCTGTAGATCTCCGTAACGTGGGATCCATATTCGTCCATTTCGATTTTTAACACCGAGAGTGTTTTCACCCAATTCTGCAACAAGACCTTCATTTGCTCGGAATTAAGGCGATCTTCTTTCAACGCCTCATCTTGAAAGTCTTTCACTCGAATCATCACATTAGCGGTCATAACCAACTGATAAGCTTTCACTCGAATCGGCTCGGCTCTCTCTTTTTGACTAAGGGCATCGGCCACAACGTTGGATTTTCCTGGGTGGTAATGAATCTCTCAATCATAATCCATGATAAATTCTAACCGTCTCCTCTGTCTCATGTTGAGATCCTTTTGCTCGAAAAGTACTTCAAGCCCTTCTGGTCGATGAAGATGGTGCACTTTGTCCCATATAAGTAATGCCTCCAAATCTTCAACGCAAAGACCACAACTGCGAACTCCAACTCATGGGTGGGATAATTGACTTCGAGGCTTTTCAACTGCCAGGATGTGTAGGCTATTACCCTTCCACGTTCCATTAACACCTAACCTAATCCCGATTAACAAGCATCCGAATATACCACTAAGTCTTCACTCCTCTCGGGTAACGTTAAAATAGGAGCTTGAGTTAATCTCATATTTAACTCCTTAAAAAGCGTCCTCCTGCCTCTGACCCCACACAAACTTCAAATCTTTATGGGTCAATTTGGTCAAAGGTGAGGCTATCTTGGAAAAATCTTGAATGCATCTCCTGTAATAACCCGCCAAACCCTAGAAACTACAAATCTCGGATGGCGTCTTTGGAGACTTCCATTGCATCACCGCCTCAACCTTTGCCAGGTTTAGCATAATTCTTTCATCATTAACAACATGACCTAAAAATTGCACCTCGCGCAACCATAAAGCATACTTAGAGAATTTAGCATACAACTTTTCTCTACTAAGTGTCTCCAATACTTCACGTATGTGGCCAGCATGTTCTTTCTCTCTCTTTGAATAAATCAGGATATCATCAATAAACACAATCACTGATTTTTCTAACATTGGTCGACACACTCGGTTCATCAAATCCATAAAGATAGCTGGCGTGTTAGTCAAACCGAAAGACATAATGAGGAACTCGTACTATCCATAACACGTGTGAAAAGCTGTCATAGGAATGTCCCGCTCCTTCACTAGATCGAAGGTCTATCCTCAAGAACCAACTGGCACCTTGGAGCTGGTCAAACAAGTCATCAGTTCTCGGTAGCGGATACCGATTCTTCACCGTCATCTTATTCAGCTCTCTGTAGTCGATGCACAGCCGCATACTACCATCATTCTTTTTCACAAACAATACCGGAGCCCCCCAAGGAGAGATGCTCGGTCGGATAAATCCTCTATCCACCAATTCCTGCTGTTGATCCATTAGTTCTTTCATCTCTATAGGAGCTAATATATACGGTGCCTTGGCAATAGGTTGAGCACTAGGTATCAGATCAATCTAAAACTCAATCTCATGATCCGGTGGCACACTTGGCAAGTCGTCTAGGAACAAGTCCGGAAAGTCACATACCACTGGCATATCGGACCATTGTGGTACCGACGCATCCACATCTTTCATGTAGGCCAGGTAGGCACTGCATCATCGTGTCATGTACTTCCCTGCCACCCCCATCAAAATCACCTTCGGAACCGTAGTAACGCGATCGCCGTAAACTGTCACCGAACTCCTATCCGGCGCAATTAATCGAATCATTTTCTTGCGACACATGACGTTCTCCTCATAGGTTGCTAATCAATCCATCCCTAGTACGACATTGAATCTACCTAGGGGCATCACATGTAATTTAGCAGAAAACCTATGAACTTCTAGCTCTATGGCACAGTCGTCTATCATATCAGTAATTCTAGTGGACTTACCAATAGTAGTTTCCATATCGAATGGCTCACTAATACTTCTACTACTAACAGACAACTTATCAAAAAAAGCAGTAGAAATAAACTCCTACTAGCACCAGAATTAAATAACACAGAGGCACAAGCTTGGTTTACTAGAAACATACCTGACATGACATCGAGATCCACTCTAGCCTCCTCCCGCGTCATCATGAAGCTCTAGCGGTTGCCCTCTGTCCTCTATCTTCCGGCTTCTTCTTCGACCCTGAACCCTCGGGCCGTGGCTTCTTGCAATCTCTTCTCATATGGCCTTCTTCGTCACAGTTATAACACCATATAACTCCACACATCCTCGCCACAAGACCAGGTTTCCCATACTTGAAGCACACACTCAATCCTTATTTACACTCATCAGAGTGCTCTCTCCCATATTTACTACAGTTCTTTATCCCCGAACTAGATGACACCACCTGACGGTCATCCACCTTCCTCCTTTTATTGTTTGGAGTGATCCACCACATCCAAACCGTTTCCTGCCCCAGGTCTACTACTGACAAAAAGGTACCCGATCAGGCAACAATCAGATGCCTGCGGATGTTAGCTGGCAATCTTTGGATGTACTTCTTGATCTTCCTCAACACCGGCATCACCTGATCCGGCACCAGCCTCGCCATTTCGTTGAACTTGGTGCTGTATTGCTGGTCGGTCATGGTGCCCGCCACCAGCTGTTAGAACTCTCTCTCTATCTTGTCGAGCTCCCGGTGAGGATAGAATTCCTCGATCACCAGCTTCTTCAACTCTGGCCACCTCATCTTTCCAATGGCCCTGCTACCCTTGGCATGGACAATGTTGTCCCACCAGCATAAGGCCGAATCCAAAAATGAGTGGGTAGCAAACTTCACCTTCTGATCTTCTCGGCACTTGCTGATATCAAGCACCGCCTCCATCTCCCTCACCCATCGGTGAGAGAACAAGCATTACCGTTCCAATCAAATGTTGGGGGCTTACATCTTTTAAATGACCCATAGTTACATCCACGTGTAGTTTGCTACACCGCTTCCTCCTCCTCCTCCTCAATCGAGACAATCATCTCAGTCTCCGCTCACTCCCTTTCGTCCCTTCCAGTGGTCCTTCTCTTCTCTTTCTTCTCATCCTCCCTTACCGCCTAAATAACTTTAGTCATCACAGACGGCAATATCGTCCGCATAACTTGGTGCACTTCCTCTACCACCGCCTCTTTAACCGAGGCCCTTAAGTTCACACTTTCATCAGCACCTTCCTGGTGATGAATCTAAGGCTCTTCACGAGCCCTCTCAGCATTCTTAGTCTTATTCATCATAACACGTGATTCAGCACCACGTCCTTCTGAACTCCACCCCTAGAGGCCTTAGATGATGTACCTCCATCCATTCTCTAATCACTATTAGATTCAAACACTAACACGGTCATTCAAGGAATAGCTCAGTTTATGTTAAGTATAGTAAGTCCCTAATTACAGTGGCCAGTTGTGATTAGCCACTTACTTTTACTCTTCACACCCAAGCATTTCCTATCCTGACTACATAGGTATCTAAATATACTATAAGCAAATAATCGAATAGCACATGCGCATAACTCCAATTAGCTTTAAGAAATGAAATACCTCATGGCACGTAGCTACTCGAGTTGGCATCCCTTTCCTTTAGTCCCATTCTCTGTTTAAGATTAGGTTTTTATACATGTTTTACCCTATTCACTTAAACTTTAGCTCTGATACCAACTTGTAAGGCCCCGTTCACGGAGATCTCACAGTTGGTTATTCATAGCACTAAACATACATAATAGTATACATTTCATAAAACATTACAGTGGAATTACATTAACAAAAGGCCATTCATTTCATTAAAAAACTACTGTTGTTATGCAATACAACATTGTTAATTTACAAAAGAAAACATCAGTTAATTGCATTACAAAACAACACTATTATCATGCATGAATGGATTCCAGTCTTGCCCTACCAAGTAGCCTCCATGTGTGCCATCCTCAGCAACATTACTTGCCAACTGAAATATGCTTAAAAGTTAGCGTTACTGAGTCAGTTATAGTTTTGTAAGTATCAAAATACTTTATATGGCTCATACAAGAAAATACTTTCCTTACTTTCATACGTAAGCATTCATTGTACATACAACAATGCATAACCTTATTCTTTATTCCTTATCTCACTTATTCGCTCGTTTCGTACTGTATCATTATCTTTCATCATCGTTCGTTTCATACTTTATCACTTTGTTCGTTTCATACGTTTTCATTTCTCTAGTTTCATAGTGATTCTAGATCCTGTCAAGCTTTTCCCCCATTATGGCCTGAAGCCACCATTCTACGCATAAAGCCTCATTACAATTTGGGACAAAGCTAGTGGCCCAAAGCCACAATTCCGGGCACAAAGCCTCATCACTATTTGGCACAAAGCTCGTCGCTCGAAGCCACCATGCCGGGCACAAAGCCTTATTATTTTTGGGGTTGAATGACAAGGATCATATTTCATACTATGGATCAGTCACTAAGACTGATTCCCCTTTGTGTGAACCCTTATGGGTTAGCTAAAATCGTACGCTATAATACACACAGTTGAGTTGACAACTCTCATGAGTTGTGATCCTCCTTCTATTCTGCTTGCAAGCATTTTTTTCATTACGTTTCACTTTTCATCTTTGTTATCTTTCACTTCGTTATGATATACTTTACGCTCATTCATTCATTCATCACACTACATAAAGTCACAACATAATACTTAACGTATATTATAATATAATTTATACGTTTTGAAAATAATTAAAAGATAAAACTTCATACACATATGCATATCATACATATGTCAGCTAGTGTCAAACCCTACATATTCATTCATAGACCCTTACATATTCATTCTTAAAATAGGCCAAAACAGTCCATAAGTCAGCTAGTGTCAAACCCTACACATCATGCATATTCTATTCATAGACCCTTACATATTCATTCTTAAAATAGGCCAAAACAGTCCATAAGTCAGCTAGTGTCAAACCCTAAAATTCTGGTTTTCCTAAAAATTCAGAAAATTTTCTATGTGTTTGGGCGCATGGGCGCTATTTGGGCGCATGAGGACTGTTTGTGCGTTTCTCCACTATGCAAGCGCATGAGCCTCACTTATGAATTTAAGCACTTAGGCACATGAGCCTCTTGGGCGTGTGGGCACTATTTGGCCGCATCGGCACTTTTTGGGCGCATCAGCTTTCACTTGGAAATTTCTAAGGCATTTCTAGGTGCATGGATTACTGCTTGGGTGCATCATCATACACTTAGACTTTCTAAGTCATATTTTCAGTCACATGGGCCCTCTTTGGGCGCATGACCTTACTTAAAACTTTTATAAGGCAATATAATAGGTGCATGGGACCTGTATGGGTGCATGACCATCAACTTATGCAATTCTAATATATTTGTCAGTCCCAGACAACATCTTAACATATTCTAAGCTCCACACTACCATTCTAAGCCTTAAAAACCATGCACAACCACACAAAACTAACATACAAGCATATATACATACGGTCATACATACAAATGTTTTAAAAATGTTTTACATGCATTTTCAACCCCTAAATCTTTAAAAACAAGTAAAATATGGGGTCTAGAAACTCACCTAAGCTGCTTCCAAGCTTAACTCCTTCCACTTGAACTTTTCAGAAGTTTCTAACACCTAAACATGTCCAAAAACGCATACCCGAGCACATATAAACACAGAAGAACATGTAGAAATCGGTTTCATGGTCAAAAATCAATAAAAACCGAACCAATTATACTAAATTTAATTACCTTAACTGAATTTGGCTGCTCTCTCTAGAACCGAAGATCTTCTGCTTTCTCTCTCTAAAATGTCGAGTAGTTGAGAAATACAGTAGATGTGGGCGACCATGCCCATTTTAAACAGAATAATAATAATATTTTGTCCTTTTTACACTTTTAGACCCTCCACTTTTATTCATTTTACTTTCTCTCAAGATACTTTTCTTTTTCCTTTCTCTTATTTCGTTTTCTCTCTTTTCTTTTTAACTGACAAAATTTCTGGGCATTACACAAGCAGTGTCCATACGCCCAAGTAGTGTCCATGCACCCAAGTTTTTCCTATGCGCCAAATGTTTCTCCGTGCACCTAAGTTTTTCCCATGCGCCTAAGTTTTTTACCATGCGCCTAAGTTTTTCCCATGCGCCTAACTATTCATACACCAGCATAGTACCCATGTGCCTACATAGTGCTCATGCGCCTAATGCGTTAGAAAATTTTCTAAAATTTGGGAAAATAAAGACTTAAAGATTAAGACCTGAGATGTTTTAGTGGTTTTGTTTGTTGGTGTTAATCATGTTTAAAGCTTGTTATGCATGTTCCATATTATGTATTATTACATGACCTTACGTGGTGTGATATGATTATGTACGTAAAGTATTATCATAAATGAAATGAAAGATTAAAGATAATGAAAGTGGAACATAACGAATGAATGAAAGTCTGGCAAGCAAATGTATAGAGAATCATAACTTATTGAGAAATTGTTAGCTCAACTATGTGCGGTTTAGCTAACCATGAGGATGCACACAGGGGTCAGTTTTAGTTATTGACCAATACATACAGAACGGGACCTTTGTCTCTTGCCCGGGTACTGGAGTCAGCTTCATGCGCAATGTTACCGGCACCAGCTTCGTGCATAATGTTTGGGGTATAGCATATGACATTGGTCCAGATGAAAGTGAAAGATAATGAATAAAAGTTCAAAGAATGGAAGTCTCCACTGAACACTCCTGATGACTTTGATACTTGGTTCCAAAGAATGGAAGTCTTAATCAAGTCTCAAGACAGCAGGATGTGGGGATCTGTTATCTCTGGATCTCATGTACCATGCACTTCTTTAGCTACTGCTGGAGGTGGCATGATACTAAAAAAAGTGGCTAACTACTCTAAAGAAGACTCGAATAAGATAGATGTAGATCAAAAAGCTATGACCTCCCTCCAAACTACTCTTCCAAACTCAATCTACAGAGGCTTCAAGAAGTAAAAACTGCTAAGAAAGTATGGGATGCAGTAAAGCTAATGTATGAGGGGTCTAATGAAGCTAAAAAGAACTAGAAAGACCTCTTGAACCAGCAATTTGAGAGCTTCACCTTCAAGAAGGTCAAACCATGACTCAACAATACTTCCAGCATGTTGAGATTATGGATACTCTAATGAATGTTGGAGTATCTTTTGAGTATAGGGACATAATGAGGAAGTTCATGTTCTCTCTTCTTAGACAATAGGGACAATATTTTGTGGTCTTTAAAAGGACTAAAAACCTCAAGATTTTTCCTCTTACTGAGTTGTATGGCATACTTAGTGGATACTAGATGGATATGAATATGCAAAACCTATCTGGTACCTCCAGTTATCAGTAGAGTTCGGCCCTCCATGTGATCGAAAGGGATTGCAGAGAACCACAACATCATCTCATCCGCTACCTTGACAACTCACAAAAGGCCCTTTCATCACCTTCTCGGAGACACCAAAAGAGAGCTACATCCAAGGAACCCATTCCAAAAGACAAGCTCATCACAAGCCTTTGTGTCTACTAGTGAAAGCAGTGGCAACTTTCTCTTCACTCTTGAAGACTTGGACTGCATTTATCTAGATGATCTGGAGTACATGGAGAAAGTCCAACAGATGGCTCTTCTCACTTATAGAGCCAAGGAGTTCTACAAGAGGACAGGGAGAAAGTTTTCTAGTAATATATCTAGTGGAAAGTTTGGGCTAGACAAAAGCAAAGTGAAGTGTTATAACTGCAACCAAATGGGACACTTTGGTAGGGAGTGCAAGGTACCAAGAACAAATGATGGCTAAGCACAACCCTTCCTAAACTACACTGAGGGAGTTCCACATACTGAGAAGCCTAAGCAGCAAGCTGTCATTGCTGTTGAAGAAGGAGGCTTTGATTGCAGTTTCCAGGATGAGATGCTTCTCCAAACCAAGCATTCATGGCTGATCATGAAGAACCCAAGGCACTGGAACATCTTTGTACCCTAGAATGCATTGCTAAAGTTAACAGATATTAGTCCTATAACTTAGAGATGAGATCTGACCCTGAGTCCTTAAACATCTTAAAAGGTGATTTCAAAAGAGATGAAAGTGATTATAAACTTAAATAGAAGATTTAGAGAAAACCATTTCAACTCTTAAGCATGAACATATAAACTACAGGACTCAAATCAAAGATCTCATCCCTAAGTTAACTGAATGCCAGGCTGAGCCTGTGATCAACAAAGCCAGGGCATAAAAATGTGTTTTTAAATAAGAGACCTTCAAGAAACATAATCTTTTCATTCTTGCATGCAAAAGTATGTTATCAGAACAAGCAATGAGTAAGATCTACTGAGATAGCTCCTCAACACGCTCTACTATCTTTAAGATCTCCAAGGTGTGGAACTTGTCAAGATGAGCTTTTCCTCATAGAGCTCATTAAAGAAGAGGATGAAGAGGAGATAATAAAGGATGGACTGAGATGAGTGAAGAAGATTATCCTAAAAAGGGTCACTATTCTCTTGAGAAGAGAAAAGAACCAGGGATGACAAAGTCTAAGAGGAAGAACTTGATCATAGCAGCTAAGAGAAGATCAAAGAATGAAAAGATCAAGGGCACATTGAATTCCAAGTAGAAACAAGTCATTATCTCTGTAGTATTTGAAGGGGTAAAGGCTGAGCACTCAACCAAGGACTTTACTACCTGGAATTCTAGTTCTTGTCTAGCTTATCCCTATGAAGAAAAGAAGACTGATCAGCTATGTAGCACTGCTGCACAGCATGAACCATCCAGCTCCAAGAGCAGGCCTCTCCCTAAGAAGCTTGTTGTATCATCTAAGAAGATGAAGATTGAGATGGAAAGTGATCAAGCTCAATCTTCTACTCAAAGGAAGGCTCTCAGAAGGAATCCAGTTGATTGTATCATATGTAAAAGTACTTCTTATCTTGTTAAGTATTATATCTACAATCCCAAAAGTACTATCCACATAACCAAGTAGAAGACTTCTAAGAAGAAGAAGAAGAAGAAGAAGAAGAAAGCTTTAGAAGGAATACCTTTTCCTTTGGAAGCTACAAAGTAGAAATGAAGACAAGTGAAAACTTGCCTTTAGAAGAACCTTTGGACCCAAAAGAAAGGAATGCTTCCGAAGCACTGAGGCTTGTTGCGGTGAAGGCAAGATCTTCCAAAGGCATAGTCTCCAAACTTCAAAAGTGTTGAAGGTCAAGTGTAATCATCCAAAGATGGTGTGGAAGATAAAGGAAGAAAATGAGATCAAAAGTTCTTCATGAATAAAACCAGATGATCTTCAAAGTCTTAACATAGGATCAATCACTATTGCTTTTCAAACCATTTTGACAAGCCCAAAACAAATGAGGCTTGGATTTTCAAATGTAACTAACTCGTTATTTCTATGCAGGAACAATAAAGACTAAGAAGAATGTATGGATCATTGATTGTGGTTGTTCTAGGCACATGACGGTAATGGCTCTTTGCTTCAAGACTTTAAGAAAATTGATGGAGGGCTAGTTGCTTTTGGAGGAGATGCCAGAGTTACATAACAGGAAGAGGCAAAGTCACAAATGGTAAGCTCAGTACATAAAAGGTGGATTGTATTAAGGAGCTTGCATACAATTACAGAGGGTATCCTAATTTTGTAACCAAGGACACAACATTCTCTTCACTGAACATGAGTGCATTGTTCTCAAGCCTGGGGTGATCATTCCTCAAGAGCATATCCTACTGAGAGCCCCTAGGATAGGGAACATGTACAAGATGGATATCCAACAAACATCCCCCTTCGGAGAAGTCTCTTGCTTTCTTTCTAAAAGAAATAGTGATGAGTCTTTTCTTTGGAAGAAAAGAATGTGCTATGTAAATTTTTTTATCATGAAAAATTAATAAAGAATTGTCACACCCCAACCTTAACGGCAGAAACGTCAAGATGTGAGGGTTAAGATTGTTCACAGCGACATAACACTATCTTTAAATGTAAATATGATTAACCATAAGTATTAAAATGGAAATTACAACCAAGTCTCAACAAAATGAAATAAACATAAGTTATGTTTTCAAGATATGTCATTTATTTCCTAGGTCCAAATCCTAGATGCAACCATGCTTCAATATTTATCGTCAACCTTGTGTATTTCCTAAAACATATTAAAAATAAAGGTCAACTATGAAAGTTGGTGAGTTCCCATGGGTTAAGCATACATATATAAAAAGGTTTAAAAGTAGCAATTCATGTCAATGGTTACTAATTATGCAAGTATATAGAATACATATATCTAAAATCAAACCTTGACAGATTACAAGATTACAAGATTACAAGATTAAACGATTAGCTAAGTATACTTGGTCCCCATAGTGCTCAAGAGTATGACACTAGGGCCACCAAATAGGCTTGTCAGGCCCATAGATCTATGACGTCGGCAGGCTAGCAATAGTTAATGATTGTCAACATATAATGTATCACATATAAAACTCACAATAATACAAATAACCATGACAGAAATAAGTATGAATTGCATGTGTGTTACAAGAATAAGAGTTTACAAGTGCAAGTTCAAACGTTAACATGTTTCACCGCAAAAGGTGTGAAATAATAAAAGGGGCATGAGAAACTCACATGACGATTAAGTATACATAGGTTGATTAATAGAGATAATCATCGATGTTCTAACGAAATCCTTCACAAGGTACCTAATCATGTATATATATATTACAAGATTTAAGTTTAATAATAAGATTAATGATTAAATCTGAACTAGGGTTTCAATAAGAATTTGGGGTTCTTATAAGTAAGGTTAGTTATCAAATTCATATATATATTTTTAATTCAATGAAAGAAAACTTAATTAATCCTTTTATAATAATTTGTGAAATTAAAAGTAATTATATCCTTATAATGATTTAATTATAAAATGTAAATAAAATTTTATAATTAACATAATTAATCTATAATTACAGATAACGTAATGACCGGTAATAATTTAGTGATTTCAACTATTTAAATTTTATTTTTATAAAAATAAACTAATTATAACATTTGTTAATAATATTTTATATAAAAATGTTAAGGTGTTTAAAGAAATAAATTTACAGAAAATAATTAGATAACTTTTAAAATAAACAAGGTTTATAAAACTGATTTTTATAATTTTTAGAAAATTTCTATAATTTTTTTAAAGGCAGAAAAGCCTAAAAAATAAGTTGAGGGTGCCCGGGTTCGAACCCGGGACCTCAAGGTTGTGAGATGAGTGTGTAACCAGTAGACCAAGGTTGCAGCCATGGTACCCGGGTTCGAACCCGGGACCTCAAGGTTGTGAGATGAGTGTGTAACCAGTAGACCATGGTTGCAGCCATGGTAAGTAATGGTTTTTAAGTTATCAAAAAACTATTTTAAAGATACTCCCAAATCATAAGAACCCTAGTATGATTTTGATCCAAATTAAACACCAAATCGATTCTATTAACGATTATAATCATGGGGCTTTTGTTCCCCATGTAAAAACGAGTAGATAGGTGTGTTTAATTACCCGGTTTGAATCGTATTGATGATAAGAACAGATGAAGAAGAAGCCGCGACCGAGGTTGAGTATGATTAGTGTGCAAATGGTGATGATAATCAAATTAAACTCGTGTGAAGCTTCAGATGGTGTTCTTGATTCTAAGCCCTCAATCAATTGAAGTTTAGAATGCTCGGATAGTGATGAGCCTTTGGTTGCATGTCACACCCCCGCTGAGAGCGGAAACACGGGGATGTAACGAGATGGGACCGCCATAACACATTGTTAACAATAGAGATGCAATATATGTAATTTATGACAAAGCCTGTCATGACGACACCCGACACGAAGGAGACTTGTGTCGTGTTTAGTTAATATTCTTGACGACATTGCCATAGGCATAACCTTGTAATGATTCACATAACCAAAATAACATCATTGTAATGTAATTCCCACAACCCGGGAACAAGTATCAAAAGTATGAAGATTGTTTAATAGACTACAACAATGATTCAAAATGAATGTTTGTCAAGTATGTTTAGTCTGAAAAATGCATCCTAGGGTCTCCACTAAGGCAGCACACCTAGATCATCAATTAGCATTGTCACCTGAAAAGATATGCTCAAAATGGTTAACAAAATTGTTGGTGAGCTCGCAGGTTTAAATACTAAATAAGTATTTGATGATTTATTGTAATTGTTGTGGAATACCATGCAAACAGTTATATGTAAGCAAAATCACATAACAATGAGCTTTACAACCAAACCAAATGATGTACACACAGCAACTTGTCGGAATATATTCACCCAAGGGCCCGTTCCTGGCCACTGTTGGTACCAACTAGTATACCAACAAACGAGGGTGGGGGTGTCAACCCATTAGAACTACCAATACCTATCCGTCGGTTCCAACATCGGAATTAAATGGTTGTAAAGAAAGAACCACGCATCGACTTATGCATGTATCAGATAAATACTCACAAAACAGTATCACGTTGATTCCAAGTATGTAAATTGTATGTAAATTGTACAGCATAAAAAAGTGGGTGAGCATACTTTTCCCCTATGTTTGTAAATGATTGAAATATTGTATAAGCATAAAAAGGGGCCACGAAACTCACCTGTTAGGTGGTAAGTATGAATGATCAAAGTTTCCAAATGTTTTATGTAGTAAACGGTCAAACACCTATTAACAGTTATTGTTAAGCATTAATGGTACGTATAAAGTCAATAGTAACGTTCGGTCGGTTCGGGTTGCATTGGTTCGGTCGTGTGTAACACGCACAATCAGACATAAATATTAGATCTTATGTAGATCCAAGTACCAGAAATCCTTGCCATTGCCAATGATATTTGTGTAAAAGTGTCATTGTTATTAGAGGAATACTTAGTGAAGATTAGTGTTGCAAATCGTTTGTTGATAATTGTAAAATGTTAGGTTGATTTGATTTGGAATAATATTAATATGTCTGATAGTGTTAATTTTAAAGATTGTCATTAGCAACGGTACCCGTGTCGATGTCACCTTAGCATCACACGACAAACACACACCACACACAAGAAGAAACTCACTCACAACAACTCCAATCGCACTACAGGACCAGACGCATGACTCAACACCCCATCCGAACGAATCAACCTTCATTTGTACGAATCAGCTTCATTCGTACGATTGAACCTCATTCGTGAAACTCAGCATCCAGTCGTACCACACAGCACCCAATCGCATGACTCAACATCCATACGCTCGAATCAACCTTCATTCGTACGAATTAGCTTCATTCGTACGACTGAACCTTCATTCGTACGACTAGGCATTTAGTCGTGCGACACACGCACAATCGCACACATTCATCCGCAGGACTCAATCGCACGACACATATAATCGCATGACTCAATCGCATTCATACACTCAGTCGCACAACTAAGTCGCACGACACACCCATTCACACAACTCAGTCGCACGATACTCCCAGTCGTACGACTCAGTCGCATGACGCATCCAGTCGCACGGCTTAGTCGCACGGCAGACCCAGTCGCAAGAATAGCAGAATCGTGACTGCAGAAGTGCAAAGCAGCCTTCGGCTGCTCCGGGCATGAGATTTACACCTCAAGGACTTCCAGAAACACATTTCTAACATGTACAAATAAGAAGAACACACAGAAAGGCAACACACGCACCCACGCGACCTCATGTGCTCAGGTTGGCCCCGAGAACCCAAAACCCTAAAAACGCAAATGAAAACAAGCAAGAAAAGGGATGACCAAGGTCGTCTACCTGCAAGAAAGGAGTAGTCGCAGCTGTAGCCGAGGCTTTGTCGGTGAAAACGCGAAGAAAGGGGCGGTTTTGGTGCAAGGAGGAGAAAGAAAATGGAAGAAGAAGAAGAAGATGAAGAAGAAGATGAAGAAGAAAATGAAATGTGGTGGCTTGGGCTGGAATATGAGTATTTATACCCATACCTAGTTTGGCAAAATGTTACATTTGGTCCCTGCACTTAGCCCCGAGTTCCCAAATTTTGATTAGGTTGAAAACGACTTACATCGGCTAGTTATATTCATGATGAAAAGGCAATTAACGATATTTGTAGCTTAATAATGGTTTTATCAATGACAATAATATTATATAAATATGGTATATTTAATGATGACGATGATAAAAGTTGTAAAAGTTTTAAATGTAGCATACGTTTACGATGATGTCACAAGCACAACGATGATAAAGTAAGTATAATATCCACACGAATATATTTCAAAAATAAGGAATGAACGTTCAAAGAAGAGTTAACAAAATCCAGGTTAAATGACGGACCTTTTGGTGACGGATGTCACAGTATCCTCCAGTTGAGAGAATTTTGTCCCGAAATTCAACTGGTGTTAGGTCCAAGAGTGTCATCCTTGAATAGATGTGGATATTTGAGTTTCATCTGATGTTCCCGTTCCCATGTAAACTCTGGTCCCCGTTTGGAGTTCCGTCTCACGCAGACAATCGATATCTTGCTGCGCATTAATTATTTGACCTTTCGGTCCATGACCACTATAGGTTCTTCGATAAAATGAAGCTTCTCATCAATCTTGATTTCCTCAATTGGTACATGAAGAGACTCGTCGGCCAAACACTTTTTGAGGTTCGATACATGAAAAGTATCATGTACACCGCCAAGTTCTTGTGGCAGCCTTAATCGGTAAGCCACCGGACCGATTCTTTGTGTAATCTCGAATGGTCCAACATATCTTAGGGCTAACTTCCCTTTCTTTCCAAATCGAACGATCCCTTTCCAAGGAGAGACCTTGAGTAAAACTCGATCCCTAATGTCAAACTCTAGAGGCTTCCGACGGTTGTCGGCATAGCTCTTTTGGCGATCTCTAGCAGCCTTAAGCCTGTCTTTGATCTGGAAGATCTTGTTGGTTGTTTTCTGAATGATCTCTGGGCCTGTTAGCTGGCTTTCACCAATCTAGGCCCAACAAACGGGTGATCTGCATTTCCTTCCGTACAACGCTTCGAACAGAGCACATCCAATACTTGTACGGTAGCTGTTGTTGTAAGAAAACTCAATCATCGGTAGATGAGTGTCCCAACTACCACCAAAGTAGATAACACATGCCCTCAGCGTGACTTCTAGCGTCTGTATGGTTCGTTCACTTTGTCCATCTGTCTGTGGGTGATAGGCGGTACTCATATCCAATCGTGTGTCCATCGCCTTCTGTAGTGTCTACCAAAATCGTGAAGTAAATCGGCTGTCACAGTCGGATATGCATCCTAGGGTCTCAACTAAGGCAGCACACCTAGATCTTCAATTAGCATTGTCACCTGAAAAGATATGCTCAAAATGGTCAACAAAATTGTTGGTGTGCTCACAAGCTTAAATAGTAAATAAGTATTTGATGCTGTATAGTAATTGTTGCGGAATACCGTGCATACAGTTATAAGTAAGCAAAATCATATAACAATGAGCTTTACAACCAAACCTAATGACGTACACACAGCAACCTATCGGAATATATTCACCCAAGGGCCCGTTCCTGGCCACTGTTGGTACCAACTAGTATACCAACAAACGAGGGTGGGGGTGTCAACCCAGTAGTACTACAAATACCTATTCGTCGATTCCAACACCAGAATTAAATGGTTGTAAAGAAAGAACTACACAGTGACTCATGTATGTATCAGATAAGTACTCACAATGCAGTATGACATTGATTCCAAGTATGTAAATTGTACAGTAGAAGAAAGTGGGTGAGCATACTTTTCCCCCACGTTTGTAAATGATTAAAATATTGCCTATGCATAAAAGGGGCCACGAAACTCACCTGTTAGGTGGTAAGTATGAATGATCAAAGTTTCCAAATGTTGTATGTAGTAAACGGTCAAACACCTATTGATAGTTATTGTTAAGCATTAATGGTACGTATAAAGTAAACAGTGTCGTTCGGTCGGTTCGGATTGCATTGGTTCGGTCGCGTGTAACACACACAATCAGACATAAGTATTAGATCTTATGTCGATCCAAGTACCAGAAATCGTTGCCATTGCCGATGATATTTGTGTAAAAGTGTCATTGTTATTAGAGGAATACTTGGTGAATATTAGTGTTGCAAATCGTTTGTTGATAATTGTAAAATGTTATGTTGATTTGATTTAGAATAACATTAATAAGTCTGATAGTGTAAATTTTAAAGATTGTCATTAGCAACGGTACCCGTGTCGATGTCACCTTTGCATCACACGACAAACACACACCACACACAAGAAGAAACTCACTTACAACAACTCCAATCGCACTACAGGACCAGACGCACGACTCAACACTCCATCCGCACGAATCAACCTTCATTCGTACGATTGAACCTTTATTTGTGCGACTCAGCATTCAGTCGTACCACACAGCACCCAATCGCACGACTAAACATCCATACGCATGAATCAACCTTCATTCATACGAATTAGCTTCATTCGTACGACTTAACCTTCATTCGTACGAATAGGCATTCAGTCGTGCGACACACGCACAATCGCATACATTCATCCGCAGGACTCAATCACACGAAACACACAATTGCATGACTCAATCGCATTCGCACACCCAGTCGCACAACTCAGTCGCACAACACACCCAGTCGCACAACTCAGTCGCACGATACTCCCAGTCGCACGACTCAGTCGCACGACACATCCAGTCGCACGACTCAGTCACACGGCAGACCCAATCACCAGAACAGCAGAATCGCGACTGCAGAAGTGCAGAGCAGCCTTCGGCTGCTCCGTGCATGAGATTTACACCTCAAGGACTTCTGGAAACACATTTCAAACATGTACAAATAAGAAGAACACGCAGAAAGGCAACACACGCACCTACGCGACCTCATGTGCTCGGGTTGGCCCCGAGCACCCGAAACCCTAAAAACGCAGAAGTAAACAAGCAAGAAAAGGGTCGACCAAGGTCATCTACCTGCAAGAAAGGAGTAGTCTCAGCTGTAGCCGAGGCTTTGCCGGTGAAAACGCAAAGAAAGGGGCGGTTTTGGTGCAAGGAGGAGGAAGAAAATGGAAGAAGAAGAAGATGAAGAAGAAGAAGATGAAATGTGGTGGCTAGGGATGGAATATGGGTATTTAAACCCAGCCCTAGTTTGGCAAAATGTCACATTCGGTCCCTGCACTTAGCCCCCGAGTTCCCAAATTTTGCTTCGGTTGAAAACGACTTACATCGGCTAGTTATATTCATGACGAAAAGGTAATTAATGATATTTGTAGCTTAATAATGGTTTTATCAATGACAATAATATTATATAAATATGGTATATTTAATGATGACGATGATAAAAGTTGTAAAAATTTTAAATGTAGCATACGTTTACGATGATGCCACAAGCACAACGATGATAAAGTAAGTATAATATCCACCAGAATAGATTTCAAAAATGAGGAATGAACGTTCAAAGAAGAGTTAACGAAATCCACGTTAAATGACGGACCTTTGGTGACGAATGTCACATTGCAGTTCATGAGGCAAATGGGGACCGAATTCGATGTTTGTGTGTGTTTTAGGTGTAATTGGAAGTGATGATAGGTTAGGAATAGTTAAACGATTGTTTAAGTTTAATTAATTGGAGTATTATTAAGTTTTAATTAACAAACATTTAGAAGGTTGATGTCGAATGGCTACCGAGCTCAATCGAGCACTTTAACTCAAATTAAAGCTCATCAAGTGTTTGAAACGGTTTCTGGAAGTGATTAGCATCAATTAGGACTTAAAATTCAAGGGTTACAGGTGGTTTGGGGGGTCGCCAGAGTTCGGCCAAGTGTGGCCGGACTCTTGGCCGGAAATACGGCCGGTGGGGGAGATTTGGTTTGGGTTTTTATAATTTTACACAAATGGCCCTAGAGTTTTGAAATATTATCATTTTATGTATAAACTTCCATTTTTAGTTTGCAAAATGTCACAAAGGCCTCGTAACTTAATTAAACCTTAGTTTTACATAATTTTCTAACATATAAATTATTTAACTTTTACAGGTAACCATCTTTATTATTATTATCATTTTTACTTTATTTTTATTATTATTATAAGTTAAAATTCATATATAATAAACAACGGTTATAATTATTAATATTATTATTATCATTGTTATAATTATTATTGTCATTATTATAATTATTATTATCATTATTATTGTCTAATAAATTAAGTTATCAACTTTTAGATTAAAAAGAATCAGGCACAAACGACCCACATAGTTTCATAAATGACAACAAGACCCTTACAAGAATATAACAGAGTTAACTTTTATTAAGAAAAATCCAAAAGGTTATAGTCTCCCCAACTTTTAAGAATTTCGTCCCGAAATTAAGAATGAAACTTAAACGAACAAGTGGGGGTGTCTCTTCTTCATATGTTGCTCACGCTCCCAAGTAAACTCAGCTCCACTCTTATTCTCCTAGCAAACCTTGACGATTGGGGTAGTTGTGGTTCTAGTCTTCTTCATAATGCGATCCATAACTTCAACCGGTTTCTCGACAAAGTGTAATGACTCGTTGATCTGGATGTCATCCAACGGAACATGCAGACTTTCGTCAGCCAAACACTTCCTCAAATTTGAGATATGGAACACAGGATGAACTCCACTAAGGTCGGAAGGTAATTCCAGTTTGTAAGCCACAGGTACAAGTTGTCTTTGAGGTGCCTTAGGTGCAGCCACAATAAAGTTACAAGCCGGTGTGAACTTACGTTTCTTGCTATTGTTGTAAGAGGACACAGTCTTAGTCTCCTTAGCAGCTTCAGGAACCGTCTTCTCAATCTTCTTAGCACCCTTGACAGACATGGTGCCCGCTCGTATATGATTCTCGGCAAGTTGAGCGGTGATAGTAATGGCTTCTTCCAAAGTTATGGGTCGACTAACCACCACAGCATCTTGAATTTGGGGTGGTACCCCCTTGACGAACTTCTCAATCTTACGAGGAATAATTTCGACCATGTGGGGCAACAGAATGCTTAAATCGTGATGCCTAATTGAGTAGGCTAAACGATCACCACCATCTTGTTTAAGGTTCCAGAACTCCTCCTCCAGCTTTTGCAACTCACTTCTCGGGAAAAACTTCGAGATGGCAATATTTTGAACTCATCCTAAGTTAGTTCTAGCATAGCATCAGCACCACGGTTCCTTTTCTCGCTATTCCACCAATTAAGTGCCCTTTATTGGAGCATACTAGTGGCATAACGTACCTTGAGCGCCTCGGGACCCTCACAGTTGATGAGCGTGTTTTCCATGCTTTCAAACCACTCGAGAAGTCCAGTGTCTCCTTCCTTTCCACTATAACTAGTGGGCTTGCATGAACTAAAGTGTTTGAACATGCAGGTTTGATTGTTGCACCCTTGGTTCGCGCTATTCTCTCCTTGACCATTGTTTGAGTTGGTCATCATGGTGCTATTCAGTTCAGTAACCATGGTTGGTATGGTAGCAGCCATTTGACGTGCAATCATGGTGGATAACTTGCGATCGGAACTTCCACGCTTTTTGATGGTGACGAAACATGCTGAATATAAAACAAGTTAGTCACAGGAATTTGGAGATAAAAGGACAATAAATCAAACAAGGATTATTCAAGGCTTGTAAAACACACATGGAATGATTCCATTTAGTAACGCATTACCATTTGGAAACGTTGACACATCAAGGTAAATCGACCCATTTGCCTCAGAAACTTGTGTATGTTGACCATAGTTTATGACTCATCCCAGAAATCCCCATGTAAGCATAACTAGTCCCGTAGGATTTATGCGCAATGCTTACCTTTGGCCGAAGGCTTTTTGCCAGGAAATCCAGAATACAGGATTCTATGTGTCACACAATATTTCTTAGGTTCATAGAATCAAAACCTTGATGCAATTCTCATAGATTAGACATAAAGTCTAAAGATTTAAACCTTCGATATAAAGCGTAGATTCCATGTGTCGTCGAGAATCAGTTTAAGAAGTTTCACTCGTTAGGGAGAATTAAACAATTAAGAATAAGTTTAAGAGAGACAAGCAACCAAGTTTAATCCATTATAAGGCACACCTATCTAAAGACATCAAGTTGCACATTCAAAGGCATTCCTATAAAGATAACATCATGTAGCATGCAACAATATATATTTACAAGAATATAAAGATTCTTCTATAAGGTTCATGCATAAACTATAGTCCAGGTCACCATTTCTAACAACCTAAATCCCTATAGTTATGGGCGCTAATACCAATCTGTCACACCCCAACCTTAACGGTAGAAACGTCGAGATGTGAGGGTTAGGATTGTTCACGGCCACATAACACTATCTTTAAATGTAAATATGATTAACCATAAGTCTTAAAATGAAGATTACAACCAAGTCTTAACAAAATGAATAAAACATAAGTTCAAGTTTTCAAGATATGTCATTTATTTCCTTGGTCCACATCCTAGATGCAAGCATGCTTCAATATTTATCGTCAACGTTGTGCATTTCCTGAAACATGTTAAAAACAAAAGTAAACTATGAAAGTTGGTGAGTTCCTATAAGGCCCCGTTCCCGGGACACTTACGGCTGATCAATCATCGCACATAAAACATATAATTACATTCATATTTCATAAAACATCGCAGCGGAACAATAAAATTACCTTTCATTTATATGTAAATGCTTTTGCAAGTTAATACAATATTCATTACAAAACGTTGTTTGTGTGCATTACAATGCAAAAACATTAATCAAAAGAATGCCATCCAAAATAGCCGAGTAGCCGCCCGTGCCATCCCCAGCAACGTTACCTGCCAACTGGAAACACATAAAAGTCAGCGTTGCTGAGTGAGTTCTAGTTTTATAATAAAACATACTTTACTTTCGTTTAAAAAGCATACTTTACTTTTGCAAGTGATCACACATCATACGTACACATAGATAATATCATTATTATCTTCATCATTCGTTCATTAACTTTCATTCGTTCATACTTCCTTACTTCCATTCATACGTTCTTCATTACTTCTTTTCATTCCATCAAAACCATGAAGTTTACCCCACCGTTATGCATAAAGCGTGTACTGGGCCGAAGTTTATCATAGACCTTCCGTCATGGCGCACAGCAGCCTCGCCACAGTACCTAAGGGTAAATTCAGGCGTACCATTGTCATGTGCTATACCCACCGTCATGCATAAAGCGGATACTGGGCCGAAGTCTATCATAGACCTTCTGTCATGTGACATCCGGTAATTTTCCGTTACCAAACTCCATTAGTTCCGTTAAGTCGTTCATACACGCGTCGTAAGCACACACTTATTGTCGTTGAACGTTGGTGACCTAATAATAATAATCTATGATAAATAATTATAATGAAATTAATAATGTTGATTATTAGTTGTGATTATGTGATTTATGAGTTTGCAGATTTTAAATATTTATTTTGTAGATTTTACGCGATAACGTGACTATGCGTTGTATGTATATTTATGAGTTGTGTGACTTGTTGTACATGTCTAGGATTATTGTTATTGGTTAATAATACTTGTGTTTGATAGTTAAAAACTATTTAAAAAAATAGTAGAAAGACTAGTTTTTATAAAATAAATAAAAAGGGGTTATTTTGTAAAAGTTCTAAACAAATACTTACCATAATTAATCAAGAAAATCAACCCTAATCCCGCCCCAAACCCCATTCGGCCGCAAACATCATCCCACATCCTCATGTCTTGACAAATCAAGCTATTAGATCAAGAACAATCCGATTTCAAGTGTTAATCAAGTATTACAAGTTGATTCTTAGTGTTAATCATCATCTAAAGGTATGTAACATGTTGATTTTTTTTGCGATTTCTAGGTTCTTGAAGAACCCTAAATTGGAATTTTTGAAGATGCTACGAAATTAATGTTGAATTCATGTTGGAATTGCTTTATTGGTGCTAGATTGGGTGTTAATTGGAAGTATTGGTGTGAATTTTGATGTTCTAGTCAAATTAGGTCAAAAACTAGAAACTTGATTTGGGGAAACTTATAGATTGAGGAAATTGATGTTGTTGAATGATTGTATGATGTTAATTAGATAGTATGGATGTTAGATTTTATTGATTGTGCAAGAAATTGATGAATTTGAAGGCTTTGTTCATAGGTTACTAATAATAGTAACTTTATTTGGCATGTAATGTTGAATTGTTAATGTATAGATGTTATAGATGTGTTTATGATGATAATTGGATGTTAGGTTGTTGCTATGAACATTGGTAATTCAAGAATACATGTTATAGTTCATACATTACTAAATATAGTAACTTTTGAGTATGAAATTGATGAATCATGATGGTTAGGCGTTATGGATCATACTTAGATGTTATTATGAACTTGATATGGCATATTATTGATGAATGAATGTATACATTGGGTGTATAATGGATTTTGGGATGTACTTTCCCAAAAGGGAAACTTTATTTGCACAAAGTTTCAATAATAATAGTTTGAGCATGTTTGGGACATTAGGAGCATGTTAGTATGACCATGGGTGATTTCTAAGGTAATAGAACTTGTTAAATAGGTTGTATGGAATGCCTATTTGGTTATGTATGGTTTATGTGCTTTGATGATCATGTATGATGTGAATGTGGATTAGCAACTAGGGAATCATGTTTGGGACTGGAAATTGATTACCTTGGTGTATGTTGAATGTGATGGACATGTTGAATGTGTTGTTGATTGGTATGGATGATTAATTGGTAAATTATCTGTTTTGGCTTGTTTATGATAATTCATAGTTATGGGTCATATGGGTAGAATATGCATCATTTGATCTTGTATGATGTATGATTATGTTTGTTTAAATGGTTTACAACATATAATGTCACCAACGGGTCAAACAGGTCAACTAGGTCACATGTATGTTGTCTTTATAAAACCTTGAGTTCTTTGATTGTAGAGCACTTAGGGTTTCCTTGGGATTTCTGTGTACATGTACTTATGTACTTGTGTGTTCTAGGTAACCTCTAAAGGTTGTCTTTCCACTTGTTCTTATCAAGTTAAACCTTAGATATCTGTCACACGTATCAGGTGAGCTCATGCCTCACTCTTTATTTAAATCTCTTTTGGGGGAGATAGGATACTGGTAATCTCACAAACGCTTTATGTATTTTAGTTGTGTATAATATTAATATAGTGTTGTTTACCATGATAAAGTCCTCACACTTTTGAATTGTTAATATTGAATAGCGGGGAAACTTGGGTAGTACTACTGGGTCTGACGAGCCCCATCTGTGTGACTCGAGGTCAACCGGGTGCAATTTGTCCTATGAACATTTGTCATGACGTGGTAAGTCGTGGCAGGAGGCAAAAACTATCACATTCAGCTTCAATTGCGAAATCACTATGAATTAATATTTATTTTTAATAGACTAGATATCTGTTACAATACACTACTTGGGTAGTACTACTGGGTCTGACGCCCCCGTGCTCCTATAGGCACGCCCCCATGATGACAAAAAAGTGACAAAATCTGACTTGTTTCAGCCTTTTGTCTTGTTCCCCATCAATGTTGCATGATATATCCCAAACTCATTGCCTGCAAAGTCATATCCTCTTTACCTTGTGCAATTTCTTTCAATTTTTCTTTCATATTTTCAAGTCATCATTTCAAGAACATTAATCAAGAGGTTAGTATACTAATACTATGATTATGATATCCATTTGCATGTATTTAGAGGATTAGGTCTCTAAACAATCGAAATCCTTATGATTATATGTAAAGGCTTGTGCTTAAACATGTTATGGAATTATGAATGCTTTATCCCTTCTTGTTTATGTTTCTCTTGAAGTTGATTAGTGTTAATTAGTATGATTAGTTAGTTATTAGTGTTAGTATGTTTCCTTTTAGTGTTAACAAGACTATCTTCATAAAGCGTCGTGAGTTCATTGTTAATCATGTTCAAGTTACAAGAATTAGCAAGTAGTGTTGAAACATTATATATTTTTATCTTGAATTATTAACAAATGCTTAAAATGTTTAACGTATAATCTTTGGTTTTTCAAGCAAGAAAATGATAAATCTATGCTTAATCAAAGATTTACAAACAAAACCACGCGTGCTCGAGTTGAAATTTCATACCTCAAAATGTTAACCGCACCCCCACGATTCAAGAGACACACCCCCATGTTTAACAATTTTTTCTTAAAAAGCAAACGTGTCAACTTTTTTACAACAAAAGTTCACAAAAAGGGTGACATGGCTCTTGAAAATCAATTTTTGTCCCTAAAATAGATATACTATTCCGAAAAACCTGTTTTGTATATTTTAACTGATTTGTCAAAATTTCATGATCATGAACCATCCATACTTACAATTTGGAGGAAACCGTGAAAGATGGTGTCGTGACCGGTTGCAAAGGCTCTTGCAATGGGCTGAAAAGTCACATTAGCAAGCTGATGAGGAAACCTTGGTGGCTGTCGGACAGCTCGAAAGATATAACAATTTATTGAGTATTCAGTGGAAGCGGTTGTTTTCACAAAACAAACCTTCTATTTATGAACTAACTCTTGATTTTTTAGCATCCTTCAGAGTTAGCATGAAAGACTCCGACCCTTGGGATGATGAAGAAGTTACATTCAGACGAGGTGGGTATTGGCGAAAAACATCCATCGCTTTGTTTGGCGTCTATCTGGGAATATATACAGAACAGGAAATGGAGGAGGAAGCAATATCGGGAATGCCAGCTTACCATACATTTCCAGATGATGAAAGTAGGGACGCAGAAAGCGATGCCATAAGAAAGACATTTTGGGAAAAGATTGGAACAGGGGCGTTCAACTCAAGTAAAACCAGGAGCAATCAGATTCGGGACATGTTGCTATGATACATACATCGGTTGCTTAGCCATTCGATAACAGCTCGTGGCCAAGGCGAGGGAGTTGTTAGTTTGAGAGACCTGTTTATTTTATATTGTATGACTAATCATTTCCCATGCAACATTGGGTATTTGTTTTGTAACTTGTTTGCCAGGAATGCAACTGCAGGTGCTCCGACAACCATGTTTGGAGGAAGCTGGATCTTGAACTTGTACGAGAGTTATGGGTGTAACACGGTGGGAACCGAAGGAGTAATGCCAGGATTGTTGTATTTAAGCATTTGCACAAGCATGTACATGATCACAACCCTACCAAATGGACAACCGAGATTTATGGATAGGAAGTGACAAATCTGGGATCCGGTAGATCTCGAGGAGATTATTATGGACCATGATATGCCAACACATCATGAAGAAGTCGGGGCCTCCAGCTCACATGCCAGAGAGTTCCCAACCATATTATACCTTTATAAAGCAATCCAGACCACCAGTGACCATGCAAGGAGATCATTCGAATACACGCAACAAGCTTTCAAACGCGTCGAAAATCTGAACTCCCGAGTGGATGACCTGAGCAATGATGTCACGTACATCAGAAACCGAATGTATCATGAGTGGGGGGATATCCCGCCACAAAGCCCTTGAAAAACCATATCACTTTCAGGGCCCGGGCACAGTCGTTTTGTGCCAATCTATCCTTTACTTTATGTCATTTTATTTTATATTGTGTGTTTAGGATTTTAATGTTTTCAATAAATGGATGATATTTCAGGTGATCCCGATGATTCTCGCAAGCAAAGGCACAAGTCAACTTCATCATCTTTAGGGGAGTATTTCGTTACCATTCCTTGTTTTATATTATTTATCACATTGGGGACAGTGTGAATTTTAAGTGTGGGGATGGGATTAATCGAGATACATATTTGATACTTTGCTAAAAACAGTTCCAAATTGAAAATTTTTAACAAAATCTGTTAACCATTATTTTTTATGACACGAAACAAAAAATTTAAACATTTTTTGATAAACCAAATTATAAATATACGTTTTCAGAAAATAAATAAGTAATAAAAGAAATCCAAATAAAAGTTGAAAATATTTTTTGTGATATCCTTAAAAGCAATAATCAAGTAAACATATGTAATCATCCAAAATGAAACACTTTTACCCAATTCCATCCATTTGTGAGTTTATTTTTGAGCCTTAAACAACTTTTGCAAACCTTTGCAATTTTACTTTCATTCTGGATTCAATTAAGAGTGCCTTATGATACGTGTGATTAGACCTTGCTTTGGGTATACATTTCAAGACCTTAATTAGTATTTTCTGCATAGAAATGAATTAGGCATTAGTAAACCTAAACCATTCAAGCCCCAACCATTTTCTTTTAATCTTCCTTACCCGAAGCTCAACCCTAGTTAGCCCGTTGAGCTTAAACATTTTATTTTTATCACCCGAATCACCAAGTCACTCAACCAAAAAGCCTTCAACAAAACCCGTTTTTCGTTAAATACACGATTTTGGTTTATTTATATAAAAAAAGAGAAAAAGAGAAAAAGAGAGAAAAGAAAAAAAATTTGGTCTTTTACCGGGAGACCTAAAAGAACTGGAATGCATTCTTTTGACATTAATTTGCTTTGTTGCCTTCATCACGCAAAACTGGGACTTCCCCCCGAAATCCGCGAACAAATTTTCAATCTCACGTACGACGCAAGAAAGAAATGGCGAAAAAAGGAACAAGTTTCGCCATTTCGTGGAATTTCGAAAAGCGCTATAAAGAGACGGGCAAAAAGATATGAAAGGTGCCCGAATTGTAGAAATTGGTCACACAATGGAAAATGCAAAAAGAACCAAACTGAGTCTCAATACGAATGCACAGAACTGATCCGATTGGGTGCTATTAGGCTTCAAGCAGAACGATCCTTACGAAAGGATAGTTTTGTGTATCTTCGGGTAAAGGATGAAGTAAGGTTTCTGAAAGCAAAATATGGTCTTGACAATCTGACCTTAAACGAGTCCTCAAGTTAGCATATCACTTCTAGCTTGAAGTATTGTATAGGGAACTTTTTACTGCTTTCCTTGTAGTTTATGTTAGAAATAAGCCAAGACCATCGTATTTAGCATTTAGCCACTTTTTCTAAACATTCTATACCCGTGCCCGAGCCAAGTTACAACTCATCAAAGACCTAATGATTTATGCAAGTAAATATCTAAGTAGGTGGAGAATTGATCCCTTAACAAGCATATGATTTCACACATATTCATACTAGGCAATTGAGCGTATTATTCATACTTCATCTTTTGTATGATTCCATATATTCAGCCGAGTATGAGTGCATCTTGTGAGAAGTGTGGATTTTTGCATGATTATAATCTTTACTAACAATCCCATTGCTTGCTAGGATATCATTCTATACATGCCTAAAATGTTTGCATTTCGATGAAATAATTTTTACTTGCATATTTCCCGAAAGACATATTTATCTTTTGCTTTATTTGGTTTTTGGTGGAGTTGTCATTGTAAGTGATTTTTGCTTGAGAACAATCAAAGTTTAAGTGTGGGGATATTTGATGTGCTCAAATTATACATAAAAACACTATCAAAAGCCCATCAATTATTCTTTGATATCTTCCGAAATATGATGATTATGTACTTAAAATCATTTAATTGTGTTTTCAGGTGTTGTGAAGGGCAAGATGGACAAAAGGAGTATATTGGACAAGAAATTGAAGAAATCCAAGCTTAAAATTCCAAGCATGGGGTCGTGCCTCATTTAGCACGCCCCCATGCCTTGCCTGAAACACACCCCCGTGCTAATTTGGCACACCCCCGTGCTAATTTGTCACGGGGTCGTGCCCGACAACTCCTACACGTACGAGCCGACCAACTTTTGTAAGCATTGTACTAACACGGGCCCCTGCATTTTTGTCACGGGGCTGTGCTTAAACACTCGAGGAAGCCTATAAATAGAGGGCTAAGTTCACCATTTTAAGGAGCTTTTGGTGGGGGTGATACTCTACAGAACACTCTCGGGAATCAAGTCTTGGAGACCATTTGGAGGCTCGAGAGGTGCATACAACACTTGGAAGAAGCTCGGGATTGTCTAAACATCATCCATTGGGGATTACTGGTTTGATTGTTCCATTTCACCAATGAATTCATATTTATCTTCTATATTGTGTGTTGTAATGTTGAAGCTCATTATGAGCTAAACTCTCATTATCATCCTAACTGGATGAAACTTATGTAATTTGTGATGAACTAATGGTGTGATAAATATTATGTTAATGTTATGGTGGTCTTGGAAAAACTTTCGATGGGTAGCACCTATATTTGAACGGGGGGGTTATAAACTTATGGTTTGTAATCGTGATTGTCATACACGGTTGAAAAACGTATGATCAAGTTTTATTCACAACAAACTATGGCTAATTAACTAGAGAGGTTATTAGAAATCATATCACCTTAACTCTCTGATCATTTACGGGTTCCCTTTTATTAGTATGAGAAATCTACAGTAATTGTTATGGTTTTCTAAAATTAATGGTATGTTGGAATGGTACTTGATCAACTCTCTTCTAACATTA
Organism: Flaveria linearis; assembly: GCA_024085815.1. Lineage (NCBI taxonomy): Eukaryota > Viridiplantae > Streptophyta > Magnoliopsida > Asterales > Asteraceae > Flaveria > Flaveria linearis. Next base: position 80,737,481 of record CM044002.1, on the reverse strand, counting down.
AGTTATGTTTTCAGAAATCGTATGTCAAAAAGGACACAAAAGATTTACATACATTACTAGGGCCTTGACCTAAGCAGTAAATCTCAACCTGACATGGTCCTGGTCACTACGGAGCGGATAGACGAGAAATCGCGCCAGCTCATCTTTATAAACATTAACGCAATTAATTCATTCAATATCTTTAATCACACCAGCACTTCATCACAGTTACATAAGTGTAATCCAAGTTAGGATGATAGCCTTTATCCCCCCTGATTTTAAATCCAAAAGTTTCAACTTGTTTTACTTTATTTGTTATTTCTAATTTTATTACTAGTTTTAAAACCCTAAAGAAACCCTAATTTACATCAATGCAACTTATCATCCTCCTAAATAAAAATCAAACTGATAGTCAATCATAAGGGTTGTTGAGTAGTCTGAGTGTGTCCACAGATTGATACTCGGTTCTTACCATCACTATATTACCTCACGATAGGTGCACTTGCATTTTGTGTGCGTAGTTAGTAGTAGTAACAACCATTTAAAACTGAATCTGTGTGAAAATCCTTTATCAAAATATACATACTTTCACACTACATCAGTGAGCTTATGTGGTGTGTTATGATTGCGTACGTAAATTGTTATCATAAATGAAGCGAAAGACTAAAAATTACGGAAGTGGAACATTACGAATGATTGAAAGTCATGCAAGCAAATGTATGGATCATCACAACTTATTAATAAGTTGTTAGCTCAACTGTGTGAGGTTTAGCTAACCCATGAGGATGCACATAGGGGTCAGAAGTGCTTAGGGATTTTTCTTGACGCTAACCGATATTACGTGCATGTGTTATTTGACTTGTGTGCTCTTAGTATATTTGAATACTGATGTAGTAAGGATAGGAAGTGCTTAGGGATAAAGAGTAAAGTAAGTGGCTATTCACAACTGGCCAATGTAATTAGGGACTTACTATACTTGACATCATCTGAGTTGTTACCTTGACTGATCATATTGGTGTTTAAATATTATATTGATTAGAGATGGCCGGTGGTAGATCATCAAAGGCCTTACGAGGTGGAGTACGTGATGGACATACGAGGAACAGGGCTAGTGTAATACCCGGATAATTTTTAATAGATGAGAAAGAAAGAATAAACGTGAATAAAAGAAGGAAACATAATTTAACGCAAGTTGAGGGGTTAAAAGTGTCAAAAGGACAAAAAGTATCAAAAAGTGGGTGCAAAAGGTGGTATGGCAGCCCATGTTGTCTGCACATTTCATTTCAACCGGTTTCTAGAGAGAGAAAGAAGAGAGGCTTCGGATTTTAGGGAGAAGTTCAAGAAGGATTCGAATTCAAGGTCAGAATTCGATGGTTTTAGGTGTTCTTGACTGATTTCAGTCCGAGTTTATGCTTATGTATGTCTTTGTACGTTTGTGCATGTGTTTTGATGGGTTTTAGGTGTGAACTCATAGTGCAATCGGGATTGAAGAACTATTGCCCAAAAGTTTGACAAAGGTGAGTTCTAAAACCCCATTTTTACATGTTTTAACTGATTTTGTGGTTGGAAATGCATGTTTAAATGTTTTTATAACATGGGTGTGTATACTCGTATGTATGTGCAAATGTGTATGTGGGTGGGTGAATGTCTTGGGCGATTATAATGTTATGATGATTTTGTTGATGTGTTTCTATTGCTTAGAAAGTAAGAACTAAGCTTAAAACATGTTAGAATTAGAATTGGGACAAAATTATGATGATGGTGGTTAAAGTTAGTTGTGACCACATCTCTTCGACCCTGCACCGGGTGTGACCTCACGTCGGTCATCCACCCTCGCAACCTTATTGTTTGGAGCGGCCCCGCCACGTCCAAACCGTTTCCCTTTCCAATTCCGGTCACCACTACCTTTCCTGCTCACCTCAGCTATCACCACCTCTCATTCATCATAAAGCCTTCCCGCCAAATCAACCACTGACCTGAACGTACCTGGCCGGGTGGCGATCATGTGCCTACGGATATCCGTCGGCAAACCCTGGACATACCTCTTAATCTTTCGTGACATAGGTGTCACCTGATCCGGCACCAGCCGTGCCATCTCGTTGAATTTGATGGTGTACTGTTGGTGTGTCATGGTTCCCGCTTCCAACTGCATGAACTCCCTCTCAACCTTGTCAAGTTCCATGTGAGGAGAAAATTCCTCGATTACCAACTTCTTCAACTCACTCCACCTCATTCTTCCAATTGCCCTACTACCCTCAGCTTGGACAAATTGTCCCACCAGCACAAAGCTGAGTCCACAAACGAGTGGGCAACAAACTTAACCTTCCAATCCTCTCGGCACTCGCTGATATTAAGTACATCCTCCATTTCTCTCACCTATTGGTGAGCAGTAGCGGCAGTGCCATTACAATCAAAGGTAGGGGGCTTGCACCTTTGAAATGCCCTATAGTTACGGCCCTGGGCTACTTCAGGCACAACCTGCTCTTCCTCCTCATCATTGGAGACAACTGTCTCGGACTCGGGTTGCTCCTCCTCCCCCGCGGGTCTTCTTCTTTCCTTCCTCTCTCCTTCCCTAACTTCTTTAATTACTTTGGTCACCACAGACGGCAAGATTGTCTGTATGACCTGATGAACCTCCTCCACCACAGCCTCCTTTACTGAGGCCCTCAAATTAGCACTCTTATCACCACCTTGCGGATAAGGGGTCTCAGGCTCCTCATTAGCCACCTCTTCCGCCCTAGGCCTTCCCCTCGTGACTCATGGTCCAACACCACGTCCACCACGATCTCCACCTCGAGAAGCCTTCGAAGATCTACCACCAGCCATCCTCTACTCACTATAAGATTCAAACACTAACACGGTCATTCAAGGGAATAGCTCAGTCTACGTCAAGTATAGTAAGTCCCTAATTAAGGTGGCCAGTTTTGATTATCCACTTAGTTTACTCTTCATACCCGAAGAATTTCCTATCCTGACTACATCAATATCTAATCTACTAAGGGCAAATTGATCAAATAACATGCGCACATAATACCGTTTAATATTTAAGAAAATACCTGATGGCACGTAGCCACTCGGTCTGGCATCCATTCCCTTTCCGTCCCATTCTCAGTTTGAGTTTAGGTTTCTTTCGAAAATATTTACCCGTTTCACTTAAACTTTGGCTCTGATACCAACTTGTAATTCCCTGATCTCGGGCAACTCACAGTTGGTCATTCATCGCACATAAATCGCACATTTATTTAAAACATTGCAGCGGAATCATTTAACAAAAATCAGTTCATATATTATTAACTGTTTTTGCAAAATAATACAACATCGTTACAATATATCATTCATTGCATTACATCACAAAAGCGTCATTTTACATAAAATGGATGCCATCCAAAATAATCCAAGTAGCTGCCCCCGTGCCATCCTCAGCAACTCTTACCTTGCAACTGGAAAATACATAAAAGTCAGCGTTACTGAGTGAGTTCTAGTTTTATAAAATATATATTACCTTTCGCTCATCAAAACATTTTCTTTACTATCGCACATGATCACACATCGTAAATTTCGTTCTTATCGCACGTTTCATTCTTATCGCACGTTTCATTCATGTCGTCCACATCGCACATTTTATATGTTTCACACTTTTCGCACTTTTAGTATTATCTTTCACTTAATCTAGATCCTATAAAGCTTTACCCTCTTCATGGCACGCAACCATGATTTCTGAGGTCGAATGACAAGGATTCCATATCGCACGTATGGAACAGTCACTAAGACTGACTCCCCTGTGTGTGTGAACTCTTATGAGGTAGCCAAGAACGCACGCTACATAACACACCGTTAATACCACATCGCACGTATGGAGCAGCCACCAAGACTGACTCCCACTGTGTGTGAACCCTCATGAGTTAGCCAAAATCACACGCTATTCCACACACAGTTGTTCTAACAACTCACATGGAGTTGTGAACCTCTTTCCATTTTGCTTGCAAGGCTTTCATTCGTTCATTAAGTTCCACATCTCATTATCTTTATTCTTTCACTTTGTTAAGATAATACTTTACGTATATTAACATAATCACCCTAGTCATCACATATCATCATCTAGCACCCCAATCTAATAACACCTCATCCATCACCAAAAGTCAACTTACATCACCCCCGGGAACATCCCAAGTCAAAGCCTACATTTTAGATTTTTCCTAAAATTCAGAAAATAAATTCCAAGTCTTAGGCGCATGAGCACTATGCAGGCTCATGGCCTTCTGGGCACATGGGAACACTTAGGCTCATGGGAAAAGTTCTGGGCGCATGGGCACTATTAGGGCGCATGGCCCAACACTAAGTCATTCTAGGCAAATTCTAGGCGCAAGGGCACAATGCAGGCGCATGAGTGCCTAGGAGCATGGACACTTAGCCAAATTCAGCCTAATACTAGGTGCATGGATACTATTTGGGCGCATGAGTTAGGGCGCATAGGGAACACTTGGGAAATTATGACCGTTGGGTGCATGGGCCACTATTTTGGCGCATGGGTAACCAACTTACACTAATCAACACAATTAAGTCCCCAAACTAACATATATGATGTTCTAAGCTTAGCACTAACATTCTAAGACACATAAGCACATTCATAACATAATCATAACTTCATATTCACCCAAAACATACCCCACCCATATACACAAAAATACATACACATATGGGTAACATACTCGTTTTTATAAAAACATACATACATGCATTTCCAGCCCCAAAATCAGTTAAAACCTTTAAAAGAGGGTTCTAGAACTCACCTTTAACAACTTTCAGGCAGAACTTCTTCAAACCCGACTGCAAAAGGAGTTCAAGCACCTAAAAACCCATAAAAAACACACAACCCAAACATACAAACATGTATAAGCATGTAGCCGAGACTAGAACCTAATAAGAACACTTAAAACGTCGAATTCTTACCTTGAATTCAGCCTTCTTCTTGAACTTTCTTCAAAACCCGAAAGCTCCTAGGCTTTCTCTCTCTAAAACCGGTTGAAAAAAAGAGTGCAAGATTATGGGCGGCCATGCCACATTTATGCACCAACTTTTGATACTTTTGTCCTTTTGACACTTCTAAACCTGCAACTTTGGGTTAAATTGTATTTCCTTCTTTTATTCACGTTTATTATTTTTTCTCGTCTATTAAAAATATCCGAGTGTTACAGATCAGTCAAGTTGACTGAACCTATAGTACGAACGGGATCCTTGTCATTCGACCCCGGGCTTTATGCCAAATAGAAATGAGGCTTCGTACTCGGAGTGGTGGCTTCGGGCCACGGGCTTTGTGCCAAAGAGTGATGGGACTCTGTGCCTAGAATTGTGGCTTCAGGCCATGGGTTTCGTGCCAATTAGTAAAGGAGCTTCGTGCTCGGAATGGCGGTTTCAGACCGCAATAGGGGAAAAGCCTTACAGGATCTAGAATAAGTACGAAACGAGCAAGATGTAAAGTATGAAACGAACGAAGTAATGAAGTATGAAATGAACGTTAAGGAAAGACAAGGATAAAGTACGAAACGACCGAGATGATAAAGTATGAAACAAATGAGGTAATGAAGTACGAAATAAACGTTAACGAAAGATAAGGATAAAGTACAAAACGAATGAATTAATGAAGTACGAAAGGAACATTAACGAAAGATAAGGATAAAGTACAAAACGAGTAATAACGAATGAAATAGTATGAAATGAACGAACACGTACGATAATGAACGAACATGTGTGATAGTAAAGAACATGTTTTGTGAAAAAAGAATATTTTTACGTCGTATAAAGTATTTTGATACTTATAAAACTTGAACTCACTCAGCAACGCTGACTTTTATGTATTTTCAGTTGGCAGGTAATGTTGCTGAGGATGGCACGAGGGTGAGGCTACTCGGCAAGGGCAACTTTGGCATCCATTCACACATGTTATTATTGTTGATTTGTAATGCAATTAACGAATGTTTTCTTTTGCAACTTAACAAAGTTGTATTGCATATCAAAAGTAATTATGAATGAAATGAAAGGCTTTTTATAATTAGATTCCACTACAATGTTTTATGAAAATTTTATTATTAATATGTATGTGTAGTGCTATGAATGACCAACTGTGAGACGCCCGGTAACGGGGCCTTACAGCTAGAATTGCCGAAACGACACCTAAAGAGCCCAAGATCCATCACTAGGAAGGTGGTGATGAGAGTGCTAACTTGAGTGCTTCAGTGAAAGATGTAGTATTTGAGGAGGTTCATCAGGTCATGCAGACGATTCTGTCATCTGTGGTGACTGATGTGATTAGAGCTGTGAGGGAGGATGAGAAGAAGGAAAAGAGGGAAAAGAAGAAGACTGCTAAGAGAGGGAATGAGTGACAGGAGAAAGAGAGCAACAAGAGGTTGAGACGGTTATATCGAGTGAGGAGGAGGAGGAAGAAGCGGTGCAGGAAATAGCACGGGGCTGCAACTAAGGAGCATTTGAAAGATGTAGACCCCTAACATTTGATGGCAATGGTAACGCTGCTGCTGCTCATCGATGGGTGAGAGAAATGGAGGTTGTGTTGGAGATCAACAAATATAGGGAAGATCAGAAGGTGAAATTCGCTACCCACTCATTTTTGGATTCAGCCTTATGCTGGTGGGACAATATTGTCCAGGACGAGGGTAGGAGGGCAATTGGAAGGTTGAGGTGGAGTGAACTAAAGAAGCTGGTGATCAAGAAGTTTTGTCCTCATAGGGAACATGACAAGATTGAAAGAGAGTTCCTGCAGCTAGAAGCGGGAACCATGACACACCAGCACTATACGACCAAGTTCAATGAGATTGCAAGACTGGTGCCAGACAAGGAGACACCCGTGTCATAGAATATCAAGAGGTATATCCAGGGTTTGCCGGCGGATATCCGCAGGCACATGATCGCCACCCGGCCGAGTACTTTAAGGTTGGTGGTTGATTTGGCAGGGAGGTTGTACGATGAGAGAGAGGTGACAATGGTAGAGGTGAGTATGAAGGGTGGTGGTGATAGAAACTAGAATGGGGAACGATTTGGTAGTGGTGGTTTCACCCCCAAGAACAAAAAGGCCAAGGTGGATGACCGAAAGGTGGTGACAGCAAGTGCGGGAATGAGGATGTGTAGTATATGTGGGAACGAGCATGTGGGGGAATGTAGGTGGGGCTTGAACATCTATTTCAAGTGTGGGAAGGCAGGGCAATGGCAAAGGATTGTAGAGTGATGAGGTGCTATAACTGTGGGGAAACAGGTCATATGAGTCGGGAGTGCAAAAAGCCGAGGGCTGAGAGCTCGTATGCAGGAAAAGTGGCTGAGAAAGAGAAGGAAGTGTAGATGACAAGAGCAAGGGCCTTTAATATGACCCATGAGGATTCCAGAGTGGACCCCGATGCCATTTCAGGTAAATTTCTAGTTAATGACGTTGTACTTCTGTATTATTTGAATCTGGTGCTAGTAGGAGCTTTATCTCCTCTGTATTTTGTGATAAGTTGTCTGCTAGGAGTAGAAAGATTGATGAGCCATTTGTCATAGAAACTGCCATTGGTAAATCCACTAGGATATCAGATGCTTTAGAGGATATCGTGATAGAATTAGAAGGTCATAAGTTTCATGCTAGACTGTTTATGATGACCTTAGGCGGATTTGATGCAGTCTTAGGGGTAGATTGGCTAGCAGCCTATGAGGCAAATAACGTGTGTCGCACAAAGATAATTCGATTGACCGCGCCTAACAGAAGTTCAGTAATGACCTACGGTGACCAAGTTACTACGGTTCCGAAAGTAATTTCGATGGTGGTGGCAGAGAAATGCATGAAACGTGGATGTAACGCCTACCTTGCTTACATGAAGGATGTGGATGCGTCGGTACCATAATTGTCTGACGTACCAATTGCGTGTGACTTATCGGAAGACCTATCTAGTGTGCCACCTGACCGCGAGATCAAGTTCTAGATTGATCTAATACCTTGTGCTCAACCTGTTGCTAAGGCACCATATCATCTAGCTCCGTCTGAGATGAAAGACCTGATGGCTCAGTTGCAAGAGCAATTAGATAAGGGATTCATCCGACTGAGTATCTCTCTCTAGGATGCTGCGGTCTTATTTGTAAAGAAGAAAGACGGTAGTAAGAGAATGTGCATTGACTATCGTGAGCTGAATAAGCTGACGGTGAAGAACCGGTATCCTTTACCAAGAATTGATGACTTGTTTGATCAGCTCCAAGGTGCCAGTTGGTTCTCGAGGATAGATCTTCTATCTGGCTACCATCAACTGAAAGTGAAGGAGCAAGATATTCCTAAGACATCTATTCACACCCGTTATGGACACTATAATTTTCTCATGATGTCCTTTGGTTTAACAAACGCGCCAGCTTCCTTTATGGACTAGATGAATAGGGTGTGCCGGAGAATGTTGGATAAATCAGTGATTGTGTTTATGAATCATATCCTAATTTATTCAAAGAGCAAGGAAGAGCATGTCGGTCACATTTGGGAGGTACTGGAGACGCTTAGAAGGGAGAAGCTGTATGCCAAGTTCTCCAAATGCGCGCTCTGGTTGCGGGAAGTTTAGTTTTTTGGTCATGTTATTGATCCTGAAGGGATCATGTTGGCCCCAACAAAGATTGAAGCAGTGATGCAATGGAAATCTCCAAAGACGCCATCCAAGGCTTCTCCACGATAGCTTCTCCGTTGACTAAGTTTCCCCGTAAAGATGTGAAGTTCGTATAGAGTCAAACGCAAGAGAATGCGTTTGAGGAGTTGAAGCCAAGGTTGTCTCAAGCTCATATCTTGATGTTACCCGAAGGAAGCGTATACTTGGTGGTATATTCGGATGCTTCTTATTCGGGATTGGGTTGCGTGCTGATGCAGCAGGGGAAAGTTATAGCCTACATGTCCTGATAGTTGAAGATCCATTAGGCTTACTATCCCATTCATGATTTGGAGTTGGCAGTCGTGGTCTTTGCGTTGAAGATTTGGAGCCACTATTAGTCTGGGACGAAGTGCACCATCTTCACCGACCACACGAGCTTGAAGTACATTTTCAAGCAAAAAGACTTGAACATGAGGGAAAGGAGATGGTTGGAGCTTATAAAGGATTATGACTGTGAGATTCACTACCATCCAGGCAAGACCAATGTCGTGGACGATGCCCTAAGCCAAAAGGAGAGACCCGAGCCAATTCGGGTGAAGGCTTATCAGTTGGTTATGACTGTTTACGTGATTAAACAGGTCAAAGAGTTCAGGGTGAATCACTTAAAGAGGATCGGATTAATTTGGAGCGTATGAAAGGTGTAGTCGCAGAGTTGGGTGAGAACACTCTCGGTGTTAAAACCCGAACTGGATGGATGTGGATACCTCGTTATAGGGATCTAAGAGGAAGGATTATGGACGAGGCTCATAAGACTAGGTACTTGATTCATCTCGGTGCCACGAAGATGTATCAGGATATGAAGAAGGATTATTGGTGGCCAGGAATGAAGCGCGATGTAGCGGAGTATGTGAGTAAGTCCCTTACTTGCTTGCAAGTGAAGGCGAAACATCAGAAGCCATACAGGAAGATACAACCTTTGGATATACCCAAGTAGAAATAGGAGCACATCACCATGGAATTCATACGAAGTTGTCGCGTACGGTAAGAGGTTACGATGCCATGCGGGTGATAGTCGACCGTTTGACAAAGAGTGTTCACTTTCTGCCGATCCAGAAGACATATTCATCTGGGAGGTTGGCGGATCTGTTCATCAAAGAGATTATGACGCGTCATCGTCTACCAGTGTCTGTCGTTTCTGACCACGACATTCGGTTCACATCCAAGTTTTGGAAGATATTTCTTGACGTAATAGGAACACAACTGCACATCAGTACTGCTTATCATCCTTAGACGGATGGTCAGTCAGAGAGAACTATACAGATGCTTGAAGATATGCTCCAAGAATGCGTCATTGATTTTGGAGGAAGTTGGGACAAACACTTAACGTTAGCTAAATTCTCATACAACAACAGTTATCATGCCAGTATCGGTATGCAACCATATGAGATCCTATACGGTAGGAAGTGTAGGATGCCCGTATGTTGGGGTGACATCAGACAAAAGGAGTTGGGAAGCATGGATGTGATCGAGGCTATGAGTGAAAAGATGGAAAAGATCATGGCCTTTATTAAGGCGGCAAAAGATAGTCAAAAGTTTATGTTGACAAGAGACGTAGACCGATTGAATTCGAGGTGGGCGGTAAAGTTATGCTGAAGGTTTCACCTTGGAAGTGTATCATTCGGTTTAGGAAGCAGAGTTAGTTGAGCCCGAGGTATATAGGGCCTTTTCGAATTGTTACTCGAGTAGGAGAGGTGGCCTATAGGTTGGAGCTGCCTGATGAGCTAAGTGGGATCCATCCAACATTCCATGTATCTCATCTAAAATGTGCCTAGCTGATGAAGATATGATTATACCATTGGAGGACATTGAAATAAACGAATGACTCAACTATGTAAATCAAGAAGTTACGATCATTTGACCAAAAAGAGAAGAGATTACAGAATAAGCTTGTTCTAATGGTGCGAGTATAGTGGAGGCATAGGAAGGGATTCTAGTCTACGTGGGAGCCTGAGGAAGAAATGAGATAGTATTACGCACAACTATTCGAGGAGTGACAGGTTTTGGGGACAAAACCTATATAAGGGGGGTGAACTTGTAACGCCCGAAAATTTATTAAAGATAAAAGAAAAGAAAAATATAAAGAAAGAAAGGTGAATTATCACAAGTGGAGGGGCTAAAATGTACAAAAGGACAAAACTCTTTTATTTTATGTTTAGGAGGGAGTGGCCGCCCATACATCACTTTTTCTACAACTACTTTCGGCTGTAAAGAAGAAAGAATAAAGGAGAAGCATAGGTTTCATCGGTTTCTAGAGAGAAGAAGAACAAGATCAGCTTATTGGTGAGTTTTCTTGTGTTTTGTTCGGTTTCAGCTGAGTTTTTAGCTTGGGGACCAATCCTTATGTGTTTGTGTGTGTGCGGTTGTGTGTTTTGGTGTCTATAGGTGTTAGAACGTTAGGAGTTCTTGAATTTGAAGAAGTTTTACTTGAAAGCTATCAAAGGTGAGTTCTAGATCCCCGGTTTTACTATTTTAAACTTGTTTTAGGGCTAAAAATGTATGTAACTATCTTTTATAATTTCCAGTATGTTTTTACGTCGTTATACACGGGTGGGTGAATGTTTGGGTATATTTTGTTTGTGTTCATGTTTATATGCTTGTTTAGGTGCTTAGTATGTTAGAAGTGGGTTAAGAACATGTTAGAGTGATGATTGGGGTCTGAAAATGGTGTAAGTCGAATAGAACAACTGCACATGTGCCTAGGATTTTGCCGATCCGCTTAAGTGTCTGCCCATGCGCCTAGGAACTGCCCATACGCCCAACTGTTGGCTCATGCGCCCAACACTTTGCTCATTCCCCCAACAAATTGCCCATGCACCCAAATTTCCCCATGTGCCCACTCCCCATACGCCTATGTGTGGCACATGCGCCCAAGCTGTAATGCCCCGTTCCCGGAGACCTTACAGTTGGTCATTCATAGCATTAAACATACATAATAGCATACATTTTATAAAACATTGTAGTGGATGTACATTAACAAAAGCCCATTCATTTCATTAATAAATTACTGTTGTTATGCAATACAACATTGTTGAGTTACAAAAGAAAACATCAGTTAAATGCATTACTAAACAACAATATTATTATGCCTAAATGGATGCCAGTCTTGTCCTTCCGAGTAGCCTCCACGTGTTCCATCTTCAGGAACATTACCTGCCAACTGAAAATTGCATAAAAGTCAGTGTTGTTGAGTGAGTTCTAGTTTTGTAAGTATCAAAATACTTTATACGGTTCATACAAGAAAATACTTTCTTTATATTCGTACGTAAGTATTCATTGTACATACAACAAGGCATAATTCTTTATTCCTTATCTCACTTATTCGTTCGTTTCATACTGTATCATTTTCTTTCTTCGTCGTTTGTTTCATACTTTATCACTTCGTTCGTTTCGTACTTTTTCACTTCATTCATTTAGTACTTTATCATTTCGCTCGTTTCGTACTGAATCTAGATCCTGTCAAGCTTTTCCCCCATCATGGCCCGAAGCCACCATTCCGGGCACAAAGCCTCATTTCTATTTGGCATAAAGCCCATGGCCCAAAGCCTCCATTCCAGGCACAAAGCCTCATCGCTATTTTGCACAAATCCCGTGGCCCGAAGCCACCATTCAGGGCACAAAGCCTCATTATTTCCGGTGCGAATGACAAGGGTCCTATTTCATACTATGGATCAGTCCAGAAGACTGATTCCCCTGTGTGAACCATCATGGGTTAGCTAAAATCGTACGCTATAATACACACAGTTGAGCTGACAACTTTCATGAGTTGTGATCCTCATTCTATTCTACTTGCAAGCCTTTTATTTCATTATGTTTCAATTTTCATCTTTGTTATCTTTCACTTCGTTAAGTTATACTTTACGTTCATTCATTCATTCATCATACTACATAAAGTTATAACATAATCTTTAACATATATTATAATATAAGTTATACATTTTTAAAATCATTAAAAGATAACACTTCATACACATATGCATATCATACATTCATCATAACATCATGCATATTCTATTCATAGACCCTTATATATTCATGGTTAAAATAGGCCAAAACAGTCCATAAGTCAAACTATGGTCAAACCGTAAAATTCTGGTTTTCCTAAAAATTCAGAAAATTTTCTATGTGTTTAGGCGCATGGGCACTATTTTGGCCCATGAGGACTGTTTGAGCGTTTCTCCACTATGCAGGCGCATGAGCCTCACTTAGGCATTTCAGCACTTAGGCGCATGAGCCTCTTGGGCGCATGGGCACTATTTGGGCACATCAGCTTTTACTTAGAATTTCTAAGGCATTTCTCGGTGCCTGGACTACTGTTTGGGCGCATCATCAAACACTTAGACTTTCTAAGTCATATTTTCAGGCGCATGGTCCCTGTTTGAGTGCATAACCTTACTTAAAACTTTTCTAAGGCAAAATAGTAGGCGCATGGACCCTGTATAGGCGCATGGCCATTAACTTATGCAATTCTAATATATTTATCAGTCCCAAACAACATCTTAACATGTTCTAATCTCCTCACTACCATTCTAAGCCTTAAAAAGCATGCACAACCATACAATACCAACATACAAGCATATATACATACGGTCATAGATACAAAAGTTTTAAAAATGTTTTACATGCTTTTTTAGCCCTAAATCTTTAAAACATGTAAAATATGGGGTCTAGAAACTCACCTAGGCTGCTTCCAAGCTTAACTCCTTTGACTTGAACTTTTCAAAAGTTTCTAACACCTAAACATGTCCAAAACGCATATCCGAGCACACATAAACACATAAGAATATGTATAAACCGGTTTCATGGTCAAAAATCTATATAAACCGAACCAATTATACTAAACTTACCTACCTTAACCGAATTTGGCTGCTCTCTCTCTAGAACCAAAGATCTTCTGCTTTCTCTCCCTATAATGTCCAGCAGTCTAGAAATGCAGATGATGTGGGCGGCCATGCCCACTTTAAACAGAATAATAATAATATTTTGTCCTTTTTGCACTTTTAGTCCCTCCACTTATATTTATTTTACTTTCTCTCAAGATACTTTTCTTTTTCCTTTCACATATTCCTTTTTCTTTCTTTTCTTTTTAACTAACAAAAGTTCTGGGCGTTACAAGTCCACCCCCCTTTTAATAACTGTGCGTAATGCTATCTTGTTTCTTCTTCTGTCTCCCACGTAGACTCCAAACCCTTTTGGTGTTTCCACTGCACACGCACCAGTAGAACCACTTTATTCCTCAACCTCCTTTCCTTTCGATCAGTGATTACCATTGGTTGCTCTGTGTAATTGAGCCGTTCATCCACTTCGATATCATCCAGTGGTAGAATCATATCTTCATCAGCTAAGTACTTTCTCAGATGAGATACAAGGAATGTTGGATGAATTCCACTTAACTCATCGGGCAATTCTAATCGATGGGCCACCTCTTTTACTCGTGCGATGATTCGAAAAGGCCCTTTGTACCTCGGGCTTAGCTTTCCCCTTTTCCGAAACCGAATGATTCCTTTCCAAGGTGAGACCTTCAATATAACTCGGTCGCCCACCATAAATAACACAGAGGCACAAGTTTGGTATACTAGAAACATACCTGACATGACATCGAGATCCACTCTAGCCTCCTCCCGCGTCATCGTGAAGCTCTAGCGGTTGCCCTCTGTCCTCCATCTTCCGGCTTCTTCTTCGACCCTGAACCCTCGGGCCGTGGCTTCTTCCAATCTCTTCTCATATGGCCTTCTTCGTCACAGTTATAACACCGTATAACTCCACACATCCTCACCACAAGACCAGGCTTCCGATACTTGAAGCACACACTCAATCCTTATTTACACTCATCAGAGTGCTCTCTCCCATATTTACTACAGCTCTTTATCCCCGAACTAGATGACACCACCTGACGGTCATCCACCTTCCTCTTTTTATTGTTTGGAGTGATCCACCACATCCAAACCGTTTCCTGCCCCAGGTCTACTACTGACAAAAAGGTACCCGGTCAGGCAACAATCAGATGCCTGCGGATGTTAGCTGGCAATCTTTGGATGTACTTCTTGATCTTCCTCGACACCGGCAGCACCTGATCCGGCACCAGCCTCGCCATTTCGTTGAACTTGGTGCTGTATTGCTGGTCGATCATGGTGCCCGCCACCAGCTATTAGAACTCTCTCTCTATCTTGTCGAGCTCCCGGTGAGGATAGAATTCCTCGATCACCAGCTTCTTCAACTCTGGCCACCTCATCTTTCCAATGGCCCTGCTACCCTTGGCATGGACAATGTTGTCCCACCAGCATAAGGCCGAATCCAAAAATGAGTGGGTAGCAAACTTCACCTTCTGATCTTCTCGGCACTTGCTGATATCAAGCACCGCCTCCATCTCCCTCACCCATCGGTGAGAGAACTAGCATTACCATTCCAATCAAATGTTGGGGGCTTACATCTTTTAAATGCCCCATAGTTACATCCACTTGTAGTTTGCTACACCGCTTCCTCCTCCTCCTCCTCAATCGAGAACAATCGTCTCGCTCTCCGCTTACTCCCTTTCGTCCCTTCCAGTGGTCCTTCTCTTCTCTTTCTTCTCATCCTCCCTTACCGCCTAAATAACTTTAGTCATCACAGACGACAATATTGTCCGCATAACTTGGTGCACTTCCTCTACCACCGCCTCTTTAACCGAGGCCCTTAAGTTCACATTTTCATCAGCACCTTCCTGGTGATGAATCTAAGGCTCTTCACGAGCCCTCTCAGCATTCTTAGTCTTATTCCTCATAAAACGTGATTTAGCACCACGTCCTCCCTGAACTCCACCCCTAGAGGCCTTAGATGATATACCTCCATCCATTCTCTAATCACTATTAGATTCAAACACTACCACGGTCATTCAAGGTATAGCTCAGTTTATGTTAAGTATAGTAAGTCCCTAATTACAGTGGCCAGTTGTGATTAGCCACTTACTTCTACTCTTCACACCCATGTATTTCCTATCCTGACTACATCGGTATCTAAATATACTATAAGCAAATAATCAAATAGCACATGCGCATAACTCCAATTAGCTTTAAGAAATGAAATACCTCATGGCACGTAGCTACTTGGGTTGGGATCCCTTTCCTTTAGTCCCATTCTCAGTTTAAGATTAGGTTTTTATACATGTTTTACCCTATTCACTTAAACTTTAGCTCTGATACCAACCTGTAAGGCCCCGTTCACGGAGATCTCACAGTTGGTTATTCATAGCACTAAACATACATAATAGTATACATTTCATAAAACATTACAGTGGAATTACATTAACAAAAGGCCATTCATTTCATTAAAAACTACTGTTGTTATGCAATACAACATTGTTAATTTACAAAAAAAAACATCAGTTAATTGCATTACAAAACAACACTATTATCATGCATGAATGGATTCCAGTCTTGCCCTGCCAAGTAGCCTCCATGTGTGCCATCCTCAGCAACATTACTTGCCAACTGAAATATGCATAAAAGTTAGCGTTGCTGAGTCAGTTATAGTTTTGTAAGTATCAAAATACTTTATATGGCTCATACAAGAAAATACTTTCCTTACTTTCATACGTAAGCATTCATCGTACATACAACAAGGCATAACCTTATTCTTTATTCCTTATCTCACTTATTCGCTCGTTTCGTACTGTATCATTATCTTTCATCATCGTTCGTTTCATACTTTATCACTTTGTTCGTTTCGTACGTTTTCATTTCTCTAGTTTCATAGTGACTCTAGATCCTGTCAAGCTTTTCCCCCATCATGGCCTGAAGCCACCATTCTGCGCATAAAGCCTCATTACAATTTGGGACAAAGCTAGTGGCCCGAAGCCACAATTCCGGGCACAAAGCCTCATCACTATTTGGCACAAAGCCCGTCGCTCGAAGCCACCATGCCGGGCACAAAGCCTCATTATTTCTGGGGTTGAATGACAAGGATCATATTTCATACTATGGATCAGTCACCAAGATTGATTCCCCTTTGTGTGAACCCTTACGGGTTAGCTAAAATCGTACGCTATAATACACACAGTTGAGTTGACAACTCTCATGAGTTGTGATCCTCCTTCTATTCTGCTTGCAAGCCTTTTTTTCATTACGTTTCACTTTTCATCTTTGTTATCTTTCACTTCGTTATGATATACTTTATGCTCATTCATTCATTCATCACACTACATAAAGTCATAACATAATACTTAACGTATATTATAATATAATTTATACGTTTTGAAAATAATTAAAAGATAACACTTCATACACATATGCATATCATACATTCATCATAACATCATGCATATTCTATTCATAGACCCTTACATATTCATGCTTAAAATAGGCCAAAACAGTCCATAAGTCAGCTAGTGTCAAACCCTAAAATTCTGGTTTTCCTAAAAATTCAAAAAATTTTCTATGTGTTTGGGCGCATGGGCGCTATTTGGGCGCATGAGGACTGTTTGTACGTTTCTCCACTATGCAAGCGCATGAGCCTCACTTATGAATTTAAGCACTTAGGCACATGAGCCTCTTGGGCGTGTGGGCACTATTTGGCCGCATCGGCACTTTTTGGGCGCATCAGCTTTCACTTGGAAATTTCTAAGGCATTTCTAGGTGCATGGACTACTGCTTGGGTGCATCATCATACACTTAGACTTTCTAAGTCATATTTTCAGTCACATGGGCCCTCTTTGGGCGCATTACCTTACTTAAAACTTTTATAAGGCAAAATAGTAGGTGCATGGGACCTGTATGGGCGCATGACCATCAACTTATGCAATTCTAATATATTTGTCAGTCCCAGACAACATCTTAACATGTTCTAAGCTCCACACTACCATTCTAAGCCTTAAAAACCATGCACAACCACACAAAACTAACATACAAGCATATATACATACGGTCATACATACAAATGTTTTAAAAATGTTTTACATGCATTTTCAACCCCTAAATCTTTAAAAACAAGTAAAATATGGGGTCTACAAACTCACCTAAGCTGCTTCCAAGCTTAACTCCTTCGACTTGAACTTTCCAGAAGTTTCTAACACCTAAACATGTCCAAAAACGCATACCCGAGCACATATAAACATAGAAGAACATGTAGAAATCGGTTTCATGGTCAAAAATCAATAAAAACCGAACCAATTATACAAAATTTACTTACCTTAACTGAATTTGGCTGCTCTCTCTCTAGAACCGAAGATCTTCTGCTTTCTCTCTCTAAAATGTCGAGTAGTTGAGCAATACAGTAGATGTGGGCGGCCATGCCCATTTTAAACAGAATAATAATAATATTTTGTCCTTTTTGCACTTTTAGACCCTCCACTTTTATTCATTTTACTTTCTATCAAGATACTTTTCTTTTTCCTTTCTCTTATTTCGTTTCTCTCTTTTCTTTTTAACTGACAAAATTTCTGGGCATTACACAAGCAGTGTCCATACGCCCAAGTAGTGTCCATGCACCTAAGTTTTTCCCATGCGCCAAATGTTTCTCCATGCACCTAAGTTTTTCCCATGCGCCTAAGTTTTTTACCATGCGCCTAAGTTTTTCCCATGCGCCTAACTATTCATACACCAGCATAGTACCCATGCGCCTACATAGTGCTCATGCGCCTAATGTGTTAGAAAATTTTCTAAAATTTGGGGAAATAAAGACTTAAAGATTAAGACCTGAGATGTTTTAGTGGTTATGTTTGTTGGTGTTAATCATGTTTAAAGCTTGTTATGCATGTTCCACATTATGTATTATTACATGACCTTACGTGGTGTGATATGATTATGTACGTAAAGTATTATCATAAATGAAATGAAAGATTAAAGATAATGAAAGTGGAACATAACGAATGAATGAAAGTCTTGCAAGCAAATGTATAGATAATCATAACTTATTGAGAAGTTGTTAGCTCAACTATGTGCGGTTTAGCTAACCATGAGGATGCACACAGGGGTCAGTTTTAGTTATTGACCAATACATACAGAACGGGACCTTTGTCTCTTGCCCCGGTACTGGAGTCAGCTTCATGCGCAATGTTAGGGGTCTATTTATAGACTTCCGCCCGGCACCAGATTCGTGCATAATGTTTGGGGTATAGCATATGACATTGGTCCAGATGAAAGTGAAAGATAATGAATAAAAGTTCAAAATACGCAAAATGAAGGACACAAACGATGATAAATGAATATGTTGACAAAACGAATATGTATGGTAATGAAAGAGAATAACGATATTACCTTGATGTATGTATGATGAATGACCATGTACGGAAGTAAAGAAAATGTTTTAAGTGAATGAAATGTATTTTATTTATAAAACTGGAACTCACTCAGCAACGGTAACTTTTATGCTTTTTAGTTGGCAGGTAATTTATTGCTGGAGATGGCATAAGGATGAAGCTACTTGGCAAATAAAGACTGGCATCCATCTGATGCAAAAATGATATTATTTTCTTGTAATGCAATTAAATGTTCTTTGTAACTTTAACAACGATGTATTATTTGGCAAGAATGATTTTTAATTCATGAAGTGGTTTTTGTTAAATTGTTCCACTGCAATGTTCATATTATTCAAATGAATCTTAATACGTTTTAATATATATGTGTGATGAATGTCCAACTGTAAGCATCCCGGGAACGGGGCCTTACACTCTAATGGTAGCTCTCTCAAATGATGATATGGAAACCGATACTATGATAAAGTCTCCACTGAACACTCCTGATGACTTTGATACTTGGTTCCAAAGAATGGAAGCCTTAATCAAGTCTCAAGACAGCAGGATGTGGGGATCTGTTATCTCTGGATCTCATGTACCATGCACTTCTTTAGCTACTGCTGGAGGTGGCATGATACTAAAAAAAGTGGCTAACTACTCTAAAGAAGACTCGAATAAGATAGATGTAGATCAAAAGCTATGACCTCCCTCCAAACTACTCTTCCAAACTCAATCTACAGAGGCTTCAAGAGGTAAAAATTGCTAAGAAAGTATGGGATGCAGTAAAGCTAATGTATGAGGGGTCTAATGAAGCTAAAAAGAACAAGAAAGACCTCTTGAACCAGCAGTTTGAGAGCTTCACCTTCAAGAAGGTCAAACCATGACTTAACAATACTTCCAGCATGTTGAGATTATGGAAACTCTACTGAATGTTGGAGTATCTTTTGAGTATAGGGACATAATGAGGAAGTTCATGTTCTCTCTTCTTAGACAGTAGGGGCAATATTTTGTGGTCTTTAAAAGGACTAAAAACCTCAAGATCTTTACTCTTGCTGAGTTGTATGGCATACTTAGTGGATACTAGATGGATATGAATATGAAAAACCTATCTGGTACCTCCAGTTGTCAGTAGAGTTCGGCCCTCCATGTGATCGAAAGGGATTGCAGAGAACCACAACATCATCTCATCCGCTACCTTGACAACTCACAAAAGGCCCTTCATCACCTTCTTGGAGACACCAAAAGAGAGCTACATCCAAGGAACCCATTCCAAAAGACAAGCTCATCACAAGCCTTTGTGTCTGCTAGTGAAAGCAGTGTCAACTTTCTCTTCACTCTTGAAGACTTGGACTGCATTTATCTAGATGATCTGGAGTACATGGAGAAAGTCCAACAGATGGCTCTTCTCACTTATAGAGCCAAGGAGTTCTACAAGAGGATAGGGAGAAAGTTTTCTAGTAATATATCTAGTGGAAAGTTTTGGCTAGACAAAAGCAAAGTGAAGTGTTATAACTGTAACCAAATGGGACACTTTGGTAGGGAGTGCAAGGTACCAAGAACAAATGACGGCTAAGCACAACCCTTCCTAAACTACACTGAGGGAGTTCCACATACTGAGAAGCCTAAGCAGCAAGCTGTCATTGCTGTTGAAGAAGGAGGCTTTGATTGGAGTTTCCAGGATGAGATGCTTCTCCAAACCAAGCATTCATGGCTGATCATGAAGAACCCAAGGCACTGGAACATCTTTGTACCCTAGAATGCATTGCTAAAGTTAACAGATATTAGTCCTATAACTTAGAGATGAGATCTGACCCTGAGTCCTTAAACATCTTAAAAGGTGATTTCAAAAGAGATGAAAGTGATTATAAACTTAAATAGAAGATTTAGAGAAAACCATTTCAACTCTTAAGCATGAACATATAAACTACAGGACTCAAATCAAAGATCTCATCCCTAAGTTAACTGAATGCCAGGCTGAGCTTGTGATCAACAAAGCCAGGGCATAAAAATGTGTTTTTGAATAAGAGACCTTCAAGAAACATAATCTTTTCATTCTTGCATGCAAAAGTATGTTATCAGAACAAGCAATGAGTAAGATCTACTGAGATAGCTCCTCCACACGCTCTACTATCTTTAAGATCTCCAAGGTGTGGAACTTGTCAAGATGAGCTTTTCCTCATAGAGCTCATTAAAGAAGAGGACGAAGAGGAGATAATGAAGGATGGACTGAGATGAGTGAAGAAGATTATCCTAAAAAGGGTCACTATTCTCTTGAGAAGAGAAAAGAACCAGGGATGACAAAGTCTAAGAGGAAGAACTTGATCATAGCAGCTAAGAGAAGATCAAAGAATGAAAAGATCAAGGGCACATTGAATTCCAAGCAGAAACAAGTCATTATCTCTGCAGTATTTGAAGTGGTAAAGGCTGAGGACTCAACCAAGGACTTTACTACCTGGAATTCTAGTTCTTGTCTAGCTTATCCCTGTGAAGAAAAGAAGACTGATCAGCTATGCAGCACTGCTACACAGCATGAACCATCCAGCTCCAAGAGCAGGCCTCTCCCTAAGAAGCTTGCTGTATCATATAAGAAGATGAAGATTGAGATGGAAAGTGATCAAGCTCAATCTTCTACTCAAATGAAGGCTCTCAGAAGGAAGCCAGTTGATTGTATCATATGTAGAAGTACTTCTTATCTTGTTGAGGATTATATCTACAATCCCAAAAGTACTATCCACATAACCAAGTACAAGACTTCTAAGTAGAAGAAGAAGAAGAAGAAGAAGAAGAAAGCTTCAGAAGGAATATCTTTTCCTTTTGGAAGCTACAAAGTAGAAATGAAGACAAGTGAAAACTTGCCTTTAGAAGAACCTTTTGGACCCAAAAGAAAGGATGCTTCCGAAGCACTGAGGCTTGTTATGGTGAAGGCATGATCTTCCAAAGGCATAGTCTCCAAACTTCAAAAGTGTTGAAGGTCAAGTGTAATCATCCAAAGATGGTGTGGAAGATAAAGGAAGACAATGAGATCAAAAGTTCTTCATGAATAAAAACAGATGATCTTCAAAGTCTTAACATAGGATCAATCACTATTGCTTTTCAAACCATTTTGACAAGACCAAAACAAATGAGGCTTGGATTTTCAAATGTAACTAACTCGTTATTTCTATGCAGGAACAATAAAGACTAAGAAGAATGTATGGATCATTGATTGTGGCTGTTCTAGGCACATGACGGTAATGGCTCTTTGCTTCAAGACTTTAAGAAAATTGATGGAGGGCTAGTTGCTTTTGGAGGAGATGCCAGAGTTACATAACAGGAAGAGGTAAAGTTACAATGGTAAGCTCAGTACATAAAAGGTGGATTGTATTAAGGAGCTTGCATACAATTTACAGAGGGTATCCTAATTTTGTAACCAAGGACACAACATTCTCTTCACTGAACATGAGTGCATTGTTCTCAAGCCTGGGGTGATCATTCCTCAAGAGCATATCCTGCTGAGAGCCCCTAGGATAGGGAACATGTACAAGATGGATATCCAACAAACATCCCCCTTGGGAGAAGTCTCTTGCTTTCTTTCTAAAACAAATAGTGATGAGTCTTTTCTTTGGAAGAAAAGAATGTGCTATGTAAATTTTTTTATCATGAAAAATTAATAAAGAATTGTCACACCCCAACTTTAACGGCAGAAACGTCAAAATGTGAGGGTTAAGATTGTTCACAGCGACATAACACTATCTTTAAATGTAAATATGATTAACCATAAGTATTAAAATGGAAATTACAACCAAGTCTCAACAAAATGAAATAAACATAAGTTATGTTTTCAAGATATGTCATTTATTTCCTAGATCCAAATCCTAGATTCAACCATGCTTCAATATTTATCGTCAACCTTGTGTATTTCCTAAAACATGTTAAAAATAAAGGTCAACTATGAAAGTTAGTGAGTTCCTATGGGTTAAGCATATATATATATATAAAAAGGTTTAAAAGTAGCAATTCATGTCAATGGTTACCAATTATGCAAGTATATAGAATACATATATCTACAATCAAACCTTGACAGATTACAAGATTACAAGATTACAATATTAAACGATTAGCTAAGTATACTTAGTCCCCATAGTGCTCAAGAGTATGACACTAGGGCCACCAAATAGGCTTGTCAGGCCCATAGATCTATGACGTCGGAAGCTAGCAATAGTTAATGATTGTCAACATATAATGTATCACATATAAAACTCACAATAATACAAATAACCATGACAAAAATAAGTGTGAATTGCATGTGCGTTACAAGAATAAGTGTTTACAAGTGCAAGTTCAAACGTTAACATGTTTCACCCTAAAAGGTGTGAAATAATAAAAGGGGCATGAGAAACTCACATGACGATTAAGTATACATAGGTTGATTAATAGAGATAATCATCGATGTTCTAACGAAATCCTTCACAAGGTACCTAATCATGTGTATATATATTACAAGATTTAAGTTTAATAATAAGATTAATGATTAAATCTGAACTAGGGTTTCAATAAGAATTTGGGGTTCTTATAAGTCAGGTTAGTTATCAAATTCATATATATATTTTTAATT
Source organism: Flaveria linearis (assembly GCA_024085815.1). Classification (NCBI taxonomy): domain Eukaryota; kingdom Viridiplantae; phylum Streptophyta; class Magnoliopsida; order Asterales; family Asteraceae; genus Flaveria; species Flaveria linearis. Next base: position 80,714,041 of record CM044002.1, on the reverse strand, counting down.
CAATGAAAGAAAACTTAATTAATCCTTTTATAATAATTTGTGAAATTAAAAGTAATTATATCCTTATAATGATTTAATTATAAAATGTAAATAAAATTTTATAATTAACATAATTAATCTATAATTACAGATAACGTAATGACCGGTAATATTTTAGTGATTTCAACTATTTAAATTTTATTTTTATAAAAATAAACTAATTATAACATTTGTTAATAATATTTTATATAAAAAAGTTAAGGTGTTTAAAGAAATAAATTTACAGAAAATAATTAGATAACTTTTAAAATAAACAAGGTTTATAAAACTGATTTTTATAATTTTTAAAAAATTTCTATAATTTTTTTAAAGGCAGAAAAGCCTAAAAAATAAGTTGAGGGTGCCCGGGTTCGAACCCAGGACCTCAAGGTTGTGAGATGAGTGTGTAACCAGTAGACCAAGGTTGCAGCCATGGTAAGTAATGGTTTTTAAGTTATCAAAAAACTATTATAAAGATACTCCTAAATCATAAGAACCCTAGTATGATTTTGATCCAAATTGAACACCAAATCGATTCTATTAACGATTATAATCATGGGGCTTTTGTTCCCCATGTAAAAACGAGTAGATAGGTGTGTTTAATTACCCGGTTTGAATCGTATTGATGATAAGAACAGATGAAGAACAAGCCGCGACCGAGGTTGAGTATGATTAGTGTGCAAATGGTGATGATAATCAAATTAAACTCGTGTGAAGCTTCAGATGGTGTTCTTGATTCTAAGCCCTCAATCAATTGAAGTTTAGAATGCTCGGATAGTGATGAGCCTTTGGTTGCATGTCACACCCCCGCTGAGAGCGGAAACACGGGGATGTAACGAGATGGGACCGTCATAACACATTGTTAACAATAGAGATGCAATATATGTAATTGATGACAAAGCCTGTCATGACGACACCCGACACGAAGGAGACTTGTGTCGTGTTTAGTTAATATTCATGACGACATAGCCATAGGCATAACCCTGTAATGATTCACATAACCAAAATAATATCATTGTAATATAATTCCCACAACCCAGGAACAAGTATCAAAAGTATGAAGATTGTTTTATAGACTACAACAATGATTCAAAATGAATGTTTGTCAAGTATGTTTAGTCCGAAAAATGCATCCTAGGGTCTCCACTAAGGCAGCACACCTAGATCATCAATTAGCATTGTCACCTGAAAAGATATGCTCAAAATGGTCAACAAAATTGTTGGTGAGCTCGCAGGTTTAAATACTAAATAAGTATTTGATGATTTATTGTAATTGTTGTGGAATACCATGCAAACAGTTATAAGTAAGCAAAATCACATAACAATGAGCTTTACAACCAAACCAAATGATGAACACATAGCAACTTGTTGGAATATATTCACCCAAGGGCCCGCTCCTGGCCACTGTTGGTACCAACTAGTATACCAACAAACGAGGGTGGGGGTGTCAACCCATTAGTACTACCAATACCTATCCGTCGGTTCTAACACCGGAATTAAATGGTTGTAAAGAAAGAACCACACATCGACTTATGCATGTATCAGATAAGTACTCACAAAACAGTATCACGTTGATTCCAAGTATGTAAATTGTATGTAAATTGTACAGCATAAAAAAGTGGGTGAGCATACTTTTCCCCCATGTTTGTAAATGATTGAAATATTGTATAAGCATAAAAAGGTGCCACGAAACTCACCTGTTACGTGGTAAGTATGAATAATCAAAGTTTCCAAATGTTGTATGTAGTAAACGGTCAAACACCTATTAAAAGTTATTGTTAAGCATTAATGGTACGTATAAAGTCAATAGTAACGTTCGGTCGGTTTGGGTTGCATTGGTTCGGTCGTGTGTAACACGCACAATCAGACATAAGTATTAGATCTTATGTAGATCCAAGTACCAGAAATCCTTGCCATTGCCAATGATATTTGTGTAAAAGTGTCATTGTTATTAGAGGAATACTTAGTGAAGATTAGTGTTGCAAATCGTTTGTTGATAATTGTAAAATGTTATGTTGATTTGATTTGGAATAACATTAATATGTCTGATAGTGTTAATTTTAAAGATTGTTATTAGCAACGGTACCCGTGTCGATGTCACCTTAGCATCACACGACAAACACACACCACACACAAGAAGAAACTCACTCACAACAACTCCAATCGCACTACAGGACCAGACGCAGGACTCAACACCCCATCCGCACGAATCAACCTTCATTCGTACGAATCAGCTTCATTCGTACGATTGAACCTTCATTCGTGAAACTCAGCATCCAGTCGTACCACACAGTACCCAATCGCACGACTCAACATCCATACGCACGAATCAACCTTCATTCGTACGAATTAGCTTCATTCGTACGACTGAACCTTCATTCGTACGACTAGGCATTTAGTCGTGCGACACACGCACAATCGCACACATTCATCCGCAGGACTCTATCGCACGACACACATAATCGCATGACTCAATCACATTCATACACTCAGTCGCACAACTAAGTCGCACGACACACCCATTCACACAACTCAGTCGCACGATACTCCCAGTCGCACGACTCAGTCGCATGACGCATCCAGTCGCACGGCTTAGTCGCACGGCAGACCCTGTCGCAAGAATAGCAGAATCGCGACTGCAGAAGTGCGAAGCAGCCTTCGGCTGCTCCGGGCACGAGATTTACACCTCAAGGACTTCCAGAAACACATTTCAAACATGTACAAATAAGAAGAACACACAGAAAGGCAACACACGCACCCACGTGACCTCATGTGCTCAGGTTGGCCCCGAGAACCCAAAACCCTAAAAACGCAAATGAAAACAAGCAAGAAAAGGGATGACCAAGGTCGTCTACAAGCAAGAAAGGCAACACACGCACCCACGCGACCTCATGGTTTCTGGTGTTCAGCCTTAACTTTCAAGCATGTCAAGCATTGGCTCACATACATAGCAATGTCTTTCTTCATGCCTTAACACCAGTACAGATCTTTAAGATCGGGGTACATCTTGTCTGCACCAGGATGAACAGAATATCGTGTCCTGTGCGCTTCATCCATGACTAGGGTACGAACGTCTCCCCATCTGGGTACCCATATACCATCCATGAAATACTGTATACCATCATCCATGCAAATCATCTGTTTATCCAACCCTCGGAATTCTTTTCCCGCAAGGTTTTCTTCTTTCAATGTGTCACTTTATGCAATTTGGATCTGAGCTTTCAGATTTGTTTGAATAGTCAATCCCAACGCTCGAGCACGTAGTGGTTTCACACGTTCTTTGCGGCTTAAAGCATCAGCCACCACGTTCGCTTTCCCCGGATGATGCCGGATTTCAAAATCGTAGTCACTAAGTAGTTCTACCCAACGTCGCTAACACATATTAAGTTCCTTTTGATCTAGAATATGTTGGAGGCTCTTATGATCGGTGTAGATAATGCATTTGGTTCCACACAGGTAATGCCTTCATATCTTAAGTGCAAATACTACAGCGCCCAACTCCAAATGATGTGTTGTATAGTTCTTTTCGTGCACCTTAAGTTGTCGTGAGGCGTAGGCAATCACCTTATCCTTCTGCATTAGCACACAACCCAACCCTTGATGTGAAGCATCACAGTACACCACAAAATCATGAGTCCCGTCTGGGAGGGACAATATCGGTGCATTGCACAACTTTTCTTTCAGTGTTTGGATTGCTTGTTCTTGTGCATGTCCCCAATCAAACTTCCTACCTTTCTGAGTCAACAGAGTTAACGGCTGAGCAATCTTTGAAAAATTCACAATGAAGCGACGATAGTATCCGGCCAATTCTAAAAATTGCCTTATCTCTGAAGATGTCTAGGGTGCATCCCATTTCTTCACCGCTTCAATCTTGCCAGGATCTATATGAATCCCATTTTTGTTCACCACGTGTCCCAAAAATTTCACTTCTCGTAGCCAAAACTCGAACTTCGAGAACTTAGGGAAAAGTTTCTCTTCTTGTAATAGACTCAGTACTGCCCGAAGGTGTTCCTCATGATCCTCTTTCGATCGTGAATAGATAAGTACATCATCTATGAATACGATCACAAACTTAACCAAGTAAGGTTTGCACACTCGATTCATCAGATCCATGAACACAGCTGGTACATTAGTCAGTCCGAATGGCATGACTAAGAACTCATAGTGCCCATAACGAGTCCTAAACGCTGTTTTTGGTATGTCATCCTCGAAAACCCTGAGTTGATGGTATCCCGAACGAAGGTTGATCTTGGAGAAATACGACGCTCCTTGTAGCCGATCGAACAAATCGTTGATTCTGGGAAGAGGATATCGATTTTTCACGGTCAATTTGTTCAGCTCGCGATAATCGATGCACATACGGAACGACCCGTCTTTCTTTTTGACAAATAATACTGGTGCTCCCCATGGTGAGTGACTCGGCCGAATAATACCCTTCTCCAGTAGTTCCTGTAATTGACTAGATAACTCTTGAATTTCTGATGGTGCTAACCGATACGGTGCTTTTGCTACCGGTGTAGCTCCAGGAACCAACTCTATACGAAATTCCACTTGGCGTGGAGGAGGCAAACCCGACAAGTCATCAGGGAATACATCTGGATAATCTCGTACTACACGAATATCTACCAACTTGTTGTCTTCTTCTTTCTTTTCCACTACATGGGCCAGAAATGCGTAACACTGCTTTCGTAAACATCGACGTGTCTTCATGCAAGAAATAAGCTTTAGGGTTCTCCCCGATCGCTCTCTTTGAATCTTGAGTACCTCCCCGTCTGGCATGTGGATTCGTACTACTTTTTCCCGACAGACATTCTCAGCTCCGTATTTAGACAACCAATCCATTCCCACAATCACATCGAAACTTCCTATATCAAAAGCTATTAAGTCTATATCGAAGGAATGGTTTTCCAATATCATCGAGCATTTTCTAATAATCTCGTCAGCCTGTACAATTCTACCGTTGGCCATTTCTATAGAGTAGCTAGTTTCTAGCCTACTAGGGTTCAAGTCAAGCATGTGGGCGAATCCAGAGGATATAAAACTATTGTCTGCTCTAGTATCAAACAATATAGATGCAAAGTGGTGATTGAGAAAGTACGTACCCATAATGACATTCGGGTCCTGACGGGCATCATTTAATCCGATAATGAACGCACGTCCTCTGGCAGCATTTTCTTGATTCCCTTGGCCTTGGTTACCGGCCATGGCCATCACCTGTGGTTGGTTGTTTCCTTGCTGAACTGACGCCCGATTCAGTCTAGGGCACATGTTCCGGTAGTGACCCGGGTTTTCACACTCATAACAGACCCTGGCATTCCAGGCGGGGTTAACCTCGTGGACCGGTGCCACCAGATTCGGCGCTACTCTACAGTCTTTCGCTAGATGTCCCGAGCGTCTACAGTTCACACACACCTGGCACTGCATCGCTGGGGGATGATGGAAGTTACACCTATCACATTTGGGGCACGGTCCTACATATTCCTTCTTGCCTTGTGTCACAGCCACAAAATTCCTAGTTGTTTTGGCCCACTTATTAAATTTCCCGACACTCTACCGGCTCGTTTCCCCAACATCTTTTCTTTCCTCTGCCCCTCTTCCTAAGACCCCTGTTCTCACCATCTCATCAGTTAGAGTACCAGCCTTTAGAATCGCACACTGAATAGTAGGAGGAGCTGTTGCTGTTACCATTGCCCGGATTTGAGTCACAAGTCCCCAGATGTACCTTTCGATCCTCTTGGATTCCGGAGTCACCAGATGTGGAACCAGTCTTGCCATCTCATGAAAACGATCAGTGTATGCTGCATGCCCAGTTCCTACCATAGCATGATTCTAGAACTCCTGCTCTAACTTCTGCATCTCATTGAAGTGGACAATATTCTTCAATGATCAGTTCTTTAAAATCATGCCAAGTCATCTGCATTTCTGATTCTCTTCCCCTTGCTTGAATCTATGTGTTCCACCAAGTTAGTGCTTTGCCTTGAAGTGAACACGTGGCATACTTAATCTTTTGGCTATCTAGGCTTTCACTGATATCGATCACTACCTCCATCTTCTCTAGTCACCTTGTTAGAGCTATCGCTCCACCTTTCCCATCAAATTCCTTCGGTTTGCAGGCCACAAACTCCTTGTAAGAACATCCCCGTCTTGTATTAACAACCCCAGTTTCATTACCAGCTGTTCCACCATTCGCTGTATCTTCCCCTGTTCCTTGGTTATGATCATTGTTAGTATCATTATCCCCATGGAGATTATGATTCAAAAAGGTATCTCTCACTTGGGTCACTAACGTAGGAATCAGTGCGGCTAGCTGCTGAGTGATCATGGCAGCTATATCAGTGTTTTTAGTTCCCTGATTGTTGCCGGTGGGACCACCACCTGCTCTTTGTGGCCTACCTCTACCTCTGCCCCGTGGGGTCTTACCTTCACGATTTGTACAGTGGGTGACTCTTCGAGGTGGCATTTTCAAATCATAAAAGGAGTAAACATGTAAACTTTAGTTACTTTAAGATACATATTTAATTCCACTCATCAAGTTCTAACATTTCATGCTCCAGTCAATCAAGATCATCACTTAGCCCAGTTCAAGGACATTCTTGGTATTTCGATGATACTTATATATAGGATTCCCTACAGCGTTCCCACCACATCCACGATATACCGAGAACGATGTTTAAACCGGTTACATGACTTCTGATTTTCCTTAACATCATCCCAATGAATAACGTAATGTATGTGTAGGGAGTATCATCACTCTTCTACAATTCTTTGAAGTCCACTTTCATTCTAAGCATTTAATCAGTTCCATAGTTACTGAAATGCTAAGTGGAGAGATGTTTCATGGAGAATAATATCAATATCATAACTGAAATCCCATGAAGGCTCTAAGTAGAATAGGGCTTAAGTGATAGTAGAGGTTATGAATGTTTTATCACCATTTACAAGGTATTACTAGGATTATGATCCTAGTGTCCTATGGTATAGAATGGAAGACTTGTACTAACTATGGTCGTTACCACATGGTATGATTAGCCAGGCTTCACATGCACTGCAAATTACAATTACGTGTGCACCCGTAATGGTAATTTGCCTTGCATGGTCCCCCTTAGCTTCACCTACCCAAGTTAACATCACAGTATTGAGACCATTCATCATGCACGGGTCATGTAAGTTCTCATGCCCATGAACCAATAGTATTCCAATAATAGTCCGTCATAATAAATAGGTTCCAAACACATAATCTCAATTAGTATAACAGAAGTTGCCTATCCCTTCTTCTTTCGGGACCTCAGGCATAACTATCTCAGGGTCGGACTCAATATCCGGGATCAATGCTTTGCGTGATGTGTGAAGATCCCTTCAGGTTGGGTATCCCAGCCTAATAGTATAATGCGGCACGCATAGGGATGGAAGATTCCAATAGAAGGCATCCCGTGAGGAAGGTGTAATAGTAATAGTGCCTTCCTTGGGAAGGTCAGATAACAAGTCATAGAGACAAAGGACAAGTATAGAGGAACATACATGTAATATCAAATGCAAGCCAATCCTAGCATGCATTCTACATGAAGGTTCGAGGTTATAGTCTAGGTCAAGTGATTTGCCTAATTCTCTATAACCAAAGGCTCTGATACAAGTCTGTCACACCCCCGCTGAGAGTGGAAACACGGGGATGTAACGAGATAGGACCGTCATAACACATTGTTAACAATAGACATGCAATATATGTAATTGATGACAAAGCGTGTCATGACGACACCCGACACAAAGGAGACTTTTGTCGTGTTTAGTAAATATTCACGACGACATATCCATAGGCATAACCTTGTAATGATTCACATAACCAAAAATAATATCATTGTAATGTAATTCCCACAACCCGGGAACAAGTATCAAAAGTATGAAGATTGTTTAATAGACTACAACAACGATTCAAAATGAATGTTTGTCAAGTATGTTTAGTCTCAAAAATGCATCCTAGGGTCTCAACTAAGGCAGCACACCTAGATCTTCAATTAGCATTGTCACCTGAAAAGATATGCTCAAAATGGTCAATAAAATTGTTGGTGAGCTCACAAGTTTAAATAGTAAATAAGTATTTGATGCTGTATAGTAATTGTTGCGGAATATCGTGCATACAGTTATAAGTAAGCAAAATCACATAACAATGAGCTTTACAACCAAACCTAATGACGTACACACAGCAACCTATCGGAATATATTCACCCAAGGGCCCGTTCCTGGCCACTGTTGGTACCAACTAGTATACCAACAAACGAGGGTGGGGGTGTCAACCCAGTAGTACTACAAATACCTATCCGTCGGTTCCAACACCAGAATTAAATGGTTGTAAAGAAAGAACTACACAGTGACTCATGTATGTATCAGATAAGTACTCACAATGCAGTATGACATTGATTCCAAGTATGTAAATTGTACAGTATAAGAAAGTGGGTGAGCATACTTTTCCCCCACGTTTGTAAATGATTGAAATATTGCCTATGCATAAAAGGGGCCACGAAACTCACCTGTTAGGTGGTAAGTATGAATGATCAAAGTTTCCAAATGTTGTATGTAGTAAACGGTCAAACACCTATTGATAGTTATTGTTAAGCATTAATGGTACGTATAAAGTAAATAGTAACATTCGGTCGGTTCGGATTGCATTGGTTCGGTCGTGTGTAACACACACAATCAGACATAAGTATTTGATCTTATGTAGATCCAAGTACCAGAAATCGTTGCCATTGCCGAAGATATTTGGGTAAAAGTGTCATTGTTATTAGAGGAATACTTGCTGAATATTAGTGTTGCAAATCGTTTGTTGATAATTGTTAAATGTTATGTTGATTTGATTTGGAATAACATTAATAAGTCTGATATTGTTAATTTTAAAGATTGTCATTAGCAACGGTACCCGTGTCGATGTCACCTTAGCATCACACGACAAACACACACCACACACAAGAAGAAACTCACTTACAACAACTCCAATCGCACTACAGGACCCGACGCACGACTCAACACTCCATCCGCACGAATCAACCTTCATTCGTACCATTGAACCTTCATTTGTGCGACTAAGCATTCAGTCGTACCACACAGCACCCAATCGCACGACTAAACATCCATACGCATGAATCAACCTTCATTCATACGAATTAGCTTCATTCATACGACTTAACCTTCATTCGTACGAATAGGCATTCAGTCGTGCGACACACGCACAATCGCATACATTCATCCGCAGGACTCAATCGCACGACACACATAATCGCATGACTCAATCGCATTCATACACCCAGTCGCACAACTCAGTCGCACAACACACCCAGTCGCACAACTCAGTCGCACGATACTCCCAGTCGCACGACTCAGTCGCACGACACATCCAGTCGCACGGCTCAGTCACACGGCAGACCCAGTCGCCAGGACAGCAGAATCGCGACTGCCGAAGTGCAGAGCAGCCTTCAGCTGCTCCGTGCATGAGATTTACACCTCAAGGACTTCCGGAAACACATTTCAAACATGTACAAATAAGAAGAACACGCAGAAAGGCAACACACACACCTACGCGACCTCATGTGCTCGGGTTGGCCCCGAGCACCCGAAACCCTAAATACGCAGAAGTAAACAAGCAAGAAAAGGGACGACCAAGGTCGTCTACCTGCAAGAAAGGAGTAGTCTCAGCTGTAGCCGAGGCTTTGCCGGTGAAAACGCAAAGAAAGGGGCGGTTTTGGTGCAAGGAGGAGGAAGAAAATGGAAGAAGAAGAAGTTGAAGAAGAAGAAGATGAAATGTGGTGGCTAGGGATAGAATATGGGTATTTATACCCAGCCCTATGTGGCAAAATGTCACATTCGGTCCCTGCACTTAGCCCCCGAGTTCCCAAATTTTGCTTCGGTTGAAAACGACTTACATCGGCTAGTTATATTCATGACGAAAAGGTAATTAATGATATTTGTAGCTTAAAAATGGTTTTATCAATGACAATAATATTATATAAATATGGTATATTTAATGATGACGATGATAAAAGTTGTAAAAGTTTTAAATGTAGCATACGTTTACGATGATGCCATAAGCACAACGATGATAAAGTAAGTATAATATCCACCCGAATAGATTTCAAAAATGAGGAATGAACGTTCAAAGAAGAGTTAACGAAATCCACGTTAAATGACGGACCTTTTGGTGACGGATGTCACAATGCAGTTCTTGAGGCAAATGGGGATCGAATTCGATGTTTGTGTGTGTTTTAGGTGTAATTGGAAGTGATGATAGGTTAGGAATAGTTAAACGATTGTTTAAGTTTAATTAATTGGAGTATTATTGAGTTTTAATTAACAAACATTTAGAAGGTTGATGTCGAATGGCTACCGAGCTCAATCGAGCACTTTAACTCAAATTAAAGCTCATCAAGTGTTTGAAACGGTTTCTGGAAGTGATTAGCATCACTTAGGACTTAAAATTCAGGGGTTACAGGTGGTTTGGGGGGTCGCCAGAGTTCGGCCAAGTGTGGTCGGACTCTTGGCCGGAAATACGAGCGGTGGGGGAGATTTGGTTTGGGTTTTTATAATTTTACACAAATGCCCCTAGAGTTTCGAAATATTATCATTTTATGTATAAACTTCCATTTTTAGTTTGCAAAATGTCACAAAGGCCTCGTAACTTAATTAAACCTTAGTTTTACATATTTCTCTAACATATTAATTATTTAACTTTTACAGGTAACCATCTTTATTATTATTATCATTTTTACTTTATTTTTATTATTATTATAAGTTAAAATTCATATATAAACAACGGTTATAATTATTAATATTATTATTATCATTGTTATAATTATTATTGTCATTATTATAATTATTATTATCATTATTATTATCTAATAAATTAAGTTATCAACTTTAAGATTAAAAAAAATCAGGCACAAACGACCTACATAGTTTCATAAATGACAACAAGACCCTTACAAGAATATAACGGAGTTAACTTTTATTTAAGAAAAATCCAAAAGGTTACAGTCTCCCCAACTTTTAAGAATTTCGTCCCGAAATTAAGAATGAAACTTAAACGAATAAGTGGGGGTATCTCTTCTTCGTATGTTGCTCACGCTCCCAAGTAAACTCAGCTCCACTCTTATTCTCCCAGCGAACCTTGACGATTGGGGTAGTTGTGGTTCTAGTCTTCTTCATAATGCGATCCATAACTTCAACCGGTTTCTCAACAAAGTGTAATGACTCGTCGATCTGGATGTCATCCAACGGAACATGCAGACTTTCGTCAGCCAAACTCTTCCTCAAATTTGAGATATGGAACACAGGATGAACTCCACTAAGGTCGGAAGGTAATTCCAGTTTGTAAGCCACAGGTACAAGTTGTCTTTGAGGTGCCTTAGGTGCAGCCACAATAAAGTTACAAGCCGGTGTGAACTTATGTTTCTTGCTATTGTTGTAAGAGGACACAGTCTTAGTCTCCTTAGCAGCTTCAGGAATCGTCTTCTCAATCTTCCTAACACCCTTGACAGACATGGTGCCCGCTCGTATATGATTCTCGGCAAGTTGAGCGGTGATAGTAATGGCTTCTTCCAAAGTTATGGGTCGACTAACCACCACAGCATCTTGAATTTGGGGTGGTACCCCCTTGATGAACTTCTCAATGTTACGAGGAATAATTTCGACCATGTGGGGCAACAGAATGCTTAACTCGTGATGCCTAATTGAGTAGGCTAAACGATCACCACCATCTTGTTTAAGGTTCTAGAACTCCTCCTCCAGCTTTTGCAACTCACTTCTCAGGAAAAACTTCGAGATGGCAATATTTTGAACTCATCCTAAGTTAGTTCTAGCATAGCATCAGCACCACGGTTCCTTTTCTCGCTATTCCACCATGTAAGTGCCCTTTATTGGAGCATACTAGTGGCATAACATACCTTGAGCGCCTCGGGACACTCACAGTTGATGAGCGTGTTTTCCATGCTTTCAAACCACTCGAGAAGTCCAGTGTCTCCTTCCTTTTCACTATAACTAGTGGGCTTGCATGAACTAAAGTGTTTGAACATGCAGGTTTGATTGTTGCACCCTTGGTTCGCGCTATTCTCTCCTTGACCATTGTTTGAGTTGGTCATCATGGTGCTATTCAGTTCAGTAACTATGGTTGGTATGGTAGCAGCCATTTGACGTGCAATCATGGTGGATAACTTGCGATCGGAACTTCCACGCTTTTTGATGGTGACAAAACATGCTGAATATAAAATAAGTTAGTCACAGGAATTTGGAGATAAAAGGACAATAAATCAAACAAGGATTATTCAAGGCTTGTAAAACACACATGGAATGATTTCATTTAGTAATGCATTACCATTTGGAAACGTTGACACATCAAGGTAAATCGACCCATTTGCCTTAGAAACTTGTGTATGTTGACCATTGTTTATCACTCATCCCAGAAATCCCCATGTAAGCATAACTAGTCCCGTAGGATTTATGCGCAATGCTTACCTTAGGCCGAAGGCTTTTTGCCAGGAAATCCAGAATACAGGATTCTATGTGTCACACAATATTTCTTAGGTTCATAGAATCAAAACCTTGATGACATTATCATAGATTAGACATAAAGTCTAAAGATTTAAACCTTCGATATAAAGCGTAGATTCCACGTGTCGTCGAGAATCATTTTAAGAAGTTTCACTCGTTGGGGAGAATTAAACAATTAAGAATAAGTTTAGGAGAGACAAGCAACCAAGTTTAATCCATTATAAGGCACACCTATCTAAAGACATCAAGTTGCACATTCAAAGGCATTCCTATAAAGATAACATCATGTAGCATGCAACAATATATATTTACAAGAATATAAAGATTCTTCTATAAGGTTCATGCATAAACTATAGTCTAGGTCACCATTTCTAACAACCTAAATCCCTATAGTTATGGGCGCTAATACCAATCTGTCACACCCCAACCTTAATGGTAGAAACGTCGAGATGTGAGGGTTAGGATTGTTCACGACCACATAACACTATCTTTAAATGTAAATATGATTAACCATAAGTCTTAAAATGAAGATTACAACCAAATCTTAACAAAATGAATTAAACATAAGTTCAAGTTTTCAAGATATGTCATTTATTTCCTTGGTCCACATCCTAGATGCAAGCATGCTTCAATATTTATCGTCATCGTTGTGCATTTCCTGAAACATGTTAAAAACAAAAGTAAACTATGAAAGTTGGTGAGTTCCTGTAAGGCCCCGTTCCCGGGACACTTACGGCTGATCAATCATCGCACATAAAACATATAATTACATTCAAATTTCATAAAACATCGCAGCGGAACAATAAAATTACCTTTCATTTATATGTAAATGCTTTTGCAAGTTAATACAATATTCATTACAAAACGTTGTTTGTGTGCATTACAATGCAAAAACATTAATCAAAAGAATGCCATCCAAAATAGTCGAGTAGCCGCCCGTGCCATCCCCAGCAACGTTACCTGCCATCTGGAAACACATAAAAGTCAGCGTTGCTGAGTGAGTTCTAGTTTTATAATAAAACATACTTTACTTTCGTTTAAAAAGCATACTTTACTTTTGCAAGTGATCACACATCATACGTACACATAGATAATATCATTATTATCTTCATCATTCGTTCATTAACTTTCATTCGTTCATACTTCCTTACTTCCATTCATACGTTCTTCATTACTTCTTTTCATTCCATCAAAACCATGAACTTTACCCCACCGTTATGCATAAAGCGGGTACTGGGCCGAAGTTTATCATAGACCTTCCGTCATGGCGCACAACAGCCTCGCCACAGTACCTAAGGGTAAATTCAGGCGTACCATTGTCATGCGCTATACCCACCGTCATACATAAAGCGGATACTGGGCCGAAGTCTATCATAGACCTTCTGTCATGTGACATCCGGTAATTTTCCGTTACCAAACTCCATTAGTTCCGTTAAGTCGTTCATACACGCGTCGTAAGCACACACTAGTTGTCGTTGAACGTTGGTGACCTAATAATAATAATCTATGATAAACAATTATAATCAAATTAATAATTTTGATTATTAGTTGTGATTATGTGATTTATGAGTTTGCAGATTTTAAATATTTATTTTGTAGATTTTACGCGATAACGTGACTATGTGTTGTATGTATATTTATGTGTTGTGTGACTTGCTGTACATGTCTAGGATTATTGTTATTGGTTAATAATACTTGTGTTTGATAGTTAAAAACTATTTTAAAAAATAGTAGAAACACTAGTTTTATAAAATAAATAAAAAGGGGTTATTTTGTAAAAGTTCTAAACAAATACTTACCATAATTAATCAAGAAAATCAACCCTAATCCCGCCCCAAACCCCATTCGGCCACAAACATCATCCCACATCCTCCTGTCTTGACAAATCAAGCTATTAGATCAAGAACAATCCGATTTCAAGTGTTAATCAAGTATTACAAGTTGATTCTTAGTGTTAATCATCATCTAAAGGTATGTAACATGTTGATTTTTTGCGATTTCTAGGTTCTTGAAGAACCCTAAATCGGAATTTTTGAAGATGCTATGAAATTAATGTTGAATTCATGTTGGAATTGTTTTATTGGTGCTAGATTGGGTGTTAATTGCAAGTATTGGTGTGAATTTTGATGTTCTAGTCAAATTAGGTCAAAAACTAGAAACTTGATTTGGGGAAACTTCTAGATTGATGAAATTGATGTTGTTGAATGATTGTATGATGTTAATTAGATAGTATGGATGTTAGATTACATTGATTGTGCAAGAAATTGATGAATTTGAAGGCTTTGTTCATAGGTTACTAATAATAGTAACTTTATTTGGCATGTAATGTTGAATTCTTAATGTATAGATGTTATAGATGTGTTTATGATGATAATTTGATGTTAGGTTGTTGCTATGAACATTGGTAATTCAATAATACATGTTATAGTTCATACATTACTAAATATAGTAACTTTTGAGTATGAAATTGATGAATCATGATGGTTAGGCGTTATGGATCATACTTAGATGTTATTATGAACTTGATATGGCATATTATTGATGAATGAATGTATACATTGGGTGTATAATGGATTTTGGAATGTACTTTCCCAAAAGGTAAACTTTATTTGCACAAAGTTTGAATAATAATAGTTTGAGCATGTTTGGGACATTAGGAGCGTGTTAGTATGACCATGGATGATTTCTAAGGTAATAGAACTTGTTAAATAGGTTGTATGGAATGCCTATTTGGTTATGTATGGTTTATGTGCTTTGATGATCATGTATGATGTTGAATGTGGATTTGCAACCAGGACATCATGTTAGGGACTGGAAATTGATTATCTTGGTGTATGTTGAATGTAATGGACATGTTGAATGTGTTCTTGATTGGTATGGATGATTAATTGGTAAATTATCTGTTTTGGCTTGTTTATGATAATTCATAGTTATGGGTCATATGGGTAGAATATGCATCATTTGATCTTGTATGACGTATGATTATGTTTGTTTAAATGGTTTACAACATATAATGTCACCAACGGGTCAAACAGGTCAACTAGGTCACATGTATGTTGTCTTTATAAAACCTTGAGTTCTTTGATTGTAGAGCACTTAGGGTTTCCTTGGGATTTCTGTGTACATGTACTTATGTACTTGTGTGTTCTAGGTAACCTCTAAAGGTTGTCTTTCCACTTGTTCTTATCAAGTTAAACCTTAGATATCTATCACATGTATCAGGTGAGCTCATGCCCCACTCTTTATTTAAATCTCTTTTGGGGGAGATAGGATACTGGTAATCTCGCAAACACTTTATGTATTTAAGTTGTGTATAATATTAATATAGTGTTGTTTACCATGATAAAGTCCTCACACTTTTGAATTATTAATATTGAATAGCGGGGAAACTTGGGTAGTACTACTGGGTCTGACGAGCCCCATCTGTGTGACTCGAGGTCAACCGGGTGCAATTTGTCCTATGAACATTTGCCACGACGTGGTAAGTCGTGGCAGGAGGCAAAAACTATCACATTCAGCTTCAATTGCGAAATCACTATGAATTAATATTTATTTTTAATAGACTAGCTATCTGTTACAATACACTACTTATATATATATCACAACTGTTAAACTGTTTATGTTTAAACGCAAACTCTTGAACTCACCAACCATTGTGTTGACATTTTAGTATGCTATTCTCAGGTCGATAATCCAGCTTGCCAGTAGGTGCACATCACGAGTCCAGTATGCATTCTAGGGATTTAAATTACAAACATAATTACTTGTCTTTTAGTCATGGTTTTCAAATATTTGGATGGCGCATGTTTTGCCATATTATGCATTTATATACTTTGGGTTTGTCTTATTTTACAAAACACTTCCGCATGGTTTTAAAGTTTGAACTATGGTTTGTGTTCCGTTAAACATGGCATGTAGAGTCATTCTGAGTAACTATTGACTGTGATCCTGGTTTGTTCACACGCCTCGTGGTAAAACTAAGCACGTGGATTTTGAGGGTGTGACAGATTGGTATCAGAGCCATTAGTTATAGAGAACTAGGTTGTATACACACTAGACT
This sequence comes from Flaveria linearis, assembly GCA_024085815.1. Lineage (NCBI taxonomy): Eukaryota > Viridiplantae > Streptophyta > Magnoliopsida > Asterales > Asteraceae > Flaveria > Flaveria linearis. Next base: position 80,697,432 of record CM044002.1, on the reverse strand, counting down.
ATAACCGCACACAGTTAGTTTGTTACTTGTTCCTGATTTCTCTACTGTACACTCATTGGCATACACATCACACTCTCTGCAGCATGGCATCATCATCACGAGTTTTGGGAAAAAAACATGCTCGTTCTGGATCCCCTCCACCTGTACCTCACCGAGTGTATGACTAGCCACAACATCCTTACCCCTGTGGTGAGATAGGCTGGGATCAACCATTTGTGGCACCTGAACGCGACCCTCCTCGAGATTGGAGTTATTACCCGACTTGTATAGATCGCATGATTTGTAGGGAGCGTGTTCCGAAGCCGGCCACTACTAGACCTAGGACTCGGTCAGCAACTACCTCTACGACACCCACCCTCCCAGCTCTAGATGTACCCCTTGAGCAAGCCGTGGCGGCATTGACCGTGACACTTGAGACTGAGCGTCGACGAGTTGGAGTGCTCACTGACGAGAACTCCATGCTTAAGAATGATATACGCCGACTATGGCTAAAGATGGCTATTATTGAGGAGCGATTTTCGATGTCCATCCTAGGAAATTTCAAAATGGCTGGTAGAGTGATGGATCTTACTGAGCGTATGGGCAAACAGGATCTCCATAATGTGGGCGTCGAGAGCAGACTAACCGGATTAGAAGCACAGCTCGCAGCACTACAAATCAAGGATAACCCTGCACCTGTCGAAGACTCCGATGAAGACCCTGAGGAAGAACCAGAAGAAGCTTCGGACGGTGGAAACAGTGATGGATCAGCGTTGTTCGATTGATCTCTTTATTCTTATAACTTTGACTGCATAGCGTTTATTTTGAAACCTATGTGGGAAGGGTTGTTTCCCCACCCGAACGACAAACTCAAACTTTGACATTGATAAATATTTTGTGACTCATTTACAATTTATTTATCTTGGTTATCATTTTTGTTATGAATGTTGTGGTTGTGATGATTCATTACTTTCTTATTGTTTACTATACTTCAATGAGATAAATTTGTTTGATGTTGCTTATTATTGTATTTTGAATGTAAAGTGAAAGAAAATGGACGCCCGAGGACGTGGACGTGGTCGAGGGCGTGGGCGCGGACGTGGACATGGCGCCGGTGATCAAGGCGGCGGTACTATCAACATGACCCCTGCTGAATTAGCTGCCCTGATAAACGAACAAGTTCAGGCAGCGGTAGCTGCTGCCCAAGCGGGACAGCCAGCAGGTAAACAATAATAGAAAGTTACATCAAATGCCATAGTTAATCGAATAAGATATCTGATCAATGTTTATCGTGTTAAAGCAGGACCACCAGCGTGTACTTATAAGTCCTTTATGGACTGTAAGCTACACACCTACAGCGGGACTGAGGGAGCTGTAGGGCTGGTAAGATGGTTTGAGAAGACGGAGTCCGTTTTCTCCAAGTGTAACTACCCACCTGTCGACCAGGTGAAATATGCCACCAGAACTTTGGAAGGTGTCGCGTTGACCTGGTGGAATGCACAAGTACAAATGCTAGGGCAAGCTATGGCAGATGAAATTCCTTGGAATGAATTTAAAGAGATGATGACCGAGGAGTACTGTCCTCGAAGTGAAGTGCAAAAGCTAGAAATGGAGTTCTGGCAACTGAAAATGCAGGGCTCGGAAATCGAGGCCTAGACTACCAGAACCCATGAATTGGCCACTGTATGCCCGGGAATGGTGAATGAGATGCACAAGCAGGTTGAGCACTTCATTCGAGGATTGGTGCCCGAGATTCGGAGCATGGTGACTGCCTCCAACCCAGCTATAATTCAGCAAGCTATTTGCTTAGCTCACAAGCTGACCGATGAAACAGTGGAGCAAGGACGTTTACCGAAACGGGGCGTTGTGGCGAGCGTGCCCGATAACAAGAGGAAATAGGATGCTTCCAACAACAACAAATCATCATCGTCCAGCGGTCATTATCAACCTCAGCAACAACAGCTGGTTTAGTATCAGCAACGGAGGTTCGATAACAACCGTAACTTCAACCAGACGACTTCGAAAAATCAAGGACCAAGCGGTTATGGTGGTAAACAACCGAGGTGCACGCGATGTAACTACCACCATGTGGGAAGGTGTGGCAACTTCAAATGTCAGCGTTGTGGTAAAATGGGACACCTAGCCAAGGATTGCCGTGGTGAGTTGGTAAAGAAACCACACAACCTCAGGAGACTCCCAAGGGTTGTTTTGAATATGGGAAGGAAGGGCATTACAGGCGAAACTGCTCGCAACTAAGGAAAAATGGTAATGGCACTGGTCAAAATAACAACAACCAAGGCAACAACAACAATGATGGCAACAGCAATGGGAATGGTGGCAACAATAATGGAGCCAAAGGGAGAGCCTTTGTCATTGGCTCAGGTGAGGCTCTAAATGACCCTACAACTATTACTTGTAGGTTTTCTGTTAATGGATGTTTCACTATGGTACTGTTTGATACTGGAGCCGATAGGAGTTTCATATCCTTAAAGTTCTGTAGTCTTCTAAGTGATATTCCTTCTGCCTTAGAATCTAAATACACCGTAGAATTGGCCGACGGTAAACAGATCCATGTAACACATATTTTTAGAGATTGTAAGATAGAACTTACTGGTCATACTTTCACTATAGATCTTATGCCTGTTACACTAGGAAGTTTTGACGTTATGATAGACATGGATTGGCTCTCTAATAAGCAAGCGGAAGTCACATGTCACAAGAAAATCATACAAATTCCTGTTGGTGATGAAATCCTTACAGTTAGAGGCGATAGGAGTGGTGCAGTGATAGGCATTATCTCTTACATGAAAGCACAAAAGTTGTCACGAAAAGGTCATTTGTCTATTCTGGCACTCGTCACCGATAAGCAACCGGAGGAAAGGAGAATGGAGGACATACCTGGGTACGAGACTCTCCAGAGGTGTTTTCATAGGATCTTCCTGGACTACCACCTCATCGTCAAGTGGAATTCCAAATTGAACTGACTCCCGGCGCAGCCCCGATTGCTAGGGCACCTTATCGGTTAGCTTTGAATGAACTACAGGAGTTGTCATCACAACTTCAGGAGCTTTTAGATAAGGGCTTTATTCGACCTAGCACATCACCTTAGGGAGCCCCTGTCCTTTTTGTTAAGAAGAAAGATGGCACGTTTCGAATGTGCATCGATTATAAAGAGTTAAACAAAGTCACAGTCAAGAACCGATACCCCCTACCTCGTATCGAAGATTTGTTTGATCAGCTTCAGGGATGAAGCTATTATTCGAAGATCGACTTGAGGTTTGGTTATCATCAACTTAGAATCCGAGAAGAAGACATCTCCAAAATTGCGTTCCGTACTCGTTATGGTCATTATGAGTTCTTGGTCATGCCTTTTGGGTTTACTAATGCACCTGCGGTGTTCATAGATCTCATGAATCGCATGTGCAAACCGTATCTCGATCAGTTCGTCATAGTGTTTATCGATGACATACTAATATACTCTAGGACCAAGGAGGATCATGAAGAGCACTTACATTTCATCTTAGAACTACTGAAGAATAAGCAACTATATGCTAAATTCTTCAAGTGTGACTTTTGGATATGAGAAGTGCAATTTCTTGGTCACATCATTAATGAGAAGGGGATACATGTTGATCCTGTCAAGATTGAGGCGATAGAGAATTGGACTATACCCAAAACACCGAGCGAGATAAGGCAATTTCTGGGGTTAGCAGGGTATTACCGACGATTTATAGAGGGATTCTCTAAGATCGCACAACCTCTCACATCCTTGACCCACAAAGGAACGACATACAAATGGGGTAAAAGTCAAGAGGCGGCTTTTCAGCTATTAAAACAGAAACTCTATAGTGCACTGATACTGGCACTGCCGGAGGGAACAGATGATTTCGTGGTGTATTATGACGCATCCATTCAAGGATTGGGTTGTGTCCTGATGCAGCGAGATAAGGTGATAGCTTACTCCTCGAGACAACTGAAGGTTCACGAGAAGAACTATACTACCCATGACCTGGAATTGGGTGCAGTAGTTTTTGCCTTAAAGATTTGGAGACATTACTTGTACGGTACCAAATGCACTATCTACACTGATCACAAGAGTCTTCAGCACATCTTTGAGCAAAAGGAGTTGAATATGAGGCAACGATGTTGGGTGGAGCTTCTGAACGATTATGATTGCGCTATTAAGTATCATCCGGGGAAGGCGAATGTGGTTGCTGATGCCCTAAGCCGGAAAGAAACCTCTAAGCCTAGACGAGTTCGAGCCTTACAACTTACAATCAGTACTCATCCTCCTGAACAGGTTAAGGAAGCCCAGATAAAAGCTTTAAAAGCGGAAAACGTTGGTTCTAAGTCATTACGGGGAATGGATAAACAATTTGTAGTGAAAGAGGATGGAATTCAGTACTTCATGGATAGACTTTGGGTGCCTGTCTATGGAAATCTGAGGGATTTAGTTATGAATGAGGCACACAAGTCTAAGTACTCTATACATCCTGGATCTAACAAGATGTATCATGACCTAAAGGCGCACTATTGGTGGCCTAATATGAAGGCGGTTGTAGCTACGTATGTGACCAAGTGTTTGACCTGCTCAAAAGTAAAGGTAGAATACCAAAAACCACCCAGACTGTTACAACAACCCGAGATACCAATGTGGAAATGGGAACAAATCTTCATGGATTTTATCACTAAGTTACCCCGGACTAATACTATTTGCGACACAATATGGGTTATTGTGGACCAGTTGACCAAGTCCGCTCACTTTCTTGCAATCAAGGAAACGGATAAGATGGAGAAATTAACCCGACTGTACCGGTCTCAATTATTTCTGATCGCGAACCTCGTTTCACATCACACTTCTAGCAATCATTACAAAAATCTCTGGGTACACGATTGGATATGAGTACTGCTTATCATCCACAAACTGACGACCATACTGAGCGTACCATACAGACTTTGGAGGACATGCTACGTGCTTGTGTGATTGATTTCGGGAACAACTGGGAAGTTCACCTTCCATTGGTGGAATTTTCCTATAATAATAGTTATCACACTAGCATACAGGCAGCACCTTTCGAGGCTTTGTATGGGAGAAAATGTCGATCACTGGTTTGTTGGGCTGAAATTGGTGATAGTCAACTAACGGGTCCCGAGCTAATACATGAAACAACTGAGAAGATTGTGCAGATATGCTGACAAGAGACGGAAACCTCTAGAGTTTCAAATTGGCGACAAGGTCTTATTGAAGGTCTCACCATGGAAAGGCGTAGTTCGGTTTGGCAAGAGAGGAAAGCTAAATCCGAGGTATGTTGGACCATTTGAGATATTAGAAAGAATAGGTCCAGTGGCCTATCGACTAGACTTCCCTGATTCGCTGAGTGGAGTCCATAATGTGTTCCATGTTTCAAATCTGAAGAAGTGTCTATCGGACAAAACACTAATTGTACCACTAGAGGACGTTCAAGTGGATGAACAATTACGCTTTATCGAAGAACCAGTCGAGGTGATGGATCGTGAGGTGAAAACACTTAAGCAAAGCAAGATACCCATAGTCAAAGTTCGTTGGAACTCGTGACGTGGACCAGGATTCACGTGTGAACGTGAAGATCAAATGAAGCTTAAGTATCCTCAGCTATTCGAGACGATGCCTGCAGACAAAGTTATTGATTTAAATTTCGAGACGAAATTTCTTTCAACATGGGGATGATGTGACAACTCATCCAAAACTCACTCGATTTCAATTTCAGTGTGCCAATGCAGTAGACTAGTGATGGAACACTCTCACCATGTAACGCAATTTTCGAGCCGAAAATTCTTTCAACATGGGGATAATGTGACATCCGGTAATTTTCCATTACCAAACTCCGTTAGTTCCGTTAAGTCTTGCATACACCCGTCGTAAGCACACACTAGTTGTCGTTAAACGTTGGTGACCTAATAATAATAATCTATGATAAACAATTATAATCTAATTAATAATGTTGATTATTAGTTGTGTTTATGTGATTTATGAGTTTGCAGATTTTAAACATTTATTTTATAAATTTTACGCGATAACGTGACTATGTGTTGTATGTATATTTATGCGTTTAGTGACTTGTGGTACATGTCTAGGATTATTGTTATTGGTTAATAATACTTGTGTTTGATAGTTAAAAACTATTTAAAAAAATAGCAGAAAGACTAGTTTTTATAAAATAAATAAAAAGGGGTTATTTTGTAAAAGTTCTAAACAAATACTTACCATAATTAATCAAGAAAATCAACCCTAATCCCACCCCAAACCCCATTCGGCCGCAAACATCATCCCACACCCTCATACCTTGCAAAATCAAGCTATTAGATCAAGAACAATCCGATTTCAAGTGTTAATCAAGTATTACAAGTTGATTCTTAGTGCTAATCATCATCTAAAGGTATGTAACATGTTGATTTTTGCGATTTCTAGGTTCTTGAAGAACCCTAATTTGGAAATTTTGAAGATGCTATGAAATTAATGTTGAATTCATGTTAGAATTGTTTTATTGATGCTAGATTGGGTGTTAATTGCAAGTATTGGTGTGAATTTTGATGTTCTAGTCAAATTAGGTCAAAAACTAGAAACTTGATTTAGGGAAACTTCTAGATTGATGAAATTGATTTTGTTGAATGATTGTATGATGTTAATTAGATAGTATGGATGTTAGATTACATTGATTGTGCAAGAAATTGATGAATTTAAAGGCTTTGTTCATAGGTTACTAGTAATAGTAACTTTATTTGGCATGTAATGTTGAACTGTTAATGTATAGATGTTATAGATGTGTTTATGATGATAATTGGATGTTAGGTTGTTGCTATGAACATTGGTAATTCAAGAATACATGTTATAGTTCATACATTACTAAATATAGTAACTTTTGAGTATGAAATTGATGAATCATGATGGTTAGGCGTTATGGATCATACTTAGATGTTATTATGAACTTGATATGGCATATTATTGATGAATGAATTTATACATTGGGTGTATAATGGATTTTGGGATGTACTTTCCCAAAAGGGAAACTTTATTTGCACAAAGTTTGAATGATGATAGTTTGAGCATGTTTAGGACATTAGGAGCATGTTAGTATGTCCATGGATGATTTCTAAGTTGATAGAACTTGTTAAATAGGTTGTATGGAATGCCTATTTGGTTATGTATGGTTTATGTGCTTTGATGATCATGTATGATGTTGAATGTGGATTAGCAACTAGGACATCATGTTTGGGACTGGAAATTGATTATCTTGGTGTATGTTGAATGTAATGAACATGTTGAATGTGTTGTTGATTGGCATGGATGATTAATTGGTAAATTATCTGTTTTGGCTTGTTTATGACAATTCATAGCTACGGGTCATATGGGTAGGATAAGCATGATTTGATCTTGTATGTTGTATGATTATGTTTGTTTAAATGGTTTACAACACATAATGTCACCAACGGGTCAAACGGGTCAACTAGGTCACATGTAGGTTGTCTTTATAAAACCTTGAGTTCTTTGACTGTAGAACACTTAGGGTTTCCTTGGGATTTCTGTGTACATGTACTTATGTACTTGTGTGTTCTAGGTAACCTCTGAAGATTGTCTTTCCACTTTTTCTTTTCATGTTATAACTTAGATATCTATCACGCATATCACATGAGTTCATGCCTCACTATTTATTTAAATCTCTTTTTGGGGAGATAGCATACTGGGTAATCTCGCAAACGCTTTATGTATTTAAGTTGTGTATAATATTAATATAGTGTTGTTTACCATGATAAAGTACTTACACTGTCAAATTGATAATATTGAATAGCGGGGAAACTTGGGTAGTACTACTTGGTCTAACGAGCCCTACCTGTGTGACTCGAGGTCAACCGGGTGCAATTTGTCCTATGAACATTTGTCACGACGTGGTAAGTCATGGCAGGAGGCAAAAACTATCATAGTCAGCTTCAATTGCGAAATCACTATGAATTAATATTTATTGTTAATAGACTACCTATCTGTTACAATACACTACTTATATATATATCATAACTGTTAAACTGTTTATGTTTAAACGCAAACTTTTAAACTCACCAACCATTGTGTTGACATTTTAGTATGCTATTCTCAAGTCGATAATCCAGCTTGCCAGTAGGAGTACATCACGAGTCCAGCATGTATTCTAAGGATTTAAATTACAAACGAAATTATTTGTCTTTTAGTCATGGTTTTCAAATATTTGGATGGCGCATGTTTTGCCATATTATGCATTTATATACTTTGGGTTTGTCTTATTTTACAAAACGCTTCCGCATGGTTTTAAAGTTTGAACTATGGTTTGTGTTACGTTAAACATGGCATATAGAGTCGTTCTGAGTAACTATTGACTGTGATCCTGGTTTGTTCACACGCCTCGCGGTAAAACTCCGCACGTGGGTTTTGAGGGTGTGACATGTCATGGCGCACAGCAGCCTGGCCACAGTACTTAGGGTAAGCGACCAAGGTTCTATACAAATGTTCAATCACAAAGAAAGACCCTAATGTGCATCCTTCTGGGTTAGCTAACCCACACACCGTTGGACTAACACCCTTCATTGGGTGTGTTCCCACTTACAAGGCATGCAAGACATACTTTACCTTCCTTCATTCATTAATGCATGCATTCATTCATCATGTTCCTCTTTTCATTATCTTCCACTTTACGTTACATAATACTTTCGTTTCATTCATTTACATTCAACGTAAAGCTAGGGGGAAAATGATCATACACATTAAGGAACATCAATATAAGCATACAAACATCACCATACAAGACACCATCATACATACATAACATACATCATACATACCATCATGCATAAACATCAATCATACATCATCATCATGACCATCATAACGTCTATGGCCTCGAAAGTCAACTTACACGAACCCCCGGGAACTTCCAAAGTTAAAGCTTACCTCTACACATCCCCCCGAAAGTCGGAAGGTTGAACTATGTTCTCTCGGGCACCCGAGCCCTATTTGGGCGTATGGACACCCTTCAGTCGCATGACCTCCCAGGCGACTGAATACTTAGGCGAATGGACATCAGGCGAATGGACCTTATACGGATGAGTACTATGGGCGAATGAACACTATACGAATGAGCACTTAGGCGTATGGACCTCAATCGTATGACTCCCATGCGAATGAACTTCAGTCACACGAATCACATCCGAATGACCCTCAGTCGCACGACTCACATGCGAATGACCCTCAGTCGTATGACGCACATGCGAATGACTCTCAGTCGCGTTATTTTCGGTCGCATGACCTCCAGTCGCATGCTATTCGGTCGTATAGCCCTAACTGATGCAGAATGCAGTTCTTCCCCGAACCCAATCTGCCATTTTCGGCCTCCAAGCCCTCCCAAACCTGTTCTAAGCTCAAATCATGTAAGGCCCCGTTCCCGGGAAGCTTACAATTGGTCGATCATCACACATAAAACATACATTTTCATCGTTTTACATAAAAATGTTGCAGCGGAAACATTTAAACTTACATTTCATTTCTATATAAATGCTTTTGCAAGTTAATACAACATTAATTTCAAACATAGTTTGTTTGCATTACAATGCAAAAACATTATACAAAAGAATGCCATCCAAAAGAGCCGAGTAGCCGCCCCGTGCCATCCTTAGCAACATTACCTGCCAACTGGAAACACATAAAAAAGTTAGCGTTGCTGAGTGAGTTCTAGTTTTATAATAAAAACATACTTTTCTTTCGTTAAACCATTCTTTACTTTCCTTGAAATCATACAATACCTTTATACATGTGTGAAGTCAGTGGATCGTTGAACATCCGAGCATGTTCTTGACGGAAGGTGATGAACCAAAAAACAAACAATAGTACGAACAATAATTGAATGATTTCATTGATAAAACCTAACGATTTTAAGCTCGTTACAACTTAAGAATCAAGACTTTTGACAAGGGGAGATCGAGCATGATCTCCCCTCTCATCCGGCAGCAACTAGGCCCCGGGCACACAACCTCCCAAAAAACCTCTTTCCTCTACACATTGAAACTGGTATATATAGGCCTCGGCCCATATTAGATGCGACTGCGCCCATTCGTGCGATTGGACGATGCGTATGGTTCAATCATACGACTGGACCATGCGTATGGTTCAATCATACGACTGGACCATTCTTATGGTTCAGTCATACGAATGCCCCAATCGCATCTCTCAGTCGCACGACTGGCCCATTAGCCTGGCTCAGTCGTATGACTAAGTCTCATTCGCATATGCTCCTACGAATGACCTAGTTTCATGTGTTTACAACATATCAGGTGTAATACATTAAACCTAGACTATTCGTCAAGCGACAGACACACTATATATGACAATATATGCTCCAACAAATTCCCCCTTGGACGTTGCTTGCGAATAGTAGATAACATCTCTTACAATCTTCAGTAAATCTTTGCTCTGATTTCCAATAGAATCAATCAAAAAACCATATTAGCCAACATTGTCGATCCGTCAGGTTGCTACAGTATCCCTGAAAATGAATTTAGGCACAATAGCTTTCGTTTACTTTGTAGAACACCATCACAGTAGTAAGATTCCCCATATGACTGATTTTTCCAGATAATGACATGAAAAGTTTTCCATTGCTTCAATCTTCATACAGTCTAACCTGTTTAACATTAACAACTGTAGAAATTCCCCCTCACATTCAGCATATCCCAATATATAAACATTGTGCTCTCCTGGCGTCTTCATACGGTGTATTGAGCAAAAGGTTGAAGGTTCCAATCCACAGCTGACAATATCAAAGAAATCAGCATGCATGCAGATTCATCATAAGAAACATGCTCACATCATCACTTTCTGATTGTGTCTTCAATTTCTCTATACATGGATTCCCCCTTAGAATGAGAATCCTTTATGTGCGGATAAATATAACTTGATTGGCCCATAAATAGTCAGATGCTCCTGACTATCCCACAAAATCAGCACCGACCGCTGACATCTTCTCTTCTCTCTTTTGTGTTCCCACTACTATCACCTATTCTGGAAATCCAATGAATAATGGGGTATCCATTGAACTTATTTGACAAATGAACCTCAAGGTGAATGTGCTTTGCTCATCCTCAAATCTGTGTAAACGGTAGTTCCAGACCTTTTTTTTGTCTGGAACGCCGTTCATTCGTATGACATGGAGTACAATTATCACATTTGTGTGATTGGATAATACGAATGATATCTTCGTGAGACTGGTCCAGTAGCGTGACTGGTCATAAGACTGGTCCAGTAGCATGAATGGTCATAAGACTGGTCCAGTAGCATGAATCATCATAAGACTGGTCCAGTCTTATGACTGGTCATAAGACTGGTCCAGTCGCATGGTCCAGTCGTACGGATGGTCCAGTCGCATGGGCCAGTTGTACGGATGGTCCAGTCGTACGGATGGTCCAGTCGCATGGTCCAGTCGTACGAAATGGTCCAGTCACATGGTCCAGTCATACGAATGGTCCTGTCGCATGGTCCAGTCGTACGAACGGGTCTGCACGCAGATTTTCAGATCTGCAGCCGCCGTGGCCGCCAAAAACACTAATCTGATGAATTTTATATGAACCGAACCGAAATAGACATCATAAGATTCGCAGGGGTGATGGGAACGTGGTTTCAAGTTCGATTTAACATAGAAGCACCACATGTAACCTGATCTGAGCAAAACACGAAGAACACAAAGTGGGTTTAACGTCAAAGAACCTGAAATAGATCCAGAAGTCAAGAGCTCGGGTTTCTAGAATGATTGTTAGATCATTCCAGTAGTAACCGGCTCTGATACCAATTGTGAAGTCACTGGATCGATGAACATCCGAGCATGTTCTTGATGGAAGGTGATAAACCAAAAAACAAACAATAGTACGAACAATAATCGAATGATTTCATTGATAAAACCTAACGATTTTAAGCTCGTTACAACTTAAGAATCAAGACTTTTGGCAAGGGGAGATCGAGCATGATCTTCCCTCTTATTCGGCAGCACCTAGGCCCCAGGCACACAACCTCCCAAAAAACCACTTTCCTCTACACATTGAAACTGATATATATAGGCCTCGGCTCATATTAGATGCGACTGGGCCCATTCGTGCGATTGGACCATGCGTATGGTTCAATCGTACGACTAGACCATGCGTATGGTTCAATCGTACGACTGGACCATTCTTATGGTTCAGTCTTACGAATGCCCCAATCGCATCTCTCAGTCGCACGACTGGCCCATTAGCCTGGCTCAGTCATACGACTAAGTCTCATTCGCATATGCTCCTACGAATGACCCAGTTTCATGTGTTTACAACATATCAGGTGTAATACATTAAGCCTAGACTATTCGTCAAGCGACGGACACACTATATATGACAATATATGCTCCAACAAATTCCCCCTTGGACGTTGCTTGCGAATAGTAGGTAACACCTCTTACAATCTTCACTCAATCTTTGCTCTGGTTTCTAATAGAATCAAATGAAAAACCATATTAGCCAACGTTGCCGATCCGTCAGGTTGCTACAGTATCCCTGAAAATGTATTTAGGCACAATAGCTTTCGTTTACTTTGCAGAACACCATCATAGCAGCAAGATTCCCCATATGACTGATTTTTCCAGATAATGACATGAACAGTTTTCCATTGCTTCAATCTTCACACAGTCTAACCTGATTTTTCCAGATAATAACTGTAGAAATTCCCCCTCACATTCAGCATATCCCAATATATAAACATTGTGCTCTCCTGGCGTCTTCATACGGTGTATTGGGCAAAAGGTTGAAGGTTCCAATCCACAGCTGAAAATATCAAAGAAATCAGCATGCATGTAGATTCATCATCAGAAACCTGCTCACATCATCACTTTCTGATTGCGTCTTCAATTTCTCTATACATGGATTCCCCCTTAGAATGAGAATCCTTTATGTGTGGATAAATATAACTTGATTGGCCCATAAAGAGTCAGATGTTCCTGACTATCCCACAAAATCAGAACCGACTGCTGACATCTTCTCTTCTCTCTTTTGTGTTCTCACTACTATCACCTATTCTGGAAATCAAATGAATAATGGGGTATCCATTGAAATTATTTGACAAAATAACCTCAAGGTGAATGTGCTTTGCTCATCCACAAATCTGTGCAAACGGTAGTTCCAGACCTTTTTTTTGTCTAAAACGCCGTTCATTCGTATGACATGGAGTACAATTATCACATTCGTGTGATTGGATATTACGAATGATATCTTCATGAGACTGGTCCAGAAGCATGACTGGTCATAAGACTGGTCCAGTAGCATGAAGGGTCATAAGATTGGTCCAGTAGCATGAATGGTCATAAGACTGGTCCAGTCTTATGACTAGTCATAAGACTGGTCCAGTCGCATGGTCCAGTCGTACGGATGGTCCAGTCGCATGGGCCAGTCGTACCGATGGTCTAGTCGTATGGATGGTCCAGTCGCATGGTCTAGTCGTACGAATGGTCCAGTCGGATGGTCTAGTCGTACGAATGGTCCAGTCGCATGGTCCAGTCATACGAACGGGTGTGCACGCAGATTTTCAGATCTACAGCCGCCATGGCCGCCAAAAACCCTAATCTGATGAATTTTACAACGAACCGAAATAGACATCATAAGATTCACAGGGGTGATGGAAACATGGTTTTGAGTTCGATTTTGACATAGAAGCACCACACATAACCTGATCTGAGCAAAACACGAAGAACACAAAGTGGGTTTAACGTCAAAGAACCTGTAATAGATCCAGAAATCAAGAGCTCGGGTTGCTAGAATGATTGTTAGATCATTCCAGCAGCAACCGACTCTAATACCAATTGTGAAGTCACTGGATTGATGAACATCCGAGCATGTTCTTGACGGAAGGTGATAAACCAAAAACAAACAATAGTACGAACAATAATCGAATGATTTCATTGAGAAAACCTAACGATTTTAAGCTCGTTACAACTTAAGAATCAAGACTTTTGGCAAGGGGAGATCGAGCATGATCTCCCTTCTCATCCGGCATCACCTAGGCCCCGGGCACATAACCTCCCAAAAAACCTCTTTCCTCTATACACTGAAACTGGTCTATATAGGCCTCGGCCCATATTAGATGCGACTGGGCCCATTCGTGCGATTGGACCATGCATATGGTTCAATCGTACGACTGGACCATATGTATGGTTCAATCGTACGACTAGACCATTCTTATGGTTCAGTCTTACGAATGCCCCAATCGCATCTCTCAGTCGCACGACAGGCCCATTAGCCTGGCTCAGTCGTAGACTGAGTCTCATTCTCATATGCTCCTACGAATGACCCAGTTTCATGTGTTTACAACATATCAGGTGTAATACATTAAGCCTAGACTATTCTTCAAGCGACGGACACACTATATATGACAATATATGCTCCAACAACATGCTCACATACAATACGTACACATAGGTAACATCATTATTATCTTTGTTTACGTTCGTTAACTTTTGTTCATTCAACATACATCAATATCATTCATTTCCCATCTAGATCCCGTCAGGCTTTACCCTCCTCGTGGCACACAACCACGATTACTAAGGTCGAATGACAAAGATTTTGTTTCGTTCTTATTACGTTATTTCATTAACGTTCCATTCATACATACTTTCATTCGTATGTTCATTACTTTCGATGATATGCACATTACCCCAAACATTGTGCACGAAACTGGTTACTGGGCCTGAGGTCCTTCATAGACCTCGAACATTGTGCACGAAGCTGACTCTAGTACCTTGGGCAAGTACATTCACCACTTATCTTTTCTCTTTCATTACGGATCAATGCCATGTGCTATACCACAAACATTATGCACGAAGCTGGTTACTGGGCCTGAGGTCTTTCATAGACGTAGAACATTGTGCACGAAGCTGACTCCAGTACCTAGGGCAAGCGGCAAGGATCCCATACATATGGTCAATCACAAGGATTGGACCCCCAGTGTGCATCCTTCTAGGGTAGCTAACCCGCACACAATTGAGCTAACACCCTTCATTGGGTGTGAACCTCCATACATTTGCTTGCAAGCCTTTCTTACTTTTATTCGTTCATTCATTAATGCATGCATTCATTCATCATGTTCCTCTTTCATTATCTTTCACTTTACGTTACATAATACTTTTGTTTCATTCATTAACATAACACGTAAAGCTACGGGAAAGATAAACATACATCATAATAAGGAACATCAACATACATAGTAGCATCATCATACATGGCATCATCATACATACATAACATACATCATGCATAAACATGCAACATCATCATGCCCAGCATACCCCCTAAGATCCCAACAATCATCTTACTTGAACTTACGGGAACTTCCATGTCAAAACTTACATTTGCACTTTCCCCCGAAAGCCAGGAGTTAAACTATGCTTCTCTTTGTGTACAACAGCCCTATTTGGGCGTATGGGCACCCTTCAGTCGCACGGCCTCCATGCGATAGAAAATCATGCGAATGGACCAATGCGGATGAACACCCAATCATGCGAATGGACCTCATGCGGATGGACACTAGCGAATGAGCACTTATTTAAATGGGCCCTCAGTCGCATGACTCCAAATGCGACTGGACCCCCAGTCGTGCGACTTAACCTTAGTCCTGCGAATGAACTCCAATCGCACTTCAATCGGCAAAATGGGGTCCAGTCGGTCGCCTAGCCCTAGCTGATGCATAATGAAGTTCATCCCGAACCCAATCTGCCATTTTCGACCTCCAATGTTGATACATGTGTACCTCGATTCTGATCTTAATGTAATATGTTACATATTGTCTTACATATATGTAATAAAAAGATAGCTAATGAAATGCATATGTTTGATTGTGCTTATAATATTTAATGTTTCATTAATGGGTTGTGTAATGCGTATTTGATTAATTATATAGGTCAGTGATTGTTTGAATTAGTATATATAATGTAATGATAACTAATACCTTCAAACTTAGTATTACGAAGTTATCATGCGAATGGCCCATGCCAATGGACCATGCGCATGAACAACTTCATGTGCATGACTCAGTCGCACGACTGAACCAGGAGAATGGATCAGTCGCACGACTGTAACATAAGATTGATCCAATCGCACGACTGAATACTCAGTCATACGTATGGATCAAGCGCATGGCTCAATCGCACGACTGAACCATGCTTATGGTTCAGTCGCACGAATGAGATATACTTACCTATAAATATCACTTAATTCATGGTAAAACGAAACACTTCGAATATTGACAACCCTAGTCGACCCAGAGCGCCCTGTTCGTCCCTTCCAAGTTCATAAAACGTTTCAGATCATTCCTAGTTCGTTCTTAACGTTTTCTAATCGTTAGGTTTGATCTTGTTAACGTTTTCCCTGATTGGATCACCAATCAAATAGGATTCCGCACTATTTGATCTGGTTTCACGTTTGAATCAGTTAGTACTCCATCCGTACACGGTCCTAACATCCAAGCTCATCCAGACCCATTCTAACTCCAAATCAACCGTCCTAAACCTTAGGAATGCATACTACAACACCATTCAAGCACACACAAGCCCGAAAACAAACTCCAAACGCATCACATGCAAACACACCCAATTGGGTCAAATACACACACATACAAAAACGGGTTTACTATGTGTTCCAGCCCTAAATCAGTTAAAAACGAGTAAAATAGGGGTCCTAGAACTCCCACAAACTACATGAAGAAGAAGAGCTTCATCTAGACCCGCTACATGATGATTTTTGCACACTTGAATCCACCTGAACCAAGTCTTTTCTCTTCTCTTCTCCCTTTTCTCTCTTCTTTCTCTCTATGGTTGATGTTTGTGGGTGTGGGGAGTGTTGGGCTTGTTGGACCATTATCAAAGTAGTTTAACCATTTAAACATGAAAAAGCAGCGGAATAAAACCTTAATCTTATGATTTCGAATCTGAAAATTAAGGTTAATAACAGAACATCAACAAACCCAAGATATAGGATCATATATATATGTGTATGAACTAGCTATCAAGAGCAAATAACAACCAAAACAAGATATACAAACCACCTTTGTAAAGCTGCAGAAAATTGAGATTTGGATGAAGAAGATGAGGTTTTTGAATCACCAAAACACCAAGGAGAGGTGTCCTCAAGCATCCATACCCACAAGCATCATGCAAACACCTTGTTGCTAGGATTTGAACACCAAACTCGAACCAAGAAGAGCTGAAAATTGAATTTTCAGCTTTGAACTCTTTGAAGAAGATAGAGAGAAAGTGGGTTCTTGGTCCTTTGCATGTGAGAGAGAGAAGAGAGGATGTGTGTGTGTTTCCAAGAAGAAAAGATCAATTAAACAAAAGGCTAAGGACCCCTTAAAGGGGCGGCCGGAAATTAAAAGGGTTTGGGGTTTTCCCCCCAAAAACCCTTTTATATTTTGTTTAATTAATTACAATTATAAGTTATCTAATTAACCTTTTAATTATATAACTTATACACACACTTTTATTATTATTTGATGTTATTTAACCAACTTAAATAACATTACAAATAATGTCCATAAACAAAATATCCTTATAAGTTCCACCTCATATGCAATTTATATAGAAAACCCATTTTCTAAATTGGTGTATATATATTTAATTGCATGATCATATCATCAATTAAATATTTATATTGGTGTTTGTTAAGCTTGTTATTGGGTATGACCCGACTTGGATCATTACGTACTAACCATATTAATCTATGTGTCTTGGGCATAAAGAATCCAACAATCTCCCACTTGCACAAGATTCATAAAAGATTGATGCAAGTAGTAAATACCGCCTATCAATGGTTTACTACCCTTAATACACATGACTAAAAGCCTTTCAATAACATCATCCCCTTCAAGTATCCAACTTGAAATGATTTAGGTGAATTAATCATTTATCCTTTTGTTACAGATGTCATGTTAAATCCCCGAGACACAGAATTGTCATTCTCCGGTGATTTAACTTTAACAGGCCTTAGACATCTAATTCTCAATGAATAAGAGGAACAAATTCCATCTTGACTACATACGTCTCTCACAATCACCATATATCATACCTGAACCCAGCCTTATGTACTGCCATTTTTCAGAACAGCGAAGTACTAAGTCAAAGTATGATACTTGGTGAATATCAAGACCCAATATGTATCTCAGGTCTGAGGATACAATGATATTCGCCTTTACTCAATATCTCTTATGACTAATCACAAAGATTCCATGCAGAAATAATTGAGAGCGGGTCAGTCCTATATCTATATCTCATAGATATCAATGAACCTTGGTAGCAACCTCTTGCTCTATATTCATACCTTATGAATATCAACCAATCCAAGTTCATTATAGTCTTACATTCATAGTTGTTCCCACAAGTATGATCAAATACGGACGTTTAGAATAAATTACTTATTCACGAATTTAATCATGCTAAAATGGAAAAATAAATGAAAAATTATAACCATATAATTAAGTCAAATAACATAAGTTCCGATATCCAAATATAAAATTTGATCAAGTCCAATCATTAGAATATCGAAGTCCTAAGGCACAAGTATGACTTTCATGCTTTGACCTTTCTAGGAGCTTGAATGGATCCACAATGTTATGATCGGTGTGAACTTTGTGAATACATATCTTTCCCTTTTCAACTTCATCCCTTATGTAGTTGAACCTCCGTTCAGTGTGCCGAGTCTTTTGATGAGCACGAGGTTCCTTGATTTGAGCAATCACACCGGTGTTATCATAAAAGATCTCTAGGGGGTCTTGAATAGTAGCAACAATTCCTAGATCAGCAATGAACTTCTTTAGCCATGCAGTTTCTTGAGCTGCCAATGAAGCGGTGATGTATTCTGATTCTGTTGTAGATAGTGTGAAGTCGCTGGATCGATGAACATCCGAGCGTGTTCTTGACGGAAGGAGATAAAGCAAAAGACAAACAATAGTACGAACAATAATCGAATGATTTCATTGATAAAACTTAACAATTTTAAGCTCGTTACAACTTCAGAATACAGACTCTTGGTAAGGGGAGATCGAGCGTGATCTCCCCTCTCATCCGGCAGCACCTAGGCCCCGGGCACCCTATCAAAACCCTCTTTCTCTACATATTGAAACTGGTATATATAGGCCTCGGCCCTTATTAGATGCGACTGGGCCCATTCAAGCGAGTGGACCATGCGTATGGTTCAATCGTACGACTGGACCATGCGTACGGTTCAATCGTACGACTGGACCATTCTTATGGTTCAGTCTTACGAATGCCCCAATCGCATCTCTCAGTCGCACGACTCGTCCATTAGCATGACTCAGTAGTACGACTGAGTCCCATTCGCATATGCTCCTGCGAATGATCCAGTTTCATGTGTTTACAAGGTGTATTAACATTAAGCCTAGACTATTCGTCAAGCGACGGACACACTATATATGACTACATATGCTCCAACAGATAGCGGCACTACATCTTGCTTTGAGCTCTTCCAAGAGACCGCTCCTCCATTCATAATGAAGACATATCCCGACTGTGATCGAGAATCATCTCGATCAGTTTGGAAACTCACATCCGTGTAACACTTGACAACAAGCTCCTCCTCACCAGATCCATATATTAAGAACATATCCTTAGTGTTTCTATGGTATTTCAAAATACTCTTAACAGCCATCCAATGACTACTACCAGGATTCTGTTGATATCTACTTGTCATGCTTAGAGCACATGACATGTCCGGCCTAGTACATATCATTGCATACATGATGGATCCTATAGCAGATGCATATGGGACTCCATTCATTCTTTCTTGTTCAACCTTTGAACTAGGGCATTGAGACGTGCTTAATATAGTCCCCTTTTGAATAGGTACCAAACCTTTCTTAGAATTCTCCATCTTGAACTTTTTCAAGACCTTTTCAATGTATGCACCTTGGTTTAAACCTATCAACCGCCTTGATCTATCCCTATAGATCTTTATTCCCAAAATATAGGCGGCTTCACCAAGATCCTTAATGGAAAAATAGCTTCCAGGCTAGGCCTTTACACCTTCCAAGGTTGGAATGTCATTTCCAAATTGTAGAATGTCATCGACATATAATACAAGGAAAGTAATAATGCTCCCACTAGCTTCTTATACACACAAGCTACATCAGCGTTTTTAATGAAACCAAATTTCTTTACTTCATCATCAAAACGGTGATTCCAAATTCTCGATGCTTATTTCAATCCGTAGATTGACTTCTTTAACTTGCATACCATGTTAGAATGTTTTGAATCGATAAAACCTTCAGGCTGTTCCACGTGGACATCTTTTTCAAGATATCCATTAAGGAAAACAGTTTTGACATCCATTTGCCAAATATCATAGTCATAATTTGCAGCTATCTCAAACAATATCCTGATAGACTTTAGCATTGCCACAGGCAAGAAATTTTCATCATAAACAACCCCTTGAGTTTGAGTGAAACCTTTTGCTACAAGTCTAGCTTTATAAGTATCCAAGTTTCCATGCATATCGGTTTTCTTCTTGAAAACCCTCTTACTCCCAACTACCTTGGATTTAAGAGGTGGTGTAACCAATTCCCAAACTTGGTTATCATACATGGATTGCATCTCAACGTTCATGGCTTCTTGCCATTTGTCAAAATCAGGTTTTGACATTGCATCACGGTATGTGGTTGGTTCATCCGAATCTACCGCATAGCATCCCACCATGAAAAATCGATATCTCTTAGGTGGGACACTAGTTCTACCCGATCTGCGAACGTTTTGTGTATCTTGATCATCCACATGATCATTCTCAACATCCTTATGTTGATTGCTAGTATTAACCAAATGTGTATCGTCTTGTGAATCTTGAATATCTTCAAGTTCCACTGTTCTTCCACTAGTTCCTTCCAAAAGGAACTTAGTTTCCAAGAACTCTGCCTTTCGAGCAATGAACACTTTCTGCTCTATTGGATCATAGAAATAATATTCAATACAATCTCTAGGATATCCAATGAAGATACACTTTGTGGATCGGGCTTCCAGTTTGTTTTGAGTGTATTGCTTAGGATAAGCCTCACACCCCCAAACATTTAAATATGACAATGATGGAACCCTTCCATGCCATACTTCAAAAGGTGTGTTTTCCACTTTCTTGGTCGGGGCCATATTTAAAAATACGGGCCGCCAAGAGTAAAGCGAAACCCCTAAATGATAGAGGTAGTGTACTTATAGCCATCATAGGTCGAACCATATCCAGTAGAGTCCGATTCCTCCTCTCAGATACACCATTATGTTATGGTGTTCCAGGTGGAGTAAGTTGTGCGACAATCCCACAACTTCTAAGATACTCTTGAAATTCACTACTTAGGTATTCACCTCCTCTATCGGTACGAAGAATCTTGACCGTTTTATTGAGTTGATTTTCTACCTCATTTTTGAAGATTTTGCACATTTCAAAAGATTCATGTTTGTGTATTAATAAGTACACATGCCCATAACGACTATAGTCATCGATAAAGGTAATGAAGTATCTTTGACCATTCCTAGTTATTGGTTTAAAAGGTCCACATACATCCGAATGTATGATCCCTAATAAATCTTTTGCCCTTTCATTAGGACCATTAAAAGGGGCCTTTGTCATTTTACCTTGTAAACAAGACTCGCATACATCAAATGAATCATTTTCATTAGTATTCAAAAGACCATTCTTTTGAAGTTTTTGCATACGATTCTTGTTTATGTGTCCAAGGCGATAATGCCAAAGATAGGAATCATTCAAATCTAATTTGAGCTTTTTGGTGGTTGCTTGGTACATTAAGCTATCATATGTTGTGTTATCATGAACCAATTCATAATTACCATTAGAAGGCATAGCCTTAAAATAAAACACATGATTCAAATAAACATGGATATCATTGTCAACAAATTTGAAATCATAACCACATTGTCTTAAAAGGGAAACTGAAATAATATTCCTAGTCAAACTAGGAGCATACAAAACATTTTTCAGAATAACTTTCAAACCAATTGAAAGTTATAAAACATTGTCTCCTTGGGCTTCAACTTCAACTTTTGCTCCATTGCCCATAAAGAGACTATCATCCCCTTTTCTGTAATGCTTATTTCTTTTGAACCACTGCAAAAAATTGCAAATATGAGTTCCACATCTGATATCCAATACCCATGTGTTAGAATAAATAACATTTAGCTCAACATGTATCATAAAAGTCATACCTGAGGTTTGCCCCGCATCCCTCTTGGCTCTCAACTCTTTGAGATAGACCGGACAGTTTCGTTTCTAATGGCCTACCTCATCACACTCAAAACACGGATCACCTTTAGCAACCTTTTGCTTCTTTTCTTTGGGTTCCACTTTAGCCTTACCCTTCCCTTTCCCTTTAACGTGCCCTTTCCCTTTGCAACACTTGCCTTAGGGTTGGGGTGGTTCCTTTTCTTACTACCTCCCTCATTGATCGTAAGGACCGGTAGAACCTTTCTATCCATCCCCGCCTCGGCCGTTTTGAGCATTGCATGAAGCTCACCAATGCTCTTGTCCCATCCATTCATGTTATAATTCATAACAAAGCTTTCAAACTTCTTGGACAGGGTGTTGAGGATCAAAACCATAGCCAACTTGTTGGAGACACGGCAGTTAAGGCTTTCGAGGCGATCAATGTGGCTCTTCATCTTAAGAACATAACATGATACCGATTGGGTCTCGTCCATCCGACATGCATGGAGTGCTCGAACCGTTTCGAACCATTCCACCCTTGATTGTTGTTGGAAAATTTCCTTCAACTAGGTGATCATGTCATAGGCATTGTGGTTCTCAAAGTCCTTTTGTAAATCGGGAATCATACTCGCCAACATGAGACATGAGACTTGCACGGAGTCCTAGGGGTACTTGACCCAATCGTTAAAGGCCTCTACGTTATCCTCATTAGGTTGATCAGGAATGGGATCGTCTAACACATAGGACTTGTTTTCTTGCTTGAGAACGATTCTCAAGTTTCGATACCAATCTACGAAGTTCCCATGGCTAAGACGTTCCTTCTCGATGATGGTTGTTAGTGATAAGTTATGGACAGTCGGGATTGTGTTGTTGTTGTTTGCCATCTATAATTTAGAAAGGTCAATTTTAGTATTTTTAATATCAATGTATTTTAATTATTAATACCCTTTTATGTCTCATAGACAATTAATAATTAAAATCTAGAATCCAACGTTACATTTAAATATCGGTTAGGTGACCTTTATCCCTTTATTTAAATTAACAAGGTAGTCAACATTTGAAAACTGCAACCTATTTTAACTTCTAGTTTTATGGGATCGGTTAAACATCTTATGTTTAGTAAGCATATAAATTCCCATCAACACCATTGTACGCCATGCTTCGGTGACCTTATGCACATGGTTTCCAATTCAAGTCGTCCTACTTACACACAAGTGTGAGTTTACACATACAAGTGGTTAGGTGACCTTTATCCCACAAATATGTTAAGCCCACCTCAAACACACAAGTTCCCTAAAATGGTTAGGTGACCTTTATCCCACAAATAGTTATCATATGATTTGAGTGTTGTGTAAAAGGATGGTTTTAAACTTGTTCCCAATGGGATTTTTAGTTTTCATTAATTCTAGTTATGAAAACTCTATGTACCTTGTATTCGCATGCTTTCAAATACATGGTACCTACGGTTCCTTTTTAATGAAACCTCTTTTATTTGAAATCATTAATCCTTTATTAATAACCTTTTATTAGTCACTTAATGATAAGAAACCAAAAATTCAGCTTGTTAAGATTATTTATTTAGATTGTTAAGCATATCCACATATCAGACAATCAACATAAAATGGATAATCAAACAAGGATATATCAAACAATCATATGTGCATAACCATAGCCACTTAGGTGACCAAACTTGTTTGCCATCACAAGTGTGGTCATAAGGTCTTTCCTAAGGGTTAAACACAACACAAAAGATGAGATCTCGAAAGACCCCCACTTGAAGTTGCATCCAAATGCTTCAAGTCCTTCTCTTTGTGTCTTCCTTTTGTGCTTCCATTTTGTGCATCTTCATTTACAAAATTTATATCCTAATAGAAATTTTATAATAAAGAAAACACACTTAATCTATCTATTACATCACAAATGAATGAATAAATAAATTACACCAAATACAAGAATAAATGAATAAATATTACAACCCATAAGGTCAAGGCTAGGTTATGCACCAGCATGAAACAAAATCCAAGAACCAAAATAAATCCCCATTTGACCCTAAATTTTCGGCCAACATAAACTAAGAATTTATGGTGTTTTTGTCCGAACAAAACACAATCTCAACCATTTTGATATCTTTTCTTTCAAGGTTTAATCATAAGCATGTAAGATATGACCTTGAAAGGTTAGGGATTCATCATAACATCACAAAACAGCCCCTATTAGGTTGTTAAAACCCCATAAACCTATTTTACAAGGATAATAGAAGCTAGTTATCCACATATCCAGCTCTAGATGCCAATGTTGGGTTTGTTGGACCATTATCAAAGTAGTTTAACCATTTAAACATGAAAACACAGCGGAATAAAACCTTAATCTTATGATTTCGAATCTGAAAATTAAGGTTAATAACATAACATCAACAAACCCAAGATATAGGATCATATATATATATATATGTATGAACTAGCTATCGAGAACAAATAACAACCAAAACAAGATATACAAACCACCTTTGGATGAAGAAGATGAGGTTCTTGAATCACCAAAACACCAAGGAGTGGTGTCCTCAAGAATCCATACCCACAAGCATCATGCAAACACCTTGTTGCTAGGATTTGAACACCAAACTCGAACCAAGAAGAGCTGAAAATCGAATTTTCAGCTTTGAACTCTTTGAAGAAGATAGAGAGAAAGTGGGTTCTTGGTCCTTTGCATGTGAGAGAGAGAAGAGAGGATGTGTGTGCGTTTCCAAGAAGAAAAGATCAATTAAACAAAAGGCCAAGGACCCCTTAAAGGGCAGCCGAAAATTAAAAGGGTTTAAGGTTTTCCCCCCAAAAACCCTTTTACATTTTGTTTAATTAATTACAATTATAAGTTATCTTATTAACCTTTTAATTATATAACTTATACACAAACTTTTATTATTATTTGATGTTATTTAACCAACTTAAATAACATTACAAATAATGTCCATAAACAAAATATCCTTATAAGTTGTTCCATCTCATAGGCAATTTATATAGAAAACCCATTTTCTAAATTGGTGTATATATATTCAATTGCATGATCATATCATCAATTAAATATTTATATTGGTGTTTGCTAAGCTTGTTATTGGGTATGACCCGACTTGGATCATTACGTACTAACCACATCAATATTCTATGTGTCTTGGGCATAAAGAATCCAACAGGGAGAGGGTAAGGGTTGCCCTCTCCCTTCAAATATCCCCACTTACACAAGTTTCTCGCGTTGGCGAGTTTGGTCCCCCGACTTTGGACTTTATTTCTTTTTCTTCCTTCGCCGGCTTCAAAAAAAATATTCGGGTGTTACAAGTCCACCCCCCTTATATAGGTTTCGTCCCTGAAACCTGTTATTCCTCGAACAAACGTGCGTAATGTTGCCTCATTTCTTCTTCGGTGTCCCACGTTGACTCGGATCCCTTTCTGTGCTTCCACTGTACGCGCACAAGAGGAACCAATTTATTTCTCAGCCTCTTCTCTTTTCGATCGATGATTGTCACTGGTTGCTCCACATCATTGAGCCGTTCATCTACTTCGATATCCTCCAGTGGGACAATCATATCTTCATCCGCCAAGCACTTCCTTTGATGAGATACGTGGAATGTCGGGTGAATTCCACTTAACTCATCTGGTAATTCCAATCTATAGGCCACCTCTCCTACTCGAGCAATGATTCGGGAAGGGCCTATGTATCTCGGGCTCAACTTGCCCCGCTTTTGGAAATGAATGATACCCTTCCAAGGTGAGACCTACAACATAACCCGATCACCCACCTGGAACTCAATCGGTCAGCGTCGTTTATCAACATACGACTTCTGTCTATCTTTGGCTGCCTTCATGAAGGCCTTGATCTTTTCAAGCTTCTCAGTTGTAGCCTCGATCACCTTGACGCTCCCTAACTCTTTATGACCAATATCACCCCAACAAATGGGTGTTCTGCATCTCCTACCGTATAGCATCTCATAAGGTGGCATACCAATGCTGGCATGATAGCTTTTGTTGTATGAGAATTCAGCTAACGGTCAGTGGTCATCCCAACTTGCCCCAAAATCAATCACACATTCCCGAAGCATGTCCTCCAATGTCTGAATGGTCCTTTCTGACTAACCATCAGTCTGGGGATGATAAGCCATGCTAATATGTAATCTCGTCCCCATGGCGTCGTGGAATTTCTTTAAGAATTTGGTTGTAAACCGGGTGTCATGATCAGACACAATAGACACCGGCACACCATGACGAGTTACAATTTCCTTGATGAACAGATCAGCCAACCTCTCAGATGAATATGTCTCACGGATCAGTAGGAAGTGAGCATGCTTCGTCAAGCGGTCAACAATCACCCACATAGCATCATACCCTTTCGGGGTACGCGGCAGCTTAGTAATGAAATCCATGGTGATGTGCTCCCACTTCCATTCCGGTATATCTAAAGGCTGGATCTTCCCATACGGCTTTTGATGCTCGGCCTTCACTTGCAAGCAAGTAAGGCATTTACTCACATACTCCACTACGTCACGCTTCATACCCGGCCACCAATAATCTTTCTTCATGTCTTGGTACATCTTTGTAGCATCGAGATGAATAGAGTATCGAGTCTTATGAACTTCATCTATAATCTTCACCCGTAGATCCCCAAAATGAGGAATCCACATTCGCCGGAATCGGGTTTTAACACCGAGTGTGTTTTAACCCAATTCTGCAACCAGACCTCTCATCCTTTCAGAGTTAATATGATCTTCTTTTAAGGCATCATCTTGACACTCTTTGACTTGCTTCATCACATGAGAGGTCATGACTAGCTGATACACCTTCATCCGAATCGGCTCGGGTCTTTCCTTTCGGCTAAGAGCATCCGCCACCACGTTGGCTTTGCCCGGATGATAATGGATCTCACAATCATAATCCTTTATGAGCTCCAACCATCTTCTCTGCATCATGTTCAAGACCTTCTACTCGAAGAAGTACTTCAAGCTCTTGTGGCCAGTGAAAATGCTGCACTTCGTCCCGTAGAGATAGTGCCACCAAATCTTTAGTGCAAAGACCACAGCTGCTAGCTCCAAGTCATGAGTAGGATAGTTAACCTCAAGAACCTTCAATTGTCGGGATGTGAAGGCTATAACTTTTCCTCGCTGCATTAACACACACCCCAACCCCAAGTAGGAAGCATCAAAATAAACCACCAGATCCTCACTTCCATCAGGTAATGACAATACAGGAGATTGAGTCAACCTCACCTTCAATTCCTCAAATGCCTTCTCCTGAGCTTGACCCCATACAAACTTTACATTTTTCCGGGTCAACTTGGTTAGTGGAGAAGCGATCTTAGAGAAGTCTTGAATAAACATTCGGTAGTAGCCCGCCAACCCCAAGAAACTACGGATCCTGGATGGCGTCTTTGGAGACTTCCATTGCATCACTGCTTCCACCTTTGTCGGATCCACCATAATCCCCTCGGGATTTACCACGTTACACAAGAACTGAACCTCACGCAACCAAAACACGCATTTGGAGAACTTGGCATACAACTTCTCCCTTCTCAACGTCTCCAACAACTATCGAATGTGACCGGCATGCGCTATCTCACCCTTTGAATAAATCAGGATATCATCAATAAACATAATCACTGATTTATCCAACATCGGCCGACACACTCGATTCATCAAATCCATAAAAGCAGCTGGCGCATTGGTCAAGCCAAATGACATAACGAGAAACTCATAGTGACCATAACGCGTGCAAAAAGCTATTTTAGGAATATCCTGCTCCTTCACCTTTAGCTGATGGTAGCAAGATCGAAGGTCGATCCTTGAAAACCAACTGGCACCTTGAAGCTGATCAAACAAATCATCAATCCTCGGTAGCGAGTACCGATTCTTCACCGTCAACTTGTTCAGTTCAGCGTAGTCTATACACATTCTCATACTATCGTCTTTCTTCTTTACAAACAGGACCGGAGGACCCTAAGGAGAGATACTCGGTCTAATGAACCCCTTAGCAAGCAGCTCTTGCAACTACTCCATTAACTCTTTCATCTCCGTCGGAGCCAACCGATACGGTGCCTTGGCAACAGGTTAGGCACCTGGTATTAGATCAATCTGAAACTCGATCTCTCAGTTAGGTGGCACTCCTGGTAAGTCTTCATGAAACACATCTAGAAAGTCACACACCACCGGTACATCAGACAGTTGTGGTGTTGGTGTATCCACATACTTTACATAGGCCAAGTAGGCACTACATCCACGCCCCATGCACTTTCCCGCCACCGCCATTGAAATCACCTTCGGAATCATAGTAACCAGATCACCATAAACCGTCACTGAGCTACCATCGAGCGCTGTCAAACCAATCATCTTCTTGCGACACACAATCTTCGCCTCATAATCCGCCAACCAATCCATACCTAGAACCAAATCAAAACCACCTAAGGTCATCACAAATGGTCTAACCGGAAATTTATTATCCTCTAATTCTACATCACAACCCTCTATCATCTCAAAAATCTTGGTAAACTTACCTATGGCAGTCTCTACATCAAAGGGCGCATCAACACGTCTACTACTAACCGGAAGCTTCGTACAGAAAGCAGCAGAAATAAAACTTTTACTAGCACCTGAATCGAACAACACAGAAGCTAAAGTTTAGTTCACCAGAAACGTACCGGACACGACATCAGGGTCCGTCCTAGCTTCCTCCTATGTCATAGTGAATGCTCTGGCGCTCGCCCTCGGTCCTTCACTTCCCGTCTTCTTCACCTCAGAACCCTCAGCCCTTGGCTTCTTACAGTCTCTGCTCAGGTGGCCTTCCCCGCCATAGTTAAAACATTTCCCCGCTTTGCACTCCCGTGCCATATGACCTGCCTTCCCACATTTGAAGCACACATTCAGTCCCCACCTACCCTCGCCACTGTGCTCCTACCCACATTTGCCACACTTTTTCGATCTCGTACCTGGTGTGGCTACACGGCGATCATCCACCAATGTCTTCTTGTTACCCGTCGAGGCATCACCCCGAACAAACCTTTTCCCACTCCAGTTCCGATCACCACCACCCTTCCAACTACCTTCAGCCATCACCACTGTAGCCCTCTCATCGTACAGTCTCCCCACCAAATCCACCGCCAACCTAAACGTGCTCAGTCGGGCAGCGATCATATGCCTTTGAATATCCACTTGTAAACCCTGAATGTACCTCTTAATCTTCCATGACAGAGGCGTCACCTCATCCGGCACCAGACGTGCCATCTCGTTGAACTTTGTGGTGTACTGCTGATGTGTCATTGTTCCCGCCTCCAGCTGCAGGAACTCCCTCTCAACCTTGTCCATTTCCCGATGAGGACAAAACTCCTCAATCACCAACTTTTTCAGCTCCGACCATTTTATCCTCCTAATAGCCCTGCGACCCTCGGCTTGGACTATATTATCCCATCAACACAAAGTCGAGTCCATGAACGAGTGGGCAGCAAATTTCACCTTCTAGTCTTCTCGGCACTCGCTGATATTTAGAACAGCTTCCATTTCCCTCACCCATCGGTGAGCAGCAGCAGCAGTGCCATATCCATCAAAGGTAGGGGGCTCACACCTTTGAAATGCCCCGTAGTTACAATCTCATGCCGACTCCTGCACAGGCTCCTCTTTCTCCTCCCCATCATCGGAGGGAATCGTCTCAGTCTCCGATTGCTCCTGACCTCCTGAGGACCGGTTCCTCTCCTGTCTTTCACCTTCCCGTACTGCCTTAATCACTTCAGTCACCACAGTCGGTAAGATTGTCTGCATGAGCTGATGCACTTCTTCAACCACCGCCTCTTTCACTGAGGCCCTTAAGTTTGCACTTTCATCCCCACCCTCCGGATGACGGGTCTCAGGTCCTTCAGGAACCACCTTCTCAACTCAAGGTCTGCCTCTTTTAGGCCACGACGCAGCACCAAGTCCACCACGCGAGGCTTTAGATGATCTAGCACCGGCTATCCTCTAACTCACACTGAAAGATTCAAACACCAATACGGTCAGTTGAGGGAACAGCTCAGTTTATGTCAAGTATAGTATGTCCCTAATTACAGTGGCCAGTTGTGATTAGCCACTTACTTTACTCTTTGTACCCCGAGCATTACCTGTCCTGACTACATCAGCATCTAAATCTACCAGCAACACGTAAACCACATAACATGCGCACATAATACCGGTTAACATTAAGAAAATACCTGATGGCACGCAGCTACTCAAACTAGCATCCCTTCCCCTTCCGTCCCATTCTCAGTTTAAGTTAAGTTTTATTTTGAAAATTTACCCATTTCACTTAAACTTTGGCTCTGATACCAACTTGTAAGGCCCCGTTCCCGGGACGCTTACAGCTAGTCGATCATCGCACCTAAAACATACATTTTCATCGTTTTACATAAAAGCATTGCAGCGGAAACATTTAAACATACATTTCATTTCTATATAAATGCTTTTGGAAGTTAATGCAACATTCATTTCAAACATAGTTTGTTTGCATTACAATGCAAAAACATTATACAAAAGAATGCCGTCCAAAAGAGCCGAGTAGCGGCCCCATGCCATCCTCAACAACATTACCTGCCAACTAGAAACACATAAAAAAAGTCAGCATTGCTAAGTGAGTTCTAGTTCTATAATAAAACATACTTTTCTTTTGTTAAAACCGTTCTTTACTTTCTTTGAAATCATACAATACCTTTATACATGCTCACACACAATACGTACACATAGGTAACATCGTGATTATCTTTGTTTACATTCGTTAACTTTCGTTCATTCAACATACATCAATATCATTCATTTCCCATCTAGATCCCGTCAGGCTTTACCCTCCTCATGGCACACAACCACGATTACTGAGGTCGAATGACAAGGATTTTGTTTCGTTCTTATTACATTATTTTTTTAACGTTCCATTCATACATACTTTTGTTTGTACGTTCGTTACTTTTGATGATATGCACATTACCCCGAACATTGTGCACGAAGCTGGGTACTGGGCCTGAGGTCCATAATAGACCTCGAAAATTATGCACGAAGCTGACTCCAGTACCTAGGGCAAGTACATTCACTACTTATCTTTTCTCTTTCATTACGGATCAATGCCATGTTTATAAGCTGAAAATTTCAAGTTCTATTTGATGTTATAAGATGTAAACGAACCCAAGGACAAAGGGGATCTTATTTATGTGAATAAGCAAGCTATGTAAGCATAAAACAACATAATATGACAGCCACAAAGGGCTGCCAAACTACCTTCCAGCAGCCTCAAAAGTCGAATGAAAGAAGAGGATAAATGCTCAAAATTCGGCCAAGGCTCCAAGAGAAGGACCCCTCAAGCTTGTAATACCCACAAGCTTCTTCCAAACACCTTGCTATATTAGGGAGCTTTACACCAAAAAACAATCTTCCACAACTTCTATCAAATCCGAAATTCAGCCCCAAAAATGCAGCCACAAATCCGAAAATTTTTAGAGATATGGAGTGTTCTTGCTCTTGTGTGAGATGAGAGAAGAAAGTGAAAATGATGGAAGAGTGTGTGAGTAATCAAGTCTTGCATGGAACAAGACATAAATAGGGTTCCCAAGGCCCCCTTGGGCGGCCGCAAAAAACAACCCAAAATAGGTTTCCCACCCATTTGAAATTTTTTTAAAAATCCGCTCTTCCATGCATTTTTGGTTATAAAATTAAAACATAGTCTAATTTTATAACATGACACACTTTTATTTGATATTATTTAACCAACTTAAATAATGTAACAATAAATATCTCATGAACAAATTATTCATATAATATTGTTCTATCACAAAAGCAATATTTAGAAAACCAATTTTCTAAATAGGTGTCAATATTTATTGTATGTTCTTATCAACAAATAAATATTTGTTGGGGTTTGTATAGCTTGTTATTGGGTATGACCTGACTTGGATCATAACGTACTAACCACATCAATCTTGTATGTGTCTTGGGCATAAAAGATCCAACACAATTTGCATCCTTCTGGGGTAGCTAACCTACACACAGTTGAGCTAACACCCTTCATTGGGTGTGAACCTCCATACATTTTCTTGCAAGCCTTTCTTACTTTCATTCGTTCATTCATTAATGCATGCATTCATTCATCATGTTCCTCTTTCATTATGTTTCACTTTACGTTACATTAAACTTTCGTTTCATTCATTAACATAACATGTAAAGCTACGGGAAAGATAAACATACATCATAATAAGGAACATCAACATACATGTAGCATCATCATACAGGGCATCATCATACATACATAACATACATCGTGCATAAACATGCAAAATCATCATGCCCAACATACCCCCTAAGATCCCAATAATCATCTTACTTGAACTTACGGGAACTTCCATGTCAAAACTTACATCTGCACTTTCCCCCAAAAATCAGGGTTAAACTATGCTTCTCTTCTGGTACAACAGCCCTATTTAGGCGTATGGGCACCCTTCAGTCGCACGGCCTCCATGCGACTGAACGTCATGTGAATGGACCAATGCGGATGAACACCAATACTAATGAACACCCAATCGTGCGAATGGACCTCATGCGGATGGACACTATGCGAATGAGCACTTATGTGAATGGGCCCTCAGTCATATGACTCCCCATGCGACTGGAACCCGAGTCTCACGACTGAACCTCAGTCGTGCGAATGAACTGCAATCGCACTTCAATCGGCCGAATGGCCTCCAGTCGGTCGCCTAGCCCTACCTGATGCAGAATGAAGTTCATCACGAACCCAATCTAAAATTTTCAAACTCCAAGCTCATCGAAACCTATCGTAAGTCAAAATCAACCATCCTAAACCTTAGGAATGCATAATACAACACCATTCAAGCACACAAGCCTGAAAACAAACTCCAAACGCATCACACGTAAACACACCCAAATGGGTCAAACACATACACATACAAAAACGGGTTTACTATGTGTTCCAGCCCTAAATTAGTTGAAAACAAGTAAAATAGGGGTCCTAGAACTCACACAAACTACAAGAAGAACAAGAGCTTCGTCAAGACCCGTTACACGACGATTTTTCACACTTGAATCCACCCGAACCAAGTCTTTTCTCTTCTCTTCTCCCTTTTCTCGCTTCTTTCTCTCTATGGCTGATGTTGGTGGGTGTGGGGAGAGGGTAAGGGCTGCCCTCTCCCTTCAAATATCCCCACTTACTCAACTTTCTCGCGTTGGCGAGTTTGGTCCCCGGACTTTGGACTTTATTTCTTTTTCTTCCTTCGTTGGCTTCAAAGAAAATATCCGGGTGTTACAAATCAACCATCCTAAACCTTGGAATCACATACCACCACACCATACAAGCACACGCAAGCTCGAAATCAAAACTCAATCGTATCACACACAACACATACATATAGGTCAACACACATACACTTCGAAAATGGGTTTCACTATGTGTTCCAGCCCTAAATCAGTTGAAAACAAGTACAAGAGGGTCCTAGAACTCACACAAACAACACCGTCGAGTAGGGCTTCAATCTAACCCACTTGACTTCGACTCTTGCACCTTGATTCGCTAGAAAACCTAGAGTTTTTGGCACTTTTTTCCTCTCTTCCCTCTTTGGCTGATTTTTACAAGTGTGGGGGAGGGTGTGGGCTGCCCTCCCTCTTAATCCCCCACTCTTCCAAAGTTTCTCCCATTTTGGCAAGTTTGGTCCCTCGACTTTGGGCTTTATTTCTTTTCTTTCTTCTTCTTTCTTTGGCTTTGAAAGAAAATAACCGGGTGTTACAGTTCCCATGGGTTAAGCATACATATATATCAAAAGGTTTACAAGTAGCAATTCATGTCAATGGTTACGAAATATGCAAGTATATAGAATACATATAGCTACAGTCAAACCTTGACAGATTACAAGATTACAAGATTAGAAGATTAAACGATTAGCTAAGTGTACATGGTCCCCATACTGCTCAAGAGTACGACACTAGGGCCAACAAATAGACTTGTCAGGCTTATAGATCTATGACGTCTTGATGCTAGCAATAGTTAATGATTGTCAACATATAATGTATCACATATAAAACACACAATAATAAAAATAACCATGACAAAAGTAAGTATGAATTGCATGTGCGTTACAAGAATAAGAGTTTACAAGTGTAAGTTCATACGTTAACATGTTTCACCCTAAAAGGTGTGAAATAATAAAAGGGGGCATGAGAAACTCACATGACAATTAAGTATATATAGGTTGATTAATAGAGATAATAATCGATGTTCCAACGAAATCCTACAGAAGGTACCTAATCATGTGTATATATATTACAAGATTTAAGTTTAATAATAAGATTAATGATTTAATGTGAACTAGGGTTTCAATAAGAATTTGGGGTTTTTATAAGTAAGGTTAGTTATCGAAATCATATTTATTTTTAATTGAATGAAAGAAAACTTAATTAATCATTTTATAATAATTTGTGAAATTGAAAGAAATTAAATCCTTATATTGATTTAATTATATAATGTAAAAAAAATTATAATTAACATAGTTAATCTATAATTAAAGACAACGTAATGACCGATAATGATTTAGTGATTTCAACTATTTAAAACATATTTTTATAAAAAATAAACTAAATATAACATTTGTTAAGAATATTTTATATAAAAATGTTAATGTGTTTAAAGAAATAAATTTACGGAAAATAATTAGATAACTTTTAAAATAAACAAGGTTTATAAAACTGACTTTTATAATTTTTAGAAATTTTCTATAATTTCTTAAAGGCTGAAAAGCCTAAAAGAAAAGTTAAGGGTGCCCGGGTTTGAACCCGGGACATCAAGGTTATGAGGTGAGTGTGTAACCAGTAGACCAGGGCTGCAGCCGTGGTAAGTAGTGATTTTTAAATTATAAAAACACAATTATAAGGATACCCCGAAATCATAAGAACCCTAGTATGACTTTGATCCAAATTGAACACCAAATCGATTCTGTTAACGGTTATAATCATGGGCCTTTTTGTTCTCTATGTAAAAACAAGTAGATAGGTGTGTTTAATTACCCAGTTTGAGTCGAATTGATGATAAGAACAGATGAAGAACAAGCCGCGACTGAGGTTGAGTACTATTAGTGTGCAAATGATGATGATAATCAAATTAAATTCGTATGAAGCTTCAGATGGTGTTCTTGATTCTAAGCCCTCAATCAATTGAAGTTCAGAATGCCCGGATGGCGATTAACCTTTGGTTGCAGTTCGTGAGGGAAATAGGGATCGAATTAGATGTTTGTGTGTGTTTCAGGTGAAATTGGAAGTGATGATAGGTTGGGAATAGTTAAACGATTGTTTAAGTTTAATTAATTGGAGTATTATTGAGTCTTATCTAACGAACGGTTACAAGGTTGATGTCAAATAGTTACCGAGCTCAATCGACCACTTTAACTCAAATTGAAGCTCATCAAGTGTTCGAAACTGTTTCTGGAAGTTATTAGCATCGATTAGGACTTAAAATTCAGGGGTTACAGGTGGTTTGGGGGGTCACTGGAGTTCGGCTGAGGGTGGCCGGACTCTTGGCCGGAAATACGGGCAGTGGGGGAGATTTGGTTTGGGTTTTTATAATTTTACACAAATGGCCCCTATAGTTTTGAAATATTATTATTTTATGTATAAACTTCCATATTTAGTTTGCACAATGTCACAAAGGCCTCGTTACTTAATTAAACCTTAAGTTTTGCATATTTCTCTAACATATTAATTATTTAACTTTTATAAGTTACCATCTTTATTATTATTATCATTTTTACTTTATTTTTATTATTATTATAAGTCAAAATTCATATATAATAAACAAGAGTTATAATTCTTAATATTATTATTATCATTGTTATAATTATTATTATCATTATTATAATTATTCATATCATTATTATTATCTAATAAATTAAGTTATCAACTTTTAGATTAACAAAGAATTAGGCATAAACGAACCACATAGTTTTATAAATGTCAACAAGACTGCAAGATCGGGTGAAAGGTTTATGCACTTTTACAACACAACAACACAAAGAGGAGAGTGTATGACAACACTTAACAATTCAAATGGGGAATTGGTAAACTAAGTTTAGAGAACTAAGAAACACAAAAGGAGACAGAAACTAGAACAACACACAAGCAGTTGGTTTTCAAGGTTGATGTATATTGATCGTCTAGTTCCTTACAAATGGATTAAAAAGTTCTACACAAACTTATTAAGTTACAAGGACCAGAAAATACTTATACTACAACCTACAGCCGGCCGTACTTTGAAGGCCAGCTGGATACATGAAGTAGACAATAAAATCCATGTAGAGTCAAAAGGCAGATTGCCTTTTGACTAGTGACTATGACATGCCATAGCTCACATCCTAATATATTACAAAAAGGATAAAGTACATAAAGTGGAAAGTTACAGACTCAAGACCTCAATGTACAGTTTACCAAAAGCATGGACCTTTTCACCAACTCATGAAAGGTTGGTGACTTATCCAAGTGGCAGCGTAAAGTGGTTCAGCTTTAGGTAAAAAGTTCATCAGATAAAGCATGTAGTATAAAAGTCTTCGGAAGAATTTTGTCTTTAATGGTTGGCTTCGGAAGACTTTGTCCTTGAAGCTTCAGAAGACTTCATCTTTTGGCTTCGGAAGATATTGGTCTTGGCTTCGGAAGATTTCACACTTAGAATAATTTCTAAGGCAGTGTGACACTTTCGTAGCATTCCACTTCAGTACACTTGTGCATGCATGTAGGAAAGACTTTGAGTGTTTGAGTTGCATCAACCTTACTAATAACCTTACAAACTCCCCCTAGGCTGATGCTCTAAAACACTTGACGACTTCAGATATTGACAGTCCTCATTATGATGATGACCATCCCTTTCTTCATGAGATGGTCAGGATCACTCAGACTCTCATAATATCTTCTCATGTCAAAGAGATCGTGCAGAGGTAGATTGAACATATCCTGCCATGTTTAGACATGTTCAATACCTTGATCTCTTTTAACATGCCATCTTTCTGGATTTGTGGTGTATGTCCAAGATACGATGGGTATTCCTGATGCCAGAGGAGCTGCTTGAATTGAAGTTGGTAGGGCATCCTCTTGTTGTACATCCTCAGGATGTTCTGACTCATCTTGAGGTTTGGAGGTGGATGTTTCCTTCTTCTTCTTCTTTGACATTGGTTTGGAAACCATCCCTTTCCTCCTCTTTGAACTCTTTAACTAAGAAGATTGGCCTGCAGCACCTGATTGATCTTCTTTGTCTTTCTTAGTTGGGTCTTCCTCTCTCACAGGTTCAGATTGAGAGGGGACAGATCCCTACTATGGATCAGAAGTGGAAGTTTACTGAGGTTTAGCAGGAGGTTCTGGTTATGTTGTCTTAGGTGTTTCAACCTTAAACTCCACTTCCTGAGGGACCTGACTTGGTGGGGAGTGTAAGTCAACAAGTTTACCTCTTTGGACCTTCTGCTTGATTACCATGATGTGCTCATCCATGGTGGATAGAGACATGGGACCAAGTCTCCTTCCGGAGAATCCATACAGCTTTAAGAAGCTCGTCATCTTTTGCCTGTCAGCAGACTTTTTCAAGTTTTTATGGTGATGGCTCTAGATTTTAAAGCTTCTTCCCTTAACCTTCTTAGGTGATCTTTCTTTCTTTGGCTACATCAAGTTCAAGTTGTTTGAGGTACTCAAACTCAATGTAGTCAAAGGGTAAGGGAAGAGGTGTATCCGCTTGATAGAAGCCAGTGGCACTCAGGTAGTTCATCATGTTGAGTCCGTCTTTCTCTTTGTCTACCTGAGGTTCTTGGGGAGCCACATCCTCTTGTTCATGAGTTCTGGAACTGGTGAGAGAGTAGGTATATGCTTGTAGAGCCTTTTCATTCTTCTTTGATTTTTAGAAGAAGCTCTGCATCCTCTTCTTCTTTTCTTTCTTTTGATAGTTCCATGTTAGCCATTTCATTCAACTCATCTAAGGGGAGAGAGATGATATTATTAATATCATAGTTCCTGGTCTGCAAGTAGTTTATCCTGATTGCCCTTAACTCATCATCCTGAGTATTTGGTATGGGGGCAGCCCTAATAGCACTTTCCATGAGCCTTAAAGACCCAGTAGAGGAACGTTCTCCCATTAGCTTCCTTTTCCTCTCTCTCTCTCTCCTCCTCCTTAATCTCTGTTAGACCAAAAGAACCAATGAGCCAGATCAGAAAAACCTTTAAGTCCCACAGACATCACAACTGCTGAAGACTTCATCAGCTGATGACAACAAATGAAGACTTCATTAGCTGAAGATCAAAGTACTAAAGACTTCATTAGCTGAAGATCAAAGTACTAAATACTTCATCAGCTGAAGTACAAAGACTGAAGACAACATCTGAAGTACAAGTACTGAAGACAACATCTTAAGTACAAGTACTGAAGACAACATCTGAAGTACAAGTACTGAAGACAACATCTGAAGTACAAGTACTGAAGACAACATCTCAAGTACAAGTACTGAAGACAACATCTAAAGTACAAGTACTGAAGACAACATCTGAAGTACAAGTACTGAATACAAAGACTGAAGACTTCTACTGAAGAATAAAGTCTGAAGATCAAGTCATCAGAGGTTGTCACAATAGCTAAAGAAGTATTTTTCAGTTGTTGTGATGGTTTCCTTTCAGTAGTTTTATTTTATAGTTTCAGTAGTTTTCAATCAGTAGTTTGCTTTATGTAAAACGTCTGAAGAGCATGTTCTTCAGACGTTGTAGCTTCAGTAGTTTTCTTTCAGTAGTTATAGTGTTAGTTTACACTTAGCTTTTGTAAGAAGATGTCAGCTATTGTAAGACATCTTTAGTAGTTTAGTTTCTTTTAGTAGTTGTTTGTAATAACGGTTAGATGTCACTGTCAAGTGACATCAGCTGATGTCATCTTTCCCTATAAAAGGAAAGATGACCTAATTGTAAACTTGCCGAAGCGTGTGTTGAATGAATATACACCTTTTTCCATAAATATCTTCTCTCTCTATAACCGTACTGTTTCATTGCAATATTACTTGTGTTCTTGCTTGAATTTGTTCTAATTTTTATACTAATCCGCTGTGAATTACAATCTAATTGATCAAACTAGATCTAAGATCCTTTCAAATGGTATCAGAGCATGTTAATCATTGATCGATTTAACGATTGATCGTTGAAACTGCTCTTTTGATATCTACGTTTGATCGAATTAGCAAATTTGCAAGAATCGGTTATAGAGATTGAGTTTCTGCTTCTTCTGGTCAATCAATTTGAGGTTCTACGTGGTTTTAAGCTAGATTTACTAAAATTACTTTGAATTTGTTTGAATTTGTGCAATGGTGACACCAACAAATGATCCTCACAATACTGGCTCCTCAACAAAGTCTTCGATGCTTGTTAGGAGTGAGTATAACATATGGCAACGACGTATGCTCCATCACCTATCTATCAACAGCGCTGGTTGTTGGAAATCTGTGGTGCATGGACTATACAAGCCTATGGTGAGTCTTCCGGAAACAAATGAGAGGGTTCCAAAGAAACCTGATCAATATTCAGATAAAGATCTAAAGCTATTCGAGATTGATGCTAAAGCCCATGGAATTCTGGCCATGGCACTGCCTAATGAAATCTATTCAGGGCTTATGCATTATGAAGCTGCTCATGACCTCTGGGTTTCTTTGAAAGAACAATTTGGAGGAACAGATGAGGTCTTAGTAAACACTAGGGAAATCCTCGCCCAACAATATGAGACATTCTCTCATAGGAAGGGTGAGTCTCTGACTCAACAATTTGAGCGATTCTCCTGTTTGATTTTTGAGTTGAAAATGGTCAAACAAGAGTATACAAACAGCCAGATGAACAACTGATTCCTTAGATCCCTGCCTGAGAGATGGGACACATACACCATTGTCCTACGCTCCAGTGCAAATCTGAACACTCTATCTCTTACCCAACTTCATGGGAAACTGCTGACATTTGAAAGAGAGATAGAATAGAAAAGGAAGTTGTCCTCATCTGGAAAGCTCACTGATGACTTTGTATCAGGCAATACTGCACTGATAGGTCAGGAGTTAGAGTAGCTGCATCAGAAGGATCTTATGATGAGCATATTGATTTCTCTACTAATGTAGAACATGCTTTTGTTGGTGTAGATGGTAGTTCAGGTGGTAGCAGTGATAATTTGTGCTTTTTGATGGAGGATTTGAAGGGCATTCCAGATGATGATATGGAAGAGATGGATATTTTGAGCCAAATGGCAATGATCAATATCAGATCTCAAAAGTTCTACAAAAGAACTGGTAGGAAATTCCCTAGTCTCTCTGGCAAAACCAAAGTTGGTTTTGACAAGAGCAAGTTGAGGTGTCATAAGTGCCATAGGCCTGGACACTTTGCAAGAGAGTGTAGATCATCTGGATCTAACTCATCTGCATCCTTTATGACCTTCCCAAGCAGTAGCTCACAAAACAAAGGGCAACATTCCACCAGTTCTGGTCATCCATCACAAGCTCAATCATCACCTGCATATTTTGTTCCTCAAGGTCATATGCCATATCCTTACCCCTGCTTCTACATGCCTCAGTCAAGCCAGGTTCAAGCACCCATGGCACAATAACCACATGCCCTAGCTGAGCCTCAATCATCTCAATCTCATCAACAATCTCAACCTCAACAACAGCACAGCTTTTTCACCTCTGGAGTTGTTGACTGGAGTGCACTGATGGTTCGTCTTGTTCTCATGGCCCTGGAGTGCACTGATGGTTCGTCCTCAAATGCTTTATCACAGGTATCACAGGTATCTTTAGAGGCCAAGGCCAAGTTATGTTCTGAATCATGCATAGCCACATTTACATCTATTAGAGAAGCAAATATAGCTTTAATCAACAAAAATCTTGAGTTAGAGAACATAATTTCCAAAAGAAAAGCTGAGTTTGAGTCTGTGCTAAATGAAAAGAATGACGAGATTTACAAATTAAAATGCCAAATCACTGATGATAAGGCAAAGGAAGAGGTACTTTTAGAAAAGTTTAAGGACCTCAAAGAAATACTTGCAGCTACCCAGGTAGAGCGTGAATGCTGGGTAACTTCCTGCAAGGGTTTTGAA
Source organism: Flaveria linearis (assembly GCA_024085815.1). NCBI lineage: Eukaryota > Viridiplantae > Streptophyta > Magnoliopsida > Asterales > Asteraceae > Flaveria > Flaveria linearis. Next base: position 80,656,051 of record CM044002.1, on the reverse strand, counting down.
ATGCTTCTCAGCAAGCAATCAGCTTCCAATGTGAAGTTTGGAATTGGTTATAATTACACTGCTCCTCCTACAAATTTTACTCCTAAGTTAGTAGTAGAATCTGAAGGAGAAAGCAATAACCAATCCACCTCATCATGTGATTCATCCTCTGATAATGCACCAAAATTAGAGGATGAAGTCAGTATTAATACCTCTGAGAACCAATCAGCTGATATTGATGGTTCAAATGTTGACAATCACATGATCAGGAAGGAGTTGATCACTTCAGGTGTTGTCTCACAAAGTACTAAAAGTACTGATGAGCAAGTTACACCACCTGAAGAACAAACCCAAACTACTAAAAGTAGAAAGGGTTTGAAAACTGCTGAAGAATCTATGAGGAAGTCTGCAAGTACTGAAAAGAAGAAAACAACAAGTAGTGATAGAAAACTGCTGAAGAACAAATTTTCAGTAGTTGAGAATCCTTCAGTACTTAACATAAGTACTGAAAGGAAGAAAGTACTGAAGAACAAATCTTCAGTAGTTTCATCTTCTTCAGCAGATGATCAACTAAAGATGAAGAAGAAGCCATGTGAAATATGTGGCTTATTCAATCATCTCACTGATGATTGCTGGTATAAAAAGGGTTCAAAACTCAACAAAGATAAGAACATTAAAAGGAAAATTAACAAAATGAAAAATGAGTTTGAAACCAAGTTTGTACCAGCAACATCTCAACCTGAAACCCCAATTTCCTTAAATAAATCCAAAAAGAAGGAAGGGGTTAATCAGGAAACAGCTGAGGGTGTTCAAAGGAAGATGGAGCAACACAGGAATCCATCACAGTCAAGAGCTGATGTGTCTGATGAGCTGAAAGCGTTAGCAAACAATCAGACACAACTTGTCATGATGGTTCAACATCTATTGGGGAGAGTCAACCAACTAGATGTTCCTGTGATTAAACCACATAAAAGGAAATCCAAGCCAAAGGAATCCTTTTCTGCACCATCTCCACCACCACAAGCTGTTTGTCATGACAAACCAGTTAGTGTAACATCTGTTGATGAAAACAGACCCCAAACCAAAATGGTTTAGGTCTCAAAAACTAACTACTTTCTTGTGATGAATGTAGGGTTTTTCAGCATGCCAAAGAAGCATCTAGTATGTAGACAGTGGAGGATCTATGCATATGATAGGGAGCAACTTTCTTCTTAATGACTACTCTCAAGGAAAGACGGGGTTTGTTTCTTTTGGCAATGATGCTAAAGGTTACATCATCGGCAAAGGCTTTGTTTCCAATGGTGAAATAAGGTTTGATGATGTTAACCATGTGGAGAATCTTAAGTACAACCTCTTAAGTGTCAGTCAAATGTGTGATAAAGGCCATGTTGCCCTTTTCACCAGTCAGAACTGCAGGATTCTGTCTTCCAATGTTTTGAGTTTAATTGACAAGGTGTTGGATGAACATACTCTCCTGAAGGCCAACAGGACAGGAAGGGTATATGCCTTAGATCTATCAAAGAAAATTGATCTAAAAGGCCATCCTTGCCTATTCTCCAAGGCTTTCCTCAAGAATCTACTCTATGGCATAGAGGGCTTGGTCATGTGAATCTCAAAAACATGAACCAGCTGATTCACCATGGTTTAGTAAGGCAATTGCAATTGAAGGAGTTCAAATGTGATGACAACTGCTCTGCCTGCTTAAAAGGAAAGCAAAACAAAGTTTCATTTCCTCCAATAGAAGATACAAAGTCCACTGCCTGCTTGCAATTATTGCATAGGGATCTTTTTGGTCATGTCAGAGTGATGAGCATGGCAAAGAAGAAATACTGCCTGGTAATTGTGGATGATTACTCCAGATATGTATGGACTTTCTTCTTGCATTCAAAAGATGAAGCTGCACAAGCTATCATGTACTTTGTGTTGTATGTTGAAAAACAATATTCCCTTCCAGTCAAGTGTGTGAGGAGTGATAATGGCACAGAATTTAGAAATCACACACTTGATGAATTCTACTTGTCAAAGGGAATCAAGCAGCAGTTCTGCATTCCAAGAACTCCTGAACAGAATGGTGTCATGGAGAGAAAGAACAGGACACTTATTGAAGCTGCAAGGTCAATGTTGGCTGATTCAGTATTGCCACTGACCTTTTGGGCTGAAGCTATCAACACAGCTTGCTATGTGCAAAATAGAGTATTAGTAAATCAGAGGTTGATGAAGACTCCTTACGAAGTGCTACATCATTTGGCCCCTTTGATGTCATTCTTTAGAGCCATTGGGTGTCCCTGTTACATTCTCAACCCAAAGAATCCACTTCAGAGGTTTGAATCAAACGTGGATGCAGGGTACTTTATTGGTTATTCATCTACTTGCAAGGCATACAGAGTTTTCAACTGCAGAACAAAGATAGTTGAAGAGACTTTGCCTGTGAAGTTTAATGAATCTCCAAAGGACAAGATTCCATAAAACCCTATGGAGTTATTTGATTTGGACATACTGCAATATGTTCCTTATCAGGCTCCAGCTGTTGCAGTTCCTGAACCTCTTGCAAACAGTCTTCCACCTGGTGGTACTGATGATGATGCTAACAGTACTCACCTTTTCAGGTTTAGTAACCAACTGCCTTAGTCATCTAAACCTGATGCTCCTGTAGCTTCAGTAGCTCCATCCACAACAAATGCTAATGAGATTTCTAAATCATCTACTTCATTTGAGTTGCCATATCCAATATGGTTTCAAGAATCTGCATCACTATCTGTTGCTGATGAATCTCCTACAAAACTTGCACAGATCTCATAGTTTATCAAGAGCTGAAGGAACACCCAATGTCTCAAATCATTAGTGATATCAATGCTGGAGTCTCAACTAGAAGTCAATTATCCAATTTCTGCTTCTATGCTCTCTTCATCGGTCAGCAAGAGCGAAAGAATTATCATGTTGCCTTAAAAGACAATGGATGGGTTGAAGCCATGCAGCTTGTGCTTCTTCAGTTCAAAAAGCAACAAGTGTGGGAGCTGGTTCCTTTACCCCAAGGTAAGTGTGCAATAGGCACTAAATGGGTGTTTAGGAGTAAAACAGATGAAAAGGGCCAAATTGCTAAGAACAGGGCCAGACTGGATGTACAGGGGTTTGCACAAGAAGAAGGTATTGATTATGATGAAACCTTTGCCCCTGTAGCCAGACTGGAGGTAATTAGATTGTTCTTAGATTATGCTGCTTTCCACAATCTTAATGTTTTTAAATGGATGTCAAAACTGCATTTTTATATGGTAAAATAAAAGAAGAAGTTTATGTATGTCAACCACCAGGTTTTGAGGATAATAAACATCCAGATTGGGTGTATAAGCTTGATAAGGCTCTATACGGGTTGAAACAAGCTCCTAGAGCCTGATATGAAACATTATCTAATTTTCTTCTTCAAAATAATTTCACTAGAGGCTCCATTGATAAAACTTTATTCATAAAGAAAGTGGGACAGCATAAGCTACTTGTTCAAGTTTATGTTGATGATATTATTTTTGCATCCTCTGATTCACAGTTGTGTGATGCATTTACAAAGTTAATGCAATAAAAGTTTGAAATGAGTGCCATGGGAGAATTACAGTTCTTTCTTGGTTTGCAAATCAAACAAAGAACTGATGGAACTTTCATTCATCAGTCCAGATATACAAAAGATCTTCTAAATAAGTTTGATTTACAAAACTAGAAGCCCTGTTCTACTCCCATGAGCAGCACCACACAACTGGATGTTGATCAGAAAGGTAAAGCGGTTAATGAAACCCTTTACAGATGTATGATTGGTTCCTTGATGTACCTTACAGCTTCTAGACCAGACATTATGTTTGCAACTTGTGTCTGTGCTAGATTTCAGGCTGCACCTAAAGAATCCCATTTGATTGCAGTCAAAAAGATCTTTAGATACTTGCAAGGAACTCAATCTCTAGGACTTTGGTATTGCACTAGGCATTCTTGCAAATTAGTTGCTTTCTCTGATAGTGACTATGCAGGGTGCAAAGTAACCAGAAAATCAACTTCTGGTGGATGCCAATTTCTAGGCAATTGTTTAGTTTCTTGGCAGAGCAAGAAACAAACTTCAATTGCTACATCAACTGCTGAAGGAGAGTACATTGCTGCTGCAAGTTGTACATCCCATGTACTCTGGCTTCAGAATCAATTATTGGATTATGGCATTACCGAGACTAAGACTCCATTACTAATGGATAGTGCTTCAGCTCTTTGTATTGTTAAGAATCCAGTCCAGCATTCTAGGACCAAACATATTGAGATCAGACATCATTTTATTAGGGATTGTTATGAGAAAGGTTTGATTGATCCAAAGTTTGTTCCTAGTGCTGATAAGCTTGCAGATATATTTACTAAGCCTTTAGACAGTGCAACTTTTGAAAATCATGTGCTAAGGCTTGGTATGCTGCAGCTGGAATAAATTGACTAATACTGATGCTCTCAGATCACAAGCACTGATGAGCATTAGTATACAAAAGTCAAAAATACACTACTACAAAAACTGCAATAGATGACGCGCATTGCGCGTCATCTTTGGGGTCAGATGACGCGCAAATGCGTGTCAAGGAAGGGGTAGTCATAAATGATAGATGACGCGCATCCGCGCGTCATCTACTTATGACGCGCAAAAGATGACGCGCATTTTATGACGTGCAAAAGATGACGGGCAATGCGCGTCAAGGAACGGGTAGTCATAAATGAATAGATGACGCACATGCGCGTGTCATCTATGAAATTTTTATGACGTGCAATAGATGACGCGCAATGCACGTCATAAAATTAGCTGCATTTTTTAATTTTTTTTATTTTTAATAAATTTACCTGTTGTTTTCTAAAACAAATTGTCGAATAACATTAAAAGCGAAATCCATTAAATACCAACAAAATTTACAAAAGTTGTTACATAATATCAACTACAAAGCAAATCCAAATTCATTGCAATACAAATACAAGTTCAAATATTTAGTCATATGGCCTACATATAAATGAAATTCTAAGGTACTTCAAGAGTTTCTTCCTTTTCTGTACCATTCCTTGTAGACCCTTTCGACCTCGAGTGTCAATGCACTAGTGATCTTGGAGTGTCAATGCACTAGTGTCTTGGTCACCAAAATGTTGGTCAAGTTGGATGCATAAGCCATTTGAGTTAACCAAAATCAGCAGTGACAAGAACCTAGGTTCCAATGCAAGAGAGAAAACATAAATACTTCACGATGTAAAAATCTGGCACAAAAGCAAGTTTGTGGCTTTTTAATAATTGCAGATCAAGATCCATGATTAATAAGGAATGGTTTGTAATTTATTTTGTACCTTAAACATGAAAATTGGACCAAGACTAAATCAATTCAAATACTATAATCTATGATCATGGATGAGAAGATGAAGAATAAGTTTACATTGGAATCAGACGATTTTCTAGCGAGCCTACTTCTGGTAGGAGTTACTTGCTGCACCATTGATGAAAATAGGTAATCTTTATCCACTATAACAAAATACAACCTTTTATGTTTCAACAACTATTTGCAACCTAATTTTTTGTTCTTAACAAAAACATCAAGTAGTAAATTTTATGCAGTATAAGTGCATAAACCTGTGTATCTTTGGAGATCATTTTTTGGCTTGAAAATACTCTACAGGTAGCTGTCACAATAGAAATAAAAACCACCCATAAATGCAGCTACCCTGCCATGTAAATAAATACATGAGATGCAATAAACTTGTAACATAGTTTGGACTTGAAATGGGCTTATTTACACTGATTACAAACAAAGATGAAAGAGTAGCCAAAAACCACACATAAATGCATCTACATTGCTATGTAAATCATACCTGAAATATAGTTAATATGCAGCAAAGTTTGATCCTGAAATGGACTGGTTTACACACTAAATCGCAGCCTCTCTTTTTAAAGTTGGAATAAAAGTAAGGACACTAGATTTTATAGCCATTTAGTTGTTATGTTCGAACCAATTTATAAACAAAACTATAATAATTATACATACAATCTCTAGTATCAAACGACCCAATTAACACCAACACCATTGACATTCAGTTATCTAACTCTTACCATACATTGAGTTTCATCACTAATATAATAGTTAAAAGTAGAAGACTCACTATTCAACTTCAATGCAATATCATATAACTTCAACAATAACTTCAATGCAATATCATATAGTCTCAACTGAAAAAAGTAAAAATATAATATAATCCAAGTGTAAAGTGTAAACCTTCACCAAATAGACATATCATGAAATAAAATTGCTATGGTGTCACCTGCTTTCTTGGTTTATGTTCATGGGCAGGAGCAGACTCAGGAGCAGACTAAATTTCATGATTTCATATAAATTGCCACCTTAGACCATAATTGAAACATAAGACACAAAGATGTAATTGACCCACATAAGCCCATTAACGGAAAATTATTCAGATAGATTGATTAAGTTCTTAATTGCCTAAAATCTTATAAAAGAAGCTAAAAACATCACATTAAAATTACCATAGGCTGCAATTCAATACAATCAGCAAAATGGGCATTAGTTGAGGGCTCTTCACTGAAGAACATTACAAGTTTACTTTATGTTTCTGCCAAATCATTTGTCAAACATGAAGCAGAAAATAAATTATACAATATGTGGTTATAGAAGGTTACCTGTGCACCAATCAAGAGATTCTCCGGTTTAATATCTCTATGAATAACATGCTTCCCATGAAAATATATAAGTGCCCGCGCTAAGGAAGCAATATACTGTTGCAAAAAGGATTAATATTAGTTAACCATTTACATCGATTTTGGGGGTCTATCTTTATATCTCAAGCAAATAAAACCTATAATCACATTCTTTTCTACTCAAATTATATAAACCGATAAAACTAATAGCAATATGAAATACTTACAGTAGCAGCACATCGCTCACTGAAGTGCTTGCACCTTTGCAACTCCTTGTAGAGTTCTCCTTTGGCAGCATATTCCAAAATCAGGTAGACTCTTTTCTATAGAAATTGGTGTTTGTATTATATAAACCATGTTCCAGACCTTAAAGAAAACAGCAAGATGGAAGGAATTTATACCTGATCAAAAAAGTAGCCATAGAGTCTTAGGATATTAGGGTGTCTAAGATGGCTTTGCATTTCGACTTCACGGCGAAGTTGGTGCTCCACCTGAGATTGTTTAAGTTGGCTCTTGAAAAGCACCTTCAATGCAACTATATGGTTGCTCTGTTTCAAAAAAATACAAATATTGTTATACATCAACATCATAAATTAATAACCATGTATATGTTAACATAAAAGAAATGATTGACAACCTGATACAAGCGAGGGAGAGTGCAAAAGATCCGATCTATTCCATACTTCACCTGTAGCAACAAAACAAAAATATGTGGTTTAATCCTTCCAAAATGAAACTATTAGCCATATGACTTAAAAGAGTGAGTCGGAAAAGCATACTTGTGTGGTATAGCCACTAAACTCATCCACAATCAACCCTAAACCCTAATATAGAACACATCCACAATCAACCACAATTTAGCAATCAAAATACAAAAAACAACATACCTACCTGCGACTTGGAATATTTGCGGGTTCCCGGCGGAGGCTGCTCGAAGGTTTTGTAGGGAGGGGGTGGCCGCGAGTGGCTCGAAGGTTGCGAAGGTTCTGCGATCGAAGGGGCTGGTCGAAGGGGTCGACTATGGGACGAGGGGGTGGCCGCGAGTGGCCCGATTGTGTGACGGGGTGGGTCGATTGTGCGACGGGGGGAGGCCGGTGGGTTGATTGTGCGACTGGGGGTGGCCGGTAGTCGATCGATTGGCCGGTGGGTTGATTGTGTGAAGGGGGCTGGCCGGTGGGGATGAAAGGGGATTTTGAGAGATAGTGGGTTTATGAGACTACAAAAAGGGGGAAATTGAAGTTAAAAAATTTAAAATATGACAAACCAAGATGACACGCATAAATGCGTGTCATCCTTTCTAAAAATAGTTTAAAACACGACATATATTTTATGATACGTGTAAATGCGCGTCATCTTTTTTCGCGCGTCATCTTTTGCGCGTCATCTATTAACAGTTTTCTAGTAGTGATAAGTACCGATGAGTTATTTAGTCTTCAGCATTTTTCATAACTACGGAAGATTAAAATACTTCAAAGTACTGAAGTACATTTTTTGTTGAAAAGAACTGATGAAGTTACAACTACTGATGTGGTTATAACTCCTGAAGCCTATTTCTAACAAATAAGTACTGAAGAACAAATTTTGTCCACAAGTAATCATGTGTAATCTTACACATAAGTACTGAAGACAATATTTGTTCACAAGCTTTGAAGAATAATTTATTTCAACAAATCTTCTAAACATTTGTTCACAAGAGCTGAAGAATAAATATTCAAAAGAGCTGATGACTAATGAAACATCTGAAAAATCAGACAAAGTCTGATGTGTAAGTGTTGAGGTCAGAATGAAACAACTGAAAGGTATGAATTGACGACACCAGCTGATGAGTAACTTTACTCTTCTGCTGATTCAAACATCTGTTGTTTCATATCAAAACGTCTGAAGTACAAAACCATGTTGTCAGTAGTTTCAACTACTGATGACTAACACCAAGTCCTCAGTCGTTTACAACAACTGAAGCTAAAACCATGTATTCAGTTGTTAACAACTACTGATGACTAACACCAAGTCTTCAGTTGTTTACAACCTCTGAAAATGAAAACCATATCTTTAGTAGTTCTCAACTACTAATGATTAACAACAAGTCTTCAGTCGTTTACAACCTCTGAAGGTTAAAACCATATCTTTAGTCATTTCAAACACCTGATGACTAACACCAAAACCTTCAGTTGTTTTCTTTTAGCCGTTTCATACCATACCTTATAAATACCTAACCCTAACTTCAGAGTTTTTCATTCTCACACAACCTAACATTCAAAAACTCTGAAACTTCCCTCCTCACATTAATGGCGACAATGCAGCTTAAACCACGCCATAACTGTGTAGCCTACCTCACTAAATCAGTTTTCTGGACCAAGTTTGTTGACGCCATTGATCTAATGGTCGATTCTCCTCACGAAACGGCCTTTCTTCTAAATCCCATCATACACGTCGAATCCCTAAACCAATTCTGGACAAACGTCACTATTCAAACTTGTCAGAATGATGCCAAGGTCATTCTCTAGTCGTTTGTCAACCAGAAGAAGGTGGTTGTCACTTCGGACATCATTCGCCAAACCCTAAATCTAAATGATGCCACCTTCGTCACTAAATATCCAAAGGGCACAACCAACCTATCTTTTGCTCATCATGGATACCAAGGTGACCTCCGTGCTTCCACAATCCTTAAGAAGCACTTCCATGACCATGAACGCCTAATATTTCACATGGTCAATGTCTGCCTTGCCCCCAAAACTTCTTCATGGGATCAAATGTCATCAAGGTGGCAGCAGGTATTGTATTCTATGCTTGAGCAACAAAATCTGAATTTTTCTGAAATAATCTTTTTGGAACTTAAAGATATGGCTATGAAACCTATGGCTAACCGATGGATATTATATCCAAGGTTCCTCATGGCCATTATAGAAATACAATTAAAAGTTGAGGGACTTGTTGCCCTAGGAGTCCTTCCTCTGGCTGTATTGCCTGAAGTATACTCCAGGCACAACTCAGACCAACACCTCAAAGAGGCTGCCGAGCTGCTAAAACCCATGCAGCGGGAACTCACAGCCTCCACTTCCAAATCCAAAGTCCCCACCAAACCCAAAACCAAAAAGCCGAAAAAGGCTACACAGGGAGATAAGTCCCCTGAGGATGCCCCTGCACCACCAATATAGGAAGTAACTACTGGAAGTAATCCCCCAGTAGTTACCACGACTCAACCAGCCACAACCGCTCAGGTATCCTCTCAACAGGATCCTGAAGCAACCAGTTCAGGGGCACCCACATTTCTAGAACCTTTCTCACTTGAGAAGGTTACCATTGAAGCGCACCACTCTCCCCAGGTGCAAACTGCTTCACCCCTATCTCCTAATGCAACCGCCCTACAAAGTCCAACACTTATAGTTGCTAAAGTGCTGACTCAGCTCAACACCCCACCCTCTCCCCAGGAACCTATCAGAACTAGGAAAACCACAACCAATAAGAGGGAGGATCCAAGTGTTGCTGAGAACCCACAGCACAGGGATTACAATGTTCTATCTCCCTACGTGAAACAGGAGATAAGAACATCTGGTGAGGCTGCCACTTTTCCTGATTCAGCACATGAACAGGATGAAGCTGGTATCATCTCTAAGTCCTCACTAGAGGAAACTACCGATGAAGGATCTCATCCTGAGGCAGGAAGTCCCCAGTTCCAAGACAAAGGGGCACATGTGACTACTGATCCACACTCAGCACATGTTCATCCTGATACAATCAGGAGGTCAGGTGATTCAGCTAATACTGATGATAACCTGAGCTTTTTCTATGATGTCTTAGCTCATAATACTATTCTTAAGGATGAGGTGAGTAGACTCAAAGAACTACTTGGCAAAATGACTCAAGAACCAAGTCCATCTCCTACCATTCACCCACAAATGGCACCTTCTCCTGAAGGTCTCCCACATACAGAGCCACTCCCACAAACTCAGCCACCAGCCTCTGCTTCTGGCACCATCTCTCAGGGACAGAACCCCCCTGAGCAAATGGTTGCTATCTTTAAATCTTCCTTGCCTCTCATCACTCCCATCATCACTGATATTGTGAATAAAACCCTTGATGAGAGGCTTTCCTCAGCCATACAACCCCTAGTGGATGATGTGTCAAAGAAACTTTTGGACATTCAAACCCCTGCAACCAATGCAACCAAAAAGGGGGAGTCTAAGTCAGTGAAAGTAATGAAGAGGAAGAAAGTTGAAGAGGAAAAAAAGAAAGAAAAAGAGAAAGAGGTGGAGAAGGAGGTAGAGACTGAGAAGGAGATGGTAAAGGAGATTAAGAAGGAGAGTGAGAAAGAGAAAGAGAAAGAAAAGGACTTTCATGTTACATATAAGAAGAAGAAGGGTGAAAATGAGAAAGAAAAGGAGCTAGCAGTCCTTGTTAAAGAAGCTGATGACCAACACAATAGGTCAATGGATAAAATCATTGATTAGCTGTTTAGGCAAGGCTTTAACACTGCTAAGCTAAATGCTGAAATAAGGAAGTTAGAGATTCAAGAGATCGAAAACCGATGGTTTGGCTATAGTGAACAAGAGAAGGAGAGATTAGAAGCTATGGCCAGATTCATTTCGAAGTATCTGGGGAGATCAGTCCTTGAAGTCAAATCATGGTCCAGGGACAACATCTTGGAAATAACCAACAAGATCTGTTCGTCTGATATATTCTCTAAAGGACTGATCATAGAAGCCCAAAATGAAGCTGGTGCTGGGAGAAGGACTGAACTAGGCAAACACTCCAAAGCCTCTCTCACTACAAAGATGCTAGAACAGCCTGTGCAATCTCCCACACCAAAACAACCCACATCACAACACATAAAACCAACTCCCTTACCCAAGAAACCAATAGCCAATGGTGCACCCAAGAAGAGGAAGATAAGGTTGTTGAGGCTTTTAGAAGAAGAAGAAGAAGAGGATGATGAAGAAGACAGTCTGCCCATTTTAGCTGTCATTACTATGCCAAAGGCCCAGAGTCAACCAACAACAATTACTCCTGCCTTCCAGATGCAAACTATGAAAGTCAAAATTGAGGAAGAGCAAATGCACAAACAGCATGATGAGGAGTTGTTGAGAAGGGTTGACAAAATTGAGGAGAGAGTAAGGATTTGGCCTGATCCCAAGGTGTCTCATAGAATTCATAAGAAAAACATTCCACAGAGATACAATGGCCAAGTAAAGAAGATCGTAGATGAATTGATCATGCTGGCCATTGTAGTATCACCCTGGGAAATCCTAAAAGACTTCAAGAAAGCCTATACAGCTAATCTGTCCCCATAAAAGATGCTAGAAAATAGAATGGTGAAAAGGGGCTAGTGTATCAGAGGCTTGAGGAAGTCAAAAAGAATGAGCTCCACTTGTTACTTGAGGGTAATCACCCTGATAAATTTGCTTATAGAGAAATAACAACAGTGGAGCTCAAGAATGGGAAACAGGTCAAATACCTATCTGAGTTCTATGGGCCTGAATTATTTTTTGAAGGAGAAGCTGAAGATGTTACCATGGAGGAACAAATAGTTCTCCTTGAGTCCTATGTGAGAGTGTCTTACAGACTCATAGTTGGGAAGTAGGTTTCATGGATGGGGTAACAACTCTATGTCCAGTTCCCCAAGACAGAGTTCCCATCCATCCTTTGCTAATCAGATCTTTGAAACCTCTTCCTAGGCCTGTGCTTACTTTGGTCATTTCTGAGCTGATCCAGAAAAAAAAGAAAACATTTCTGCCAAATAAGTGGGACTCAAATAAGCTTAAAGGTTTTGGATGCATTGGTTCAGGGGGAGTTTGTTGGACCAAAAGAACCAATGAGCCAGATCAGAAAAAACTTTAAGTCCCACAGAGATCATAACTGCTAAAGACTTCGTCAGCTGATGACAACAATCAAAAGACTTCATCATCTGAAGATCAAAGTAATAAAGACTTCATCAGTTGAAGATCAAAGTACTAAAGACTTCATCAGCTAAAGTACAAAGATTGAAGACAACATCTGAAGTATAAGTACTGAAGACAACATCTGAAGTAAAGTACTGAAGACAACATCTGAAGTACAAGTACTGAAGATAACATCTGAAGTACAAGTACTGAAGACAACATCTGAAGTACAAGTATCGAAGATGACATCTAAAGTACAAGTACCGAAGACAAAGACTGAAGACTTCTACTGAAGAATAAAGTCTGAAGATCAAGTCATCAGAGGTTGTCACAACAGTTGAAGAAGTATTCTTCAGTTGTTGTGATGGTTTCCTTTTAGTAGTTTTATTTTATAGTTTCAGTAGTTTTCAATCAGTAGTTTTCTTTATGTAAGACATCTAAAGAGCATGTTCTTCATACGTTGTTGCTTCAGTAGTTTTCTTTCAGTAGTTATAGTGTTAGTTTACACTTAGTTTTTGTAAGAAGATGTCAGCTGTTGTAAGACATCTTCAGTAGTTTAGTTTCTTTCAGTAGTTATTTGTAATAATGGTTAGATGTCACTATCAAGTGACATCAGCTCACGTCATCTTTCCCTATAAACGGAAAGATGACCTAATTGTAAACTTGCCGAAGCGTGTGTTGAATGATTATACACCTTTTTGCAGAAATATCTTCTCTCTCTATAACTGTACTGTTTCATTGCAATATTACTTGTGTTCTTTCTTGAATTTGTTCTAATTCTTATACTAATCCATTGCGAATTACAATCTAATTGATTAAACTAGATTTGAGATCCTTTCAATCTCCTCAGAAGTTAATTTCCTTTTCCCTTTATCACTCATAGACCTTTGTGACTCATGATGGAGAGAGCTTTGGCCTTCATTGCTTGGTGTAGCTCTAAGCTCCGACCAGAAAGAGGTTGAGATGCACCTTCACCAGCAGGTGTCTCATCAAGGTTTGAATATCTGTAGCAGTTGGTGGTGAGACAGGGCTCGCAAGTTCTACCACTGGGCCTTCAGTCAAGGTTTTCCCTTTGAAGCTAATCTCAGGGTCTGCCTCAACATCCAGTTGACCGATGGTATTGCCTGATTGCCTTTGTGTTCCTCTAAGGTTAAACTCTGCAGTGTTCCTATCTTGAACTTTTTGATGAATAAGAGTTCTTCTAGCAGTATCATACCTCTACACAAAAATTTGACTTATAGTTGGTCAGGATGATACAGCTCTTGGGATGCCTTTCTCAAATAGACTCCTAATAACTAAGTCTAACTGTCCACATCAATGTGAACTTGAGAAAGTTGCTGAGTATGCACAACTGCAAGTGAGGATGGTGAGTCCTTAGTGTCCATATTCCCTTAGGAAGTCCCAGGTTCTGTGATTGTATGCTTCCTCCCCCTTTTTGGTAGCATCACCCTCTTGCATAGGTGAGCTAGGAGTTAGGTCAATTACATCCATAGGTTTTTGTGTTCCTGGTTGAGCTCCTCTTAAGGGTCTCCCAGCTAGTTGTTCCTTGAGATGAGATATCTCAAGTAGCTGATCATTGATCCTGTGTTGCAAGGTAGTCACTTGAGATTCAAGATGACTAACCTTGGAGACGAAATAGGTGCATGTTTTTGATAGTTTTTGCACCCTTAGTCTCTAATTCCCCTCATCTTCATTACAAAAATCACTGGGGGGTGAGAGAATGAGACCAAGATCCTCTTCCTCATCACCAGCATGGTGTTCTTGGCTGCTGGATTTTCTCTGCTCAGTGACAGCTTCAGTTGAAGTGTCAATGGGCTGAGGTGCCATGGTTGAGATCTAAAAGATGTAATCAATTGCTGAAGTGAGAGCCTCTTCCATATGGATGTCCTGAACATGTTCAGAAGTATCCACCTCAGTGATAGGTGACTGATGTGGGCTAGACCTAGGTGACTCAGGAGCACTTATCTCCCTTTGAGGACTGGTGTAGTAGGAAGAGTCATGGTACTCACTGGCATCTAAGTCCTCGTCAATATAGAAGTCAAGGTTGGGAATTGGTTGGTTTAAATCCAAAGGCTAGGGATGGTAGCTGTCCCCTGAAGGTTGTTCACTTGAGTGTTAAGACTAAGAGTGAAGGCTTAAGGCAGTTAGGCTTGTGAGCTCATAAGGCTGAGCATGAGGAACCTCAGCACGGGTCCTTGAAGTGATGGGAGTGGCTTGCTCCTCTAGGGAAGTGGGAACTCCAGTGTCTACTTCCTCCTGTATAGGTGATTGTATGGGGGCCTGCACAAACTTAATAGCTTGTGCGGGGGTTCGTTTGTGTTTTCTTTGGTAGGTAAGGGTGATTTGTGGCTGTTTTGGTGGTTGGGATGTCGAAGGTGTGGGTTCAACACTAGCTTGTGTTGCTAGGTTGTCACCTTGAGCAATGAGCTCTAACATTTTTGGGACAAGGGCTGTGTCTACCCCTAAGAAGCCAATAGTTGGCTTCTTCAAGATTTTAAAGATGCTGGGCTTCATCTATCCCAATTTAAGATTGTTAACTGTTTCCCTCAACTGTGAGCCTAGTTCACAGTTGAGAATGCATTGAACATATCTAGGAAACATGTAATATTCTAAGGAGTCTAAGTTTGCTATCAGATTTGTATAGACAAATTGAGAATACCTTGTTTGTCCATATGATCGATTTTCAGTACAAATGAAGGTTTGAATCGTTCAATACTAGAAGTAACAATACACCCATTTATTTATATGAATAATAAAGACCAAAATGTATTCAAAGATGACCCATTAAGCAACAATACAACGAAATAAGATAAGCTCAATATATATCAATAAGAAACAGCTTACAAAAGGCACTTGCAACATAGATATTCGACTAGGGTTTTTTGCAAGGATTCCAAACAATGAACAAGACGATTTCTATATATAGCAGTCTTAGTTTCGCAGACAGTTTCGCTGACTGCGAAACTGTGCTGCCGAAACTATAGTTTCGCCCCGCAGAAACAACAGTTTCGTCGGGTAAACTAAACAGCTGACTGTGAGCGAAACTGTAGTTTTGCTCACAGTTTTGCTGGACTACAAAAAGTGACTAATATAACTAAACAACTTATAAAAGTATACTAACATTAATCATATTACATAGAAATATATACAAATACTAATCTAAGGTGAGTCCAACCTATACTTGATCTTCAATACTCCCCCTAGGTTGGATCTCACCCACTTTGCTTGTCTTGATGTCTCTATGCAGCTCCAGCTTCACCCGCTCCTACAGCTAATATATCTGTCTCAGCTCCTGCAGTCTTCTTTTGTTGAGCTTCAGTAACTGATCCACCTTGGTCACCTCCTACTTCATCAGCTCCTTTGGGACGAGCACTAGCTTGTGAAAATTGTGTTGTCAAGTCCTGGATTTCCAAGTTCAGATCATCATCAGCCCTTACTTTCTCTGCTAGCTCCTTTATTTCAGCCCTTACTCCTCTCACCTTGTTAGCCACCATCATGAACAGGCTTGCCTCCTTCCTCGTCTCCTCTCCTGCTCCTGCTTTGTTAGGACCATGTACGTATGGAGTACTAACTGATTCTTCGTTATACCAGATCAAATAGTGCGGAATCCTATTTGATTGGCGATCCAATCAGGGAAAACGTTAATCAGATCAAAACTAATGATTAGAAAACGTTAAGAATGAACTTGGAATGATCTAAAACGTTCTATGAAGTTGGAATGGACGAACTGGACGCTCTGGGTCGACTAGGGTTTCAAGTATTCGAAGTGTTCTATTTTTCCACGAATTAAGTGGTATTTATAGGTTACAGCTCTCATTCGTTCGACTGAGCCTTGCAACTGGCTCAGTCGTGCGACTGAGTCATATGATTGGTTCATTCGTACGAGTGAGTCAGTCTTATGACTCAACCGTGCGATTGACTCAATCACCTAGTTCAGCCGTGCGATTGGACCACTCGCATGGTCCAGTCGTGCGACTGAATCAGGATACTTAGTTAAACATATTCTTGAACCTTTAATGGTTCAGAACTATATCTAACAACTGAAAACCTATATAACATTGTCATATATGCGTGTACCAATAAATAACATAAATAGATATAACATTAAATAACCAACAAACATATATAGAAGAGATTTTCATTATATTGATCAACATTACATATGTGTAACAAGAAAGAAGTTCTATTACATTGAAGCCCACTAGACTAGAACTGGGGACATGTGTACCAACAAAAACTCCCCCTTGGACCTAGTTCTATCTAGACCTTGACTTCTTTCTTGAATTCTTCAAATCTCTTTAGTCTCTCCTCTTTGGAAACCCCAGCATGAATATCAAGTGCGAAGCATAAACGTATGACGTGTTGAAACTGAAGTGCTTGCATGATATCCTGAGTGTCAAAAAATAGTGGCCTCTTGTACAAGATGTAGACATCTGAAGCAGACATGTTGGTTAGCCACATAGGGTTGTATACCCTAATCGTCTCTATCATTCCTTCTTTGTTCAAAACTATGATGGCCTCACCAGTGCGCCAGTCATAGTACCACCATTTAAAATGGGGTGCAAAATCCTGTGGCATTTCTCTCAATGGAATACGCGACATTGTGCGCGAAGGATGCCATCTCAAAATCACATTTGGCCTTCCGGAGGTGGGGTCAACCTCGGTCTTATGAATCAACCTTTTGGCCTGTTGAGGATTAAAATTGACCCACCTTATAAGGTACTCCTTCTTCAGAGCCTTCTCGAACCATCCAGATATCTTCCCAGGGACAGCATATAGGAGGCTCAAGTTAGCTAGACTGTTTAGCTCCAAACCAGGGAGAGTTTTCAGATCGTGTGGGAATCTGAAATACTCTATTCCCTTCTCTCTCTTCACGGCATATACTTTGAGATCCTCAAAGTATGCCCAACTGATGATCTTGCCTGACACCTTCTGATGTTTCTTGACCTTGTAGAGCTTGGTGTAGGCGTTTGTCTTTGTAGGCGCTCTTTGCTTTTTCATTTCCACCAGGCAGGCTGCCCACTCAGCCTTTTTAGATGCAGATTAGCATCATCTGCCTGAGGATCCTCTTTTGTAGACTCTTTGGAAGCAGTCATTTTCCCAACCTTATCGAATGTACTTCTGTCAAATGCATCTCCCAGATCTGGTAGCACTTCGCCTTCGGCGTTAGTGTACTGGGGATAATGATCAGCAGTCACATCCTCTATCTCCACCTCATCGACATCCTGTAGTTCTTCATCACTGACTACGTCGACCTCGGGCGCATCCTTTTCCAGCTCATCAGGGTTTAGGCTGAATAGTTCGGCAATCTGCTCATCAGTTAGATCATGTATGATCTCGCCCTCTTTAGGTGTGTAACTAACAGAGCGATGTACGATTCCTTGAAAATCGAGAATCATTGTCAATTGAGTCTCGATTTGTCGAAGGGGTATCACATCGTGCTCGTCAGCCTGCTTGGATGAACCTGTATAATAATTTATCAAAACACAGTGCAGGTTAGTATACATTCAGTACATAACCAATGTTAATTTAACTTTTCATTCCTTTACTTTAAAAGCATATCAAATACGTGATGACAATGACAAAAGTTTAATAATCAATAAACATCTAATCCTGAACTTTGCCTTGAATCATCGCTGGATCTTCGGCAGAAGGGGAGGTAGGTGGAGCAGCAGTTGATGCTCCCTGGTCTTGTCTTTTCTTGGTTCGTTGCTCATGACTAGAATCAGCATCATGTGAAGCAGAATCATCATCATCATCATCATCTTGCCCCTCCTTGGCTTGATCATCACCACTATCGTCATCATCCTCTTCACTCTCATCATCCTTATCATCATCGTCATCACCATCATCACCTTCTCCTTCCTTTATCTTCAAGGGAGCAGTTTGGGACCCCTTCAGCTTCAGTAGAATCTTCTTGTTAGAAGACTCCAGCTCCTCAATCTTCTACGAAGATAGGACGTTGTGCTCCTGGAGTTGGGAGATCTGCACTGCTTGCTGAGAAATCTGCTCAGCTAGCTGAGAAATAAGCTGAGTTTGAGAGGTTGTTAGCTCCCTCACCTGTCGTATCTCTGCTGACTTTTCTTCATCAGCAGCAATGAGCTTAAGCATCACCCTGTTTAGGGTTGCTAGCTGCTCCTCCACAGAAAAGGATGGAAGATATGTACCGGTGGGGACTGAGGAAGGTCCCGTCTGGTGAGTGGTGGTGGTAGTGGTGGCTATAGTGAATATGGGTGGAGGTGCATGAGTAGTAGTGGTCACTGGTGGGATGGTGGTGGTGGGAGATGCTGTTGTAGTGGGTGGAGTAGTGGTATGTGGTGGTGTAGTGGTTTGGGTGGTTTAGGTGGTTTGAGTGGTTTGGGTAGTTTGGGTAGTGGTGGTGGAAGTGATAGGAGCAAAGGAGGTAGAGATAAGCGTGATCCTCCTGTGTTTGGGCTTCATCCCATGAGGACGAGCCATATGTTTCCTCCGCGTCCCCCTTGACACAGAGGCTCCCCCTTGGTTGCTGGGAGTGGCTGGGGTGTATGATGGATCAGCTAAAGAGCTCCCAGACTCTCCTAGGCGTCCACCAACCGCCCGTAATCCCTCCTCAGTGGCCACTACCCGACTTCCCACAGTCCGGGTTAGTGGCACCTCATCAGAATCCTCCTCCTCCTGCATGTGGAAATCGGGGTGGATTGGAGCTGGTTCAGGTCCTCCTTGACTATCTCCTCCCTGATCAGTACCGTGGTCATCATCGTCGGAATCATCGGAGGGTAGAGCCACCTGCTCTACATCAGAATCACTGTCCTCGTGGCGCCACTTCCGTTTTGCTGGCGCCACATAGTCATCCCTGGAAAGATGCCAAAATAACCGCCTGACAGGGGGTTTTACTTGCTTCCCCCTGTATACCTTCATCCTGCCCAAGGTGGTATCATCCATCACCTCGAGCACCACAGCATCATCCTTCTCCTTGGGCAGCATCGGGAGCTTCTGATCAATAATCATTTGCAAGAAGCGAGGGTACATGCAGAAGCCCTCTTTGCCCTTCACCTTTATGTTCTCCACGAGGTAAGTGAAGATCATCCGTGAAAAGCTGAATGGATGGTTCAGCAATAACGCAACATATGCGTTCTGCATCTTCTCAGATAGTTCATCGAAGCCTCCTTTCCTTGAGGCAATACATCTGAGCAGCACGTGGGCTAGATACTTGAACTGGGGGCATAGAATGCTCTTGTTGAGCATCCCTGAGTTGATGTCCCCAGTGTACTTGGCCCGTAGGAAACACCCTCGAAAAGTCAGCGGGTGTAGTCGAGTAGGACAATCACCATCAATTCCAAACTCGAGGACTGTCCTTAGATCCTCCTCTGTGATCTCTATAGCATTCCCGAGGATAGAGCTCCTGATATGATAGGGCTCGACTGATCTATCTACAGCAGCATTCTCCCAGAATGCCTGCTGTAAGGAGCGATACGGAGTGCAGGGTGTAGATATAGTCCTGAAGATCCTCGATCTCCGTAAGAATGAAATTATGCCTGCGAAATCCGCTGCATTCCTGGAGGTTAGATCCAGATGAGCACATATGTTGTGCTTCGTGCTTAAGATCCATCGACTTGCCATCTGTCACACAATGTAAGTAAACGTCAGTGCATGCAGAAGATAGCAAATTAAAGTCAATGAATTTTACACTTTGGTTAAGTCGGGCGACTGAGCAACCGAATGAACATAGTCGTGCGACTGAGTAAGACAACTGAGCTTTATAAGAGTGAATTGGTTCATACGTGCGACTAAGTCGAGCGAATGGACCTAGTCGTGCGACTGAACCATTCGTCCATATCAGTCGTGCATCTGAGACCAGTCGTTTTCTCAGTCGGGCGATTGGAGTTCATCAGTGTGTCCAGTCACCTACTCGACGGTTTGTCCATTCAAATTCGTGTTTTGAGCTATACTTGATGTTAAATGTTGGAATTTGGCTCATTACACTCAGAAACGACCGATTAAGCATATTTTAACTTTTTTTGAACGTTTAGGTTAGTTTTGATGGTCTATTTGGTAGTTGAGCTCTCGGTTACTGTTGGGTTAGAATTCGAGTGATTCTAGATGTCATTGATCGGTTTTATCGATGAAACACCCTGAATATTACCTGTATAAGCACAAATGAGTGTTAGAACACACAATCAGGAGGTAAATATGAATCAAATGAAATTTCGGCAGCGGTTCGTTAGGTCGTGTGTATAGAGGGGGCGATTTGGGTGAATGAGCGACTGATGCTGATTCGGCCTGTATTTATACTAGGTCAAATCCCAGTCGGGCGACTGAGCCTGGTCGCTTAGGTCAGTCGTGCGACTGAGCCTAGTCGTATAGGTCAGTCTCGCGACTGAGTCTCAGTCGTGCAATTAACCCAATCGTTCATCTCCCATCGGGCGATTGAGGTTCATCCAAACGACTGTTACAGTCGGTCTCCTCCAATTGTTCGATTGGATTCATTCGCACTGTCCATTCGCACGACTTTACTCAATCGTATGTTCCAATCGGACGACTGGATCATACTTCTGATTTAGTCGTGCGACTGACCATCCTTGAACCTTTTTAACCATCTTACCATACGACATTTAGTTCGATTTATTAGTAGATAAAACGTTATGAACAAGTTGATCATCTCAGATATGACCATTTTAATAAAAACAGTTTGATCACCTCAGATGTGATCCATTTATCCACCAGATCACCTCAGACGTGATCCATTTATCCACCTGATCACCTCAGACGTGATCCATTTATCCACCTGATCACCTCAGACGTGATCCTTTTAACCACCTGATCACCTCAGACGTGATCCTTTTAACCTTTCAGAAATAAGTTATTATTGATTAAACGTTAAGCTTAGTTTGTGACGTTTTCAACAATGAATAGCATAACATAGTCCGACTCTGACACACACAAGAACTAAAGTAAAACCATTAAACTAAGTAACAAAAAGGAAATATTTTTGTGATTTTTTTAGGGTTGGGTGGATAATCCTATTAGCATTAACATCATTTTCAAGACCGATTCAAATGAAACCATACAGGCATAAGCTAAATTACTTGGAACCTTTTATATTTATCGAAAAGAAAACTAACATATTTACATATCACAGTTTATCGCTCATCTGATACTTCTAAGTTCCATCTGGGAATCATGCTTGATATAATACATAACACACTTTGATTGTCAGCTTCAGTCAGTGCATTCATGACAATTGTCAGTATACTTGTCCACTTAAATCCATACACAGACTTTTGACATGCATTGATGATGAATTAAGTTATATTATTTCAATCAACATTTGTGGATCCCACGTTTATATGCTAATCAACATTCCTTAAAGGGCTTCCGAGCGGTCTATAGGTATTTTTACAAGAAGAGACTATTCTTAGACATTTCAAAGAG
Source organism: Flaveria linearis (assembly GCA_024085815.1). NCBI lineage: Eukaryota > Viridiplantae > Streptophyta > Magnoliopsida > Asterales > Asteraceae > Flaveria > Flaveria linearis. The sequence continues at coordinate 80,634,091 of CM044002.1, read as the reverse complement.
AAGCCAATCCTCATGTCTGTGCCATCGCACAGCAGAGAGGCGGCAAACAACAATGAATTCTAGAATATGTAGGTTATGCTTATCCTCAGGTCAGTGCCATCGCACAGCAGAGAGGCACACAACCTATCTCCTTGTTAGAGCATTTCTTATATTCTTTTGCACATAACGCACCAACACCATAAGTTATCAGCTTAATTGTGCTTGTATTCATTTTTTTCATGCTTTGCTCTTTTTGAGGTCATTTGCACACCTTTGGTGGCGTTTAATTGCTCGTTATCCCTTATCGGAAATAACTGATTGTGTTAACCAGTGATAAGATGGGAAACCACAGTTGATTGAACTGTTTAGTTTAGATTAATTTCACCAATGACGTCTACTTGTCTATTGTGTTGAATCTACCGACACATCGTATAGTGAACTAGCACCTTCCTAAATCAACTTTCTCCGTGTAATTACAGTAACACACAAGCGTACTATCATTTTCCCAATTTTGTTAGACTTAGAATCCTCTGACTTACAAATTCCTGTGATTTAATGAATGACAAAAATTAAAAATTGCAAAATCTTTTTGGTGTTCCAAGTAACTAGACGTCTGTGTACTATCATTTTCCGTTGTGTAGAATTACAGTTTTGTCTATTTTGCTTTTGCCTTTCAAATTACCTGCCCTTCCCCCTCTTTTTTTTGAGTAAATAAATACTGAATTTAACCTAATCGCCCCCTAAAATTCTAAAACAGAATTTTTTTTTGTTTTTTCTATTTTTATAACAGAATGAATTTAAAAAATAAAAGAAAACAAAATTAAATGAAAGACAGAAATAGTGTCGGGCTATGCATCTGTTTCTTCGGAGACAACATCACTTTTCTTTTTGACACCGTTGACCTCTAACAGATAGAAAAATCTGGGTTTATCAAACGGTTTGGTGTAGATGTCAGCGCGTTCAAAATCCGTGTTAATTTTGACCACATCAATTAAGTGTTTTTCATCGCAATCGCGTATGAAGTGATACTTTATGCCTATGTGTTTGGTCTTAGGATGTTGAACCGGATTTTTAGTGACTGCAATTGCAGCAGAATTATCAACAAAGATAGGAGTAGAAGTGAATTGCAAACCGTAGTCCCGCATTTGCTGTTGTATCCAAATGATTTGAGAGCAGCAGCTTGCGGCGGCAACATATTCAGCTTCAGAAGTAGATAGAGCAACGGATGTCTGCTTCTTCCACTGCCAAGTTACCAATCTTCTCCCACTTGTTAGGACCATGTACGTACGGAGTACTAACTGATTCTTCTTTATACCGGATCAAATAGTGCGGAATCCTATTTGATTGGCGATCCAATCAGGGAAAACGTTAATCAGATCAAACCTAACGATTAGAAAAAGTTAAGAATGAACTAGGAATGATCTGAAACATTCTATGAAGTTGGAATGGACGAACTGGACGCTCTGGATTGACTAGGGTTTCAAGTATTCGAAGTGTTTTTGGATTTTTATAACAGAAGGAAATTAAAAAATAAAAGAAAACAAAATTAAACGAAAGACAGAAATAGTGCCGGGCTATGCATCTGTTTCTTCGGAGATAACATCACTTTTCTTTTTGACACCGTTGACCTCTAACAGATAGAAAAATCTGGGTTTATCAAAAGGTTTGGTGTAGAGGTCAGCGCGTTGAAAATCCGTGTTAATTTTGACCACGTCAATTAAGTGTTTTTCATAGCAATCACGTATAAAGTGATACTTTATGCCTATGTGTTTGGTCTTAGGATGTTGAACAGGATTTTTAGTGACTGCAATTGCAGCAGAATTATCAACAAAGATAGGAGTAGAAGTGAATTGCAAACCGTAGTCCCGCATTTGCTGTTGTATCCAAATGATTTGAGAGCAGCAGCTTGCGGCGACAACTTATTCAGCTACACAAGTAGATAGAGCAACGGATGTCTACTTCTTGCACTGCCAAGTTACCAATCTTCTCCCAAAAAATTGACAACCTGCTGACGTAGACTTGTAATTCATTTTGCAGCCTCCGTAATCCGAGTCACTATACGCCGTTAGCTCAAAGTCGTCGTCATGAGGATACCACAACCCCAGTGTTGGAGTACCCTTCAGATAACGAAAAATTCTCCTCACCCCAATCAGATGATTTACTTTGGGTTTCGCTTGATATCAGGAACATAAAGATGTGGCATACATGATATCTGGGCGCGAGGCAATGAGGTACATAAGAGATCCGATCATTCCACGATACATGGTAGCATCCACCAAATCCCCATTCTCATCAGGAGCCACATCATGACTTGTGGCGAGAGGGGTACCGGCTGCAGTGACATTTTCCATATCAAAGCGACTAAGAATGTCACCGACATACTTAGTTTGATGCAGAAAGATGCCGGTAGGTGTTTGATCAACCTGTAATCCTAGGAAGAATTTCATTTCTCCCATGGCACTCATTTCAAACTCATCCTTCATCACAGATTCAAACTCTTTACATAACTTTTCGTTTCGTGAACCGAAGATTATGTCATCCACATAGATCTGTACCAAAAGCAACTCACCATCCTTCTCTTTGATGAACAATGTACAGTCAATCACACCCCTACGAAAGTCGTGTTTCAACAGATGGGTGGATAGCTTTTCATACCAAGCTCGAGGAGCCTGATGTAGCCCATACAGAGCCTTGTCTAACTCGTAGACTCTGTCGCGATGATAAGGATCTTCGAATCCTTCGGGTTGACTGACATATACCTCTTCACGGATTTCACCATGCAAGAAAGCACTCTTAACATCTAGTTGATAGACTTTGATCTTCATGTAAGAGGCGTAGGCTAAAAAGATGCGAATAGCTTCCATTCTAGCTACGGGAGCAAAGACTTCATTATAGTCGATTCCTTCAACTTGTCTGAAGCCCTGAACAACCAACCGTGCCTTGTTTCTGATAACAACACCCTGGTCATCCTTCTTGCACTTTAGTAGCCATTTGGTACCAATTACTTTGACTCCTTTGGGTCGGTCAATAAGAGTCCAAACTCCAAGTTTCTTGAACTGTAGCAACTCCTCTTGCATAGCATTGACCCAGGCTTCATCCTTAAGTGCATCACTTACGTGTTTGGGTTCAATTTGAGATACAAAACATCTGTAAGCTCCATCATTCACGTAGCCCTTTTCCATTACTTCAGCGTAATCAGCAGTGTACAATCGACTTCTAGTCTGCACGCCGGAGTGGAGATCACCAATGATAGCATCGGGCGGATGACTCGTACTGATCCTAGTCATGGGAGTTGTAGGAACGACAACTTCAGAGTCCATAGTTGTGACTGGAGGTTCAGTATCTGTATTTCCAGATGCGGGTGTAGCAGCTGAAGAGCTTCCTTCATGATCAACATTAGGTGATTGTACTGGTTTAGTTGCTTCTTCATCCTCTGATGAGTCCTCACTATCATCTTGATCGACTGAGGCAGATCCCCATGAACCACTTGCAGGAGTTGTGTTGCTAGTATCCAGATTCGATGAGTTTAGAACATCATGCATCATCTGGGTAGCAATATAATCATCTGAATCTGTCTGAGGAAGGTTGAATGATTTGAAAAATCCATCGTAGTCAAAGAATGACGATGGACCTTTTCCAGCAGGGGGGATAGTGAAACGTTGAACATCAACATTGCACCATACTTCTACCTGACCAGTAGAGTTGTTGTAATCTCGTTTGTCTGGTATACTGTATCCCAGAAAGATCCCCTGATCTGCCTTTTCATTGAACTTGCCTTCTTGAGTTTTCTTCAGAAGCGTACAAGGAGCACCGAAAGGTTCCAGATACTCCAGGTTAGGCTTACGCTTCTGTAGTAACTCATAGCAAGTCTTCCCGTGCCTCTTCACTACTGAAACACGATTAAGTGTGTAGCAGGCATTGGCTACAGCTTCGTTCCAGAACTGCACTGGCAGTTTTGAGTCTGCCAACATAGTCCTGGCGGTCTCGATCAGACTCCTGTTCTTTCGCTCAGCAACTCCATTCATCTGTGGCATGTATGCAGAGGTGAATTGATGAACAATTCCCTTTTCTTTGCAGAAAGCATCCATCTACTGATTCTTAAACTCGGTTCCATTATCTGAGCAAATCTTTCTCACCTTCAGTTTGTAAAGTGATTCCAGAGTGGTGACCAGCACTTTGAATGACTCAAAAGTTTCTGACTTTGCTTTCAGAAACATCACCCACGATAATCGTGAGTAGTCATCGGTGACTACGAAGCAGTACCAGTCTCCTGCGATACTTTTCATACTAACCGGACCGAATAGATCCATGTGCAGTAGCTCCAGGGGCATCTCGATAGAATTGACATTCTTGGTCTTGTGAGATTTCCTGGTTTGCTTTCCTTTCTTGCATGAGACATAGAAATCAGGAACCTTGAAGTTCTTCACAGGAACTCCATCAACTAGGTTGTTATGAATCAGATGATTCATCTTCCTATGATTAATGTGTCCCATTCTTCTGTGCCATGAAATGGAATCCTTCTCTGTTGCTTTGGATAAGAAACATTGAACAGTAGAAGAACTAGTAGAAGCATTAGACATATCTAGAACATACAAGTCATTATATCTAGATGCGGACATTAATACCTGCTCCTCTGGAATATCCATTTCTTTCTTCAAAATGTAACATTTACGATTATCAAACATGACTTTGAAGCCCTTGTCACAAATCTGAGACACAGAAAGTAGATTGTTTTCTAATTGCTTAACAAAGATGACTTTGTCAAACCTTACCTTTTCATTACCTACTTCTCCCTGAGCGGTAATATATCCTCCTTTGTTTCCAGCAAATGAAACGTGTCCCCCTTTAATTTGTTTGACATTGTAAAGGAGGGACCTAATTCCCGTCATGTGCCTGGAAGCTCCGCTATCTACGATCCATGTATTTGTAGACGCACTATAGCGAACAACCTGCACATAAGAGAAAATAATCAGTTAAGGAGGGGGACCCAACCCTTGACTGGCTTGGGTTTCCCAGAGGAATCAACCACCATGAATTCGACCCACTGTCCTTTATCAGTGGGTGGAATCTCAACTTTCAGATTATCCGTCCTTTCAGACACATCAGTCATTTTAGCTTTCCACAAACCATCCCTGTGAAAGGATTGTTTGTGGTAAACCTTAGATTGATTTACAGTTTGAGCATATGGTTTAGATTCAGAAACAGGTTTTGCCGCTGGTATCACAGACTTGTCAGTGACTTGTCTATGTTGCCGTTGGCGTGGAGGAGACGAAAATGACCTAGAAGGTGTCTTAGACCTAACAGGTGTTTTCGATCTAACCGGAGGCTTATATCGCTGTTTTGAATCTAGATTAACTTTGTTGTTCAGCTCAACCTTAATTCTTGGAGTCTGATAGCGAGGACAATTGGAAGAAATATGACCGTGCTGTCCACAAGTATAGCAGGACCTCCATTCACCAGGGCTAGGAGATCTCTTGTGGGGCGGTGGGTAAACTTCAGGTTCTTTCATTTTATTTTCACTTTTAAGACTTTCACCTACCTTGACAAATTTAACTTATTTAACATTGTGTGTGTTTTGTCTTGAAAGATGATGGGTTTCCTGTTTCACTGATTTAGATTGAGTGGTTTGGAAATCTTAGGTTGTGTGATAGTCGATTTTTGACCCAACCCAAGAGATGCTTGAACATTCTCTTCCACTCATTTGCCAGTGTTATGTGTGCTAGTTGTGCCTGATGTAGAAGCTGTCTGGTCAGGAACCGAAGGGGCAGAGTCAACTGCTGTATCCGGATCACTGACTAGAGGAGTTGTCACCACATGATCCTTTATGGGATTATCATTGATTGGACGTTGTTTGGTGTCTAACAAGGTCTCACGTGGTGGTGGCACAACTTTGTATCCCAATCCTTCCCCATTGTTGCGCTCTTTAACCAAGTTTTTCAAAATATGCGATGAGCTCGCAAGACTATGAAGTTTTTGTTTTAAAGACTCATTTTCAACTTGTAAAATTGCTTTATCTTTCTTAGTTTCTTCAATGGTCTTTAAGTAGAATTTAATATCATTTTCTTGGTTGAGGGCAACAACTTCAGTCTCCTTTAACTGTTTCTTTAAAGCTTCAACCTTTTCCTTATAGTTGTTCTCATTTTGTTTTAACACTTTGTTAGCCTCTGTGCATAATTTTAGGTCATTTACTATGTTATCATTGTGATCTAATAACCTAGCAAATTTTAAGTCAATGCTGTCCCTAAACTTTTCACAATCAACACAAGCATGTCTAGAAACGAGTTCGTCTTTTGATTCTACCTGTGCAGATGAGGACGTTCAAGCCATAAAAGCATTCTGAGACGCTGGTTGTGCTTCAGATTCAGCATACAGCTCATTTTTCACAATTTCATCAACAGCAGAAAACGTCACTTCCAGATCAGCAGTATCAATCTCAGCTGAGTTCTCCCCCTCACTCGCTGAGTCTTCATTTAAGTCTTCGACAGATGCTATGTTTGCTTCACTGTCAGACAGGAATAGGAAAGACCAATCCTGTCCTTCATCACCTTGAGCAACCATAGCCTTGGACTCACTGCCTGTTGGAACTGTCTTCTTATCCTTATCTTGCCTGTTGAATGACGAGAATGGATTTCCGTTCCCGGTCTTCTTAGGCTTTACACATTCCCTCTTAAAATGACCCTTTTCTCCACAGTTGAAGCACGTGATTTTGGACTTGTCAAACCCAAAGGTAGTATCTTTTGTAGCTCCGAGATTCTGTCCCGTTTTCTTCACAAACTTTTTAGCTCTACGTACGGCACTAGCAAGAGCCCACATGATATCCATACGTTCTAGCTCGTTCTCATCAACATGCTCGTAGTCTTCATCAGCTAGGTGGCAATTTCTAATCTTACCAGCCACTAACCCATCATAAGAGTGAACTACTGCAGCAAGTAGATCCATGTGTTCCTTTGTAACCTCCACAGTTACTTTTCCTAGATTTTCAGTCATCAACTTTGTAGATTGAGTAACTGTTGAACTTTGTAGAACCCCAGTTGCACCACGTGACTCACTAGCAGATGATGAGCCTTGATCAGTAGATGATGATGCATTTGAGACAAAAGCAGTTTGAAGAGGAGCGCTGGAGGATTTGGAAGAAGAGGTAGATGTGGGAGTAACATTGTTGAGTGTAGGGTCCTGTGCATAAGAACCCTTCTTTGCCTTATACTTATGTCTAACCTCTTCCTCTCGAGAACTGAGTTTTAGGATAAAGTCATTTATATCCAAAGTCTTGAGAACTGAGTTGTATCTCAAGGTGGAAATAAATGTATCCCATTTTTCTGGAAGACCATCAGCCAAGCTAGAGACCTTTTTTTTCTTTAGACGTGGTTACCCCATGAGTGTGAAGTTCACTCATCAGATAATAGAAACGGTCAATAATGTCGTCCAAGATCTCATTTCCAATAGCTGGAAAATTGTCAAACTCCTTTTTAAGTGCTTTGGCCTTCAAAGACTTCAAAGTTGAGCTCCCTTCATATCTTTTCTCGAGAGCTTTCCAGAACTTCTTACTTTGTTCTTGATCAGAATACTGATGAAAGATCTCTTTAGGAATAGACTAGGTGAGCATCGCGTAGGCTTTCTTTTTAGCATTATAGGCAGTCTTTTGAGCATCAGTCATTCCACTCAACGTTAATGGCAAACCATCAGCAACAACTGGCATAGTGTAACCAGTTTCAATAGCATTCCAGAGATTAGTGTCCACACCGTTGAGATGAATCTCAAACCTCTGCTTCCACTGCGGGAACTCATCAATAGACAGAAGCTTAGGTGGCTTATTGTGGTTACCAATCTCATTTTCTAGAAGGAGTAAGTTCTGGATCCTTGAGTCTTTCCCTGCTGAGAATGCGAAATTCTCGGAGTCCATGATGAATTTAACTTAAACTTGAAGAAAACACAGACAGAGTAGGCGACTGGGGAGCGACTGATATACAATCGTGCGATTGAACTTAGTCGTACGACTGTGCAGGCGACTGATACTAACAGCGTGCGATTGAAACTCAAACGGGCGACTGAACAGGCGATTATGACACTTGAGCGACTGAACAGAACGAATGACTCAACCGGGATCGAGCAAGCGAATTACTCAATCGGGCAATTGAAGTGAACGACTGGACTTCAGTCGTGCGATTGAGATAATCGAGCGACTGGGCCGGCGGAAAACAAGGTTTTTCACACACATTGACCTAAAACGCAAGTTTTTGCACCCTAGACGGCTGAAACTCGAAAAAGATTGATTTTTCAGAACATGCACACGTAAAGAATTGATTTTTTAGCAGAAAGAAAAGATCTTTTCGCTTAAAAACGTAGACTCTTTCACAAAAACGATTGAATCCACGAAGAATCAAGAGCCTATGCTCTGATACCACTTGTTAGGACCGTGTACGTACGGAGTACTAACTGATTCTTCGTTATACCGGATCAAATTGTGCGGAATCCTATATGATTGGCGATCCAATCAGGGAAAACGTTAATCAGATCAAACCTAACGATTAAAAAACGTTAAGAATGAACTAGGAATGATCTGAAACGTTCTATGAAGTTGGAATGGACGAACTGGACGCTCTGGGTCGACTAGGGTTTCAAGTATTCGAAAGTGTTCTATTTTTCCATGAATTAAGTGGTATTTATAGGTTACAGCTCTCATTCATACGACTGAGCCTTGCGACTGGCTCAGTCGTGCGACTGAGTCATACGATTGGTTCATTCATATGAGTGAGTCAGTCTTATGACTCAACCGTGCGATTGACTCAATCACCTAGTTCAGCCGTGCGATTGGACCACTCGCATGGTCCAGTCGTGCGACTGAATCAGGATACTTTGTTAAACACATTCTTGAACCTTTAATGGTTCAGAACTATATCTAACAACTGAAAACCTATATAACATTGTCATATATGCGTGTACTAATAAATAACGTAAATAGATATAACATTAAATAACCAACAAACATATATAGAAGAAATTTTCATTATATTGATCAACATTACATATGTGTAACAAGAAAGAAGTTCTATTACATTGAAGCCCACTAGACTAGAACTGGGGACATGTGTACCAACATGCTTTGATATGATTCTCACAGAGAACGAGCAAGTCTTCATCAGAGAATCCAAAAACCTCCATAGGATCAAAAAGTCTGTATTCTATATCACCCTTCACCCTTATCACTTCCTCCACCGTATTGTTATTATAAAACCACTTCTCGAATCCTTGTAGACATTGGGGGGAGGGACTAGCCAGCCTAACTCTATGCACAGTCTTTGGTGGCTTCACACTCTTGCATAGGTGAGCTAGGAGTTAGGTCAACTACATCCATAGGTTCTTGTGTTACTGGTTGAGCTCCTCTTAAGGGTCTCACAGCTAGTTGTTCCTTGAGATGAGATATCTCAGGTTGCTGATCATTGATCCTGTGTTGCAAGGTAGTCACTTGAGATTAAAGATGACTAACCTTGGAGACTAATTAGGTCCATGTTTTTGACAGTTTTTACACCCTTAGTCTCATATTCCCCTCATCTTCATCAAAAGAATCACTGGGGGATGAGAGGATGGGACCAAGGTCCTCTTTTTCATCACCAGCATAGTGTTCTTGGTTGCTGGATTTTCTCTGCTTAGTGACAGCTTCAGTTGAGGTGTCAATGGGCTGAGTTGCCATGGTTGAGGTCTAAATGATGTAATCACTTGCTGAACTGAGAGCCTCTTCCATATGGATATCCTGAACATGTTCAGAAGTATCCACCTCAGTGATAGGTGACTGATGTGGGCTAGACCTAGGTGACTCATGAGCACTCATCTCCCTTTGAGGAGTGGTGTAGTAGGAAGAGTCATGGTACTCACTAGCATCTATGTCCTCATCAGTATAGAAGTCAAGGTTGGGAATTGGTTGGTTTAAATCTAAAGGCTAGGGATGGTAGCTGTCCCCTGAAGGTTATTCACTTAAGTGTTGAGACTCAGAGTGAAGGCTTAAGGCAGTTGGGGTTGTGAGCTCATAAGGCTGAGCATGAGGAACCTCAGCACAGATGCTTGAAGTGATGGGAGTGGTTTGCTCCTCAGGGAAAGTGGGAGCTCCAGTGTCCACTTCCTCCTGTATAAGTGAGTGTATGGTGGCCTGCACAGACTCAATAGTTTGTGCAGCGGTTCATTTGTGTTTTATTTGGTAGGTAAGGGTGATTTGTGGCTGTTTTGGTGGTTGGGATGTAGAAGGTGTGGGTTCAATACTAGCTTGTGTTAGTAGGTTGTCACCATGAGCAATGAGCTCTAACATTTTTGGGACAAGGCTTGTGTCTACCCCTGAGAAGCCAACAGTTGGCTTCTTCAAGATTTTAAAGATGCCAAGCTTCATCTGTCCTAATTTAAGAATGTTAACAGTTTCCTTCAACTGTGAGCCCAGTTCACAGTTGAGAATGCATTGAACATATCTAGGAAACATGTAATATTCTAAGGAGTCTAAGTTTTCTATCAGATTTGTATAGACAAATTGAGAATACCTTGTTGGTTCATATGATCAATTTTCAGTACAAATGAAGGTTCGAATCGTTCAATACCAGAAGTAAAAATACACCCAATGATTTATATTAATAATAAAGACCAAAATGTATTCAAAGATGACCCATTAAGCAACAATACAATGAAATAAGATAAGCTCAATATATATCAATAAGAAACAGCTTACAAAAGGCACTTGCAACATGGATATTCGATTAGGGTTTTTGTAAGGATGCCAAACAATGAACAAGATGATTTCTATATATAGAAGTCTTAGTTTCGCAGACTGTTTCGCTGACTGCGAAACTGTGCTGCCGAAACTATAGTTTCGCCCGGTAGAAACAACAGTTTCGCCGGGTAAACTAAACAGCTGACTGTGAGCGAAACTGCAGTTTTGCTCATAGTTTTGCTAGACTACAAAAAAGTGACTAATTAAACTAAACATTTTACAAAAGTAATCTAACATTAATCCTATTACATAGAAATATATGTAAATACTAATCTAAGATGAGTCCAACCTATACTTGATCTTCAATACTCCTCCTAGGTTGGATCTTACCCACTTTGCTTGTCTTGATGTCTCTATTCAGCTCCAGCTTCCCCCGCTCCTGCACCTAACATATCTGTCTCAGCTCCTGCAGTCGTCTTTTATTAAGCTTCAGCAACTGATCCACCTTGGTCACCTCCTGCTTCATCAGCTCCTTCGGGATGAGCACTAGCTTGTGCAAATTGTGTTGTCAAGTCCTGGATTTCCAATTTCAGATCATCATCAGCCCTTACTGTCGCTGCTTGCTCCTTTATTTCAGCCCTTACTCCTCTCTCCTTGTTAGCCACCATCATGAACAGGCTTGCCTCCTTCCTCATCTCCTCTCCTGCTCCTACTTTGATATGATTCTCACAGAGAACGAGCAAGTCTTCATCAGAGAATCTAAAAACCTCTATAGGATCAAAAAGTTTGTATTCTATACCACCCTTCACCCTTATCATCGCTTTCCCCGTATTGTTATTATAAAACCACTTCTCGAATCCTTGTTGACGTTGGGGGGAGGAACTAGCCAGCCTAACTCTATGTACAGTGTTTGGTGGCTTCACACTCAGCATAATCCTACCCTTAGCTGTCACCCAATCCTTGTGTTTCTTAGACCTTTTCCTCTCTACCTTCATAAACCAAATGACTTGAAGTTGTCATTCAGTCCATTCTTAATTTCTTTCTCCAACAACTTCGCACTTTCACTCACATCAGCATCAATCAGAGGCAAAGCTGCCAACCTTCTTACATCCCATCTTGGCATGGTCTTGAAAGCCTTCCTTTTGTGCAAGTATGTGATGCCTCCCCCTCTCCTCTTGATCATGAACATCTTGAGGCTGGAGTTGTATTTCCATCTGATGATCTCTTTGTCGGCCTCCTTCTTGCTCAACCCTTCCATACTTTGGAATAGAGGAGTCAACTCTTCAGCCTCCTTCTCTTTCGTAAACCAGTCTTCCTTCTCCATCTCTATCACATCATTTACATCATCCCCTTTCTGAAACACATAAGTCAGAGGCCTTTCATCTACCTCACAGTATTCTTGTTCAGAGCTATAGTCTACCAACTGTTCATCATCTTCCTCCTCATCTACTAACCCCTTCTCAGCAGCTTTCTCAGTATCTTCAGACTGTTTGGCTATTTTCTCCTCTTCGGTAAAATCATCAAGGTTCATCCCCATATCCACAAACCCTGCCTTAATCACCTCCTATACATGCTCCACATGCTCACTCTATGTTCTCCTTTCTGATCCTCCTGTTTCTTCTACTCCTGCACCTGATGTACCCTCTCCTACCCTGGAAGAGGTACCCATATTCAGAAATGGGTACTTAGAAGTATCAGTCAAATCATCTAACTCATGTTGAGTTAGCTGATTGGGTAGGCCGGTAGTAGCTTTCAGCTCATTAACCTCCTCCAGCAGTCTCTTGATCAGTTTGTTTTGATCAATCAGTATCTTAGTCATTCCCTCCATCATCTCATCTTTTTGCTTCTCCCTTATCTTCTGATTAACCAGGTTAGTCTTATTCATACTCAATTCATTGGGGAGAGAAGTTTTGAGGTTCCAGATTACATCATCATCTAAACTTGACCTTTTTTCAGTTTGTGGGGGCTCAGTAAAGGTTTGATTTCTTTGTTTGGTTCGCCTCTCAGTTTTCCCAGCATCGGATTTCTTCTTTGCCCTCTTCTCCTTCTCCGCCCTGGCCTCAGACGCCATCTCATGAACCTCTTCTTCAAAAACATAATCTTTTTCAATGGCGTATCTCTTTCTCTTCTTTACAGCTGCACTCTGTTGCTGTCTCGTATCCTAAGCACGTTTGTCCTCAGACTCTATCACTTTCCTGATGTATGCCCAACACTCTAGAGTATACATATTCTCCCATAAGTGTGTAATCTTTCCACTGAAGTCGTGCCTGATTGCACAACAATCAACAAAGATACGTGTATTCATCAACACTAAACTCTTCACTTCTCCGTGTCTTGGAATGTTAGGGATTAGGTCGTTTATGATCATCTGAAAAATCAGGGATATAACAACCATTTGTCTTTCTTCAGTGCCATCACATTCTCAGCCATACATGCAAATATCAAACTGGCTATATTTGCCTTCTCTCCCCTACAACAAATCACCATTGCCTTTGCCCAATCTAGATTTAGCCCATCTGATCCATATTTACGATGATCTAAGCACATAATAAACACATGAGCTATGTATCTCCACTCCTTGGACAGAAAGGACTTTTTGATTTCCTTTCTAGTCCCAAAAGGAGGTCCCTCATATCCTATAGAGCGGAATGCACTAAACACCTCCTGATCAAATAGCTCAACCTCTTCTCCAGAGTCCTCTTCTAGCCTCAGTACTCTAGATATAACATCTTCAGTAATAATCAGCTCGTTCTCCAGTACTTTGGCTATGATCGTCTGTGAGTCTACCCTTGTATCATACTCAGTAGTATGCTAGAAATCTTGAATGTGCAGATCATATATGGTAGTGGAGTGGGAGATAGCGTATACAATCGGGGATCTTTGCAGCCACCGGATACAATCTCTAAACCCAGCTGCTTTTGGGTGAGTATCGTCTAATATGGCTGTAATATTGATCCTCCCAGCAAACTTGAGAGTAGCCATTTAAACTGAAAACCAAGTAGAACAAGTTAGAAAGATATATGCAAAATAATATAATAATAATAAAAAATATTCAAAGGTTTAGTTTCGCTAGCCGAAACTGTAGTTTCGCTGAAATTATTTTAGTTTCGGCAAGAGAAAGAAACAATTTAGGCCAAAACTAACAGTTTCGGCATGACGGAGTGGTAGATTCGACTGGCCGAAACTATACTTTCGGCACAGCGAAACTGATTTTCGTTTAGTGAAATTGTTAAGTTCGCTCGGACAGGATAACTCCACAGTTTTGCTAAAAGATGAAATACTTTCGTTCAGTTTCGCTGGACAATGGGTAGTTTCGCAGAATGAACTTCGAGACAACCCAACAGTCTCAATCATAATACTCCACAATGGAAGATAAAAACCTAAAAAGAATATGGTCCTGAGTTCGAAACTCACTTGCGACGGGAAATCAATGAAATACCATAACAAAACAACTCAAATGAGAAGATTTGCAGATAAAACCGATAAAAACCTAAAAAAAAACTTCAAAACTGCGAAAATGGGATCGCGGTTTCGTAGAGACACCTAAATAGTAAGTAGTTTCGCAGAGGAATCTACACTTTCGCTGGTTGTAGTTTCACCGAAGTTATATACTTTCGCTATAGCGAAACTATAGTTTCGTTGAACAAAATGAGCGAAAGAGCCAGGGCGAAATTGTCAGCAAAGTTGCAGTCTCGCCTGGCGAAGCTACAGTTTCGCATAGCGAAACTACCTGCGAAAGTATAATTTCACAGAAAACCCAAAATTAAAAAATTGAGTTTCATTTTAAAAAAATAAAAGAAAATAAAAGAAAATAAAAGAAACCAAAGACAAATAAACACAACTAGAGAGGAAAAGCAAAAGAAAAAAAAGACCCCACACGATCACACCAAATATCATATAGTTTTAGGAGAAGAAAGAAAAAATCTCAGAGAAGAACGAGAAGCTAAAGAGTCACAGTTCGGTGAGATTGCACATATACTTGTCCTTTTTAAGCCCATGCCTTCTTCTCTTCGACACGTAAACCATAGCTGTTGTTATCATGTTATCGGTTAGTTTAAAAGAAGACATAGAAAGACTCAGGGGCTGTTTGGCAGCCTCTTAATCAGCTTCTTAATGGTTCATATATCCCAATGGTTCAGTACATAATGGTTCAGACTATTTGTTTTGCGAGCAAATGCCTGAATGGTTAAGACATTTTCCCTTGAATGGGTAAGCATTATACTAATGCTGAATGGTTAAGAGGACTAATATTGAATGGTTAAGACCTCTGATCTGAATTGGTCAGACATTTGACTTTGAATATATAAGAAATATACTAGCGCTTAATAGTTCAGACCTCCTAATGATTTAGCACTTACTGGTTCAGACCTCTCATTGGTTCAGCACTTAATCATTCAGATATTATCAAACAGCCCCTCAGTCCCCACAGACATTTGGCAAAGAAACTTGTCCTGTCCTCATGATCTTTTGAACAAATAACACCTACTGATTGATTAATTCTTTTGACGTACAAAAAGGATCCCTTTATCAGAAGAAGCAAGATACAAATTGATAGTAGTTGATGAGAGCTCCAGGTCAGTACTCACGTATAACAGAGGAGATCATCAATTTGTATTGATGAACACTCCAGGTCAGTACTACCATACAACAGAGGAGTTCTTCAAATTGTGTCTATAAGAGCTCCAGGTCAGTACTATCATACAACAGAGGAGATCATCATGTTATGCCGATGAGAGCTCCAGGTCAGTACATCCGTACAGCAGAGGAGATCATCACTCCAGATCAGTACTACTATACAGCAGAGGAGATAAGCACAAACAGGACATAACAGTACATAGAGAAGCTTCTATGATACAAAGATGGATAAGAGTAAAGCTTTAGAGAACAGCTGGGTGTGTTTAGAGACAAGGATATATAAGACAAAATCAAACCAACACAGAAATGCCCTATTCTCAATCCTTTTTGAACGAAGACTTGAAACTTTATGAAGGCCAAATATGTCAAGGGATTATCCGAGTAATCATGCTTCTTATTCTTTTAGTTAAGCTACGGGAGTACTATCTACTTTGCTTTCGGGCTGAGCCTATCAAGCAAATCCCGACACGATATTGTTGACCTCCTTCATATCGTTTAGACATCTCAAAAGGGCATAAATTATGTAAAAGGAAACAAAAGAAGCGGTTATTTATAATTATTCTCCCCTGAAATTTCTACGACTATCAGGAAAAGAAATTTCTAAAAGCTATTAACATGCAAATTACTATTATAATTTTTTTATTAAATATGAAAGAATGGCGAAGGATGGTGGAGCAAAAGAAAAAGAAAGAAAGAGAGAAAAAGGAAGAAAGTTACGAAAGAAAAATAAACAATATAAACACATAATGTTTTGAGGAGAAACATGTTTAAAATGATATTAATCCCAGCATGGAAATCAATTCATAAAAATGAGGTTTATCGAAAGTTGTCGTGAAAAGATCTGCCTTTTGATTTTTTGTATCAATGGGAATAATATTAATGAAACCCTTTCCCTGAGCATCACGGATTGCTTGAATCCGTGTCTCGATGTGCTTGGTTCGGGAATGATGAATAGGATTGTTGGCAATGCTGATGGCTGCATCGTTGTCACAGAACAACGGGGTATGAAGAAAGTTGATCCCATTGTCCATAATCTGGTGCTGAATCCATAACACTTGAGAACAACAACTGGAGGCGACAATGTATTCTGCTTCTCCTGTAGAGAGAGAGAGAGACAATGGTCTGTTTCTTGCTTTGCCATGAAACCAGACAATTGCCTATGTTTTGACAGCCTGCAGTGACCGACTTTCTATTTAACCTGTAGCCATTGGAATCACTAGCAGAGTAAGCATGTATGTCAAAATTCCCACCATAAGGATACCAAAGTCCTAAACGAGAAGATCCCTTTAGATAACGAAAAAATTATTTGACAGCCTTTTCATGAGACTCTTTAGGAGCTGTCTGGTATCGAGCACAGTATCCTATAGCAAAGGTGATGTCAGGACGACATGCTGTAAGATACGTAAGGGAACCAATCATGGATCTGTAAAGATGAGGATCAACTGGTTTGCCATTCTCATCAGGACAGTAAAAGGAGTCATCTTAGAAGAAGGATCATCCATCTTGAATTTCTTCAACATTTCTTTAATATGCTTTTCTTGATGAATGAGAATTCCCTCTGGCTTTTGTTCAACTTGCAACCCGAGGAAAAAGCACATCTCTCCCACCATTCTCATTTCAAATCGGCTTTGCATAACCTCCTCAAACTCCTGACATAACTTTAGATTGGTGGAGCCAAAGATAATGTCATTGTCGTAGACTTGCACGATCAGCATCTCACCATCTACCTCCTTCTTAAATAAAGTCATGTAGATGGTGCCTTGAGAAAAACCATTTCATAAGAGATACTGTGTTGAAGTCTCATACCAGATTTGAGGTGCCTCATGAAGATAGTAAAGAGACTTATCAAGCTTGTATACTTTGTCTGGAAAATCTAGATCCTCAAAACCTGGTGGTTGACACAGATATATCTCTTCATCAATATCGCCATAGAGAAATGCACATTTCATATCCATCTGATAGACTTTGAATTGCTTGTGAGCAGCATGCACCAAAAATACTCTAATAGCTTCTAAATGGGTGACAGGTGCAAAGACTTCGATGTAGTCGATCCCTTCTTCTTGAGAAAAATCCTTGGACTACTAGTCTGGATCGACCAGAGTCCACACCTTGAGTTTGTTTCTTACCATGATGCCCCGGTCATCAGGTTTGTTCTTAAACACCCATTTTTTTCCAATGGGGCATTTGTTTGGTGGAAGATCGACCAGAGTCCACACCTTGAGTTTCCTAAACTGTTGCAGCTCCAATTGCATTGATTCAAACCAGCAAGGGTCCTAAAGAGCTGCATGAATGTTTTTAGGGACGATTTGTGATATAAAACAAGAGAATAAGCATACGTTTATCAAACCAGATTGACTCCGCATCCGAACTCCATCAGAGATAGATCCCATTATGTTATCATGTGGATGATCTTTCAAGGTTTTGAAATTGGTAGTCATGGGTGGGGTGTGAGTGGATGGTTGGCTAAGGGATTGTTGACGAGCAGTTAAAGGTGAAGAGGATAAAGGAGATGGTGAGGTAGAATGAATTGGGGGATGGGAAATCTCGGTTGGGATGTGTTACATGTAGGTGATTAGGGAAGAGATGTTGACACAGGTGGGGGTGGAAGATCAAATGAGGATAAGGAAGATGCAACATCAACTGATGTAGCATCATTTGCTGGAGTGATTGGAGGGATAGGAGGTTCGACTGGTAATGGAGTTGGAGGGTGTTGGACCAAAAGAACCAATGAACCAAGATCAGGAAAACCTCTAATGTTTCGCAGAACTCTTCTCTCTCTATGTTTATGCTTTTAATTGCAATATCTTTATGTTCTTGATATAACTGCTAATTAATGTGCTAAATCCGCTGCAAACATAATCTAATTGATCAACATGAGAGGCTGAGATCCTGTCAAATGGTATCAGAGCAGGTTAATCATTGATCGATATCACTATTGATCATTTGAAACTGCTCTTTTGATCTCTCAGTTTGATCGAATTAGCAATTTGCAAGAATTAGCCATAGAGAGTGAGTTTCTGCTGTTTCTGGCCAAAATCTTGAGGTCTTTCAGTGGTTTTGAGTCACATTTGTCTGGTTTAAACTTGTTTTTGACTAAAACCTGAGATGACAACACCAACTAATGATCCTCACAATACTGGTTCCGCAACCAAGCCTCCGATGCTGGTTAGGAACGAGTATAACATATGGCAAAGACGTATGCTACACCACTTGGCTGTCAACAGTGCTGGTTGTTGGAAGTCAGTGGTGCATGGGCCATACAAGCCTATGGCGAGCGTCCCAGAATCTAATGAACAGGTTCCGAAGAAACCTGAACAATATTCGGACGAAGATCTAAAGCTGTTCGAAATTGATGCTAGAGCCCATGGAATTTTAGCCATGGCCATTCCAAATGAGATATACTCAGGGCTCTTGCATCATGAGTCTGCTCATGACCTATGGGTTGCTCTAAAGGAACAATTTGGAGGAACTGATTCGGTCTTAGCAAACAATAGGGAAATCCTCGCCCAACAATATGAGACTTTCTCATATAGAAAGGGTGAGACTCTGACCCAGCAGTTTGAGCGGTTCTCTTGTTTGATCTCTGAGCTGAAGATGGTCAAACAAGAGTACACCAACAGCCAGATGAACAACAGGTTCCTCAGGTCACTTCCTGAGAGATGGGACACATATACCATTGTCCTACGCTCCAGTGCAGACCTGGAAACTCTATCTCTCACCCAACTTCATGGGAAGCTACTCACCTTTGAGAGAGAGGTAGAGCAAAAGAGGAAGTTGTCCTCTTCTGGCAAGCTCGCTGATGACTTTGTCCAAGGTAATGCTGCCTTGATAAGTCATGAGTCAGAATATGCTTTATCAGAAAGTTCTTATGATGAGCATATTGATTTCTCTACTAACTCAGAACAAGCTTTTGTTGGTGTTAGTAGTTCAGGAGGTGCTGGTGACAACCTGTGTTTTCTGATGGAGGACTTGAGGGGCATTCCAGATGATGATCTGGAAGAGATGGATATTTTGAACCAAATGGCAATGATAAATATCCGTTCTCAAAAGTTCTACAAGAGAACTGGAAGGAAATTCCCTGGACTCTCTGGCAAAACCAAAGTTGGTTTTGACAAGAGCAAGTTGAGGTGTCACAAGTGCCAAAGGCTTGGACACTTTGCAAGAGAGTGTAGATCATCTGGATCTAACTCATCTGCACCCTTTGTGACTTTTCCTAGCAATAGCTCATAGCACAGAGGGCAACCTTCTTCCAGTTCTACCCATCCATCTCAGACACAGGCACCACCTGCTTATTTTGTGCCACAGGGTCATATGCCATATCCTTACCCCTGTTACTACATGCATCAGCCTAGTCAAACTCAAGTACCCCCTGCTCAACCACCTCATGCTCTTCCTGAGCCTCAATCTTCCCAATCTCATCAACACACACAACCTCAACAACACAGCTTTTTCACCCCTGGTGCTGTTGACTGGGGTAGTCTACCAGAAGAGCTATCTGGTCAGGAACAACTACTGCAAGGTGCTGGTCAACATGGTGGTGACCAACCTTTTGGAAATCTTGCTCTGATGGCCCTTGATTCTGCTGAAGGGTCATCATCTAATGCCTCATCTCATGTATCCACTGAGGCAAAAGCCAAGCTTTGTTCAGAATCATGCATAGCAGCATTTGCTTCTATTAGAGACGCAAATGTAGCTTTAATAGATAAAAATCTTGAGCTTGAGCACACTATTTCCAAAAGAAAAGCTGATTTTGAGGCAACACTAAAAGATAAAAATGATGAGATTTACAAGCTTAAATGCCAAATCAAAGTTGATAAAGCTAGGGAAGATGTACTTCTAGAGAAGTACAAAGACCTCAAGGAAACTCTTGCAACCACCCAAGTTGAGTGTGATCGATTGGTGCAATCATGCAAGGGTTTTGAAATGCTTCTTAGTAAGCAAACAGCTTCCAATGTGAAGTTTGGCATTGGTTATAATCACACTGCTCCTCCCACAGATTTCACTTCAAGAGCAGAAGTTTAATCTAATGGGGAGAGCAATAACCAATCCTTCTCATCATGTGACCTACTATCCTCTGTATCAGCATCATCAGAGATAGATGTCAGCATTTACTCATGCCAAAACAAATCAGCTGATGCTACAACAGCTGATGGTTCAAATGCTGACTGTCACATGATCAAACGGCTGATCAACTCAGGTGTTGTCACTAGAAGTACTGAAGGTACTAGAGAGCAAGTGACAACATCTGAAGTTCAAACCTCTAATACTGTTAGAACTAAAGAGAAGAAAACTAACAGTAGGAAAGGTTTGAAGACAGCTAGAGAGGATACCAGGAAAGCAGGCACTAGGAAGAAAACTGCTAGTACTGATGACAAACAGCTGAGGAACAAGTCTTCAGCAGTTAAATCCTCTTCAGCTGATGATCAGCATAAGATGAAGAAAAAGCCATGTGAGATATGTGGCTTGTTCAATCATCTTACTGATGATTGTTGGTACAAAAGGGGTTCCAAACTCAAACAGAAGGAGAAAATTACTGAGAGCATCAATAAAATGAAGAATGAGTTTGAAACCAAGTTTGTACTGGCAACATTCAAGCCTGAAATCCCTAAGCCCAAAGATAAATTTAAGAAGGTAGGGATTACTCAGGCAACAGCTGAGGTTGCTCAGAAAAAGATGGTACAACATAGGAACTCATCATCAGCAAACTCCAATGTGTCTGAAGAGCTGAAGGCTTTATCACAAAATCAGACACAGTTGGTGATGATGGTTCAGCAACTAGTGGGAAGAGTCAACCACTTAGATGCTCCTATGTTGAAACCACAGAAAAGGAAGTCCAAGCCAAAGGGTTCCTCTTCTGTACCATCTTCTTCACCTCAAGCTGTCACACACAACACACCTGTTAGTGCTGACCTGTAGCTGAGAACAGACCCAAAACCAAGCAGGTTTGGGTCTCCAAGACTAACTAACACATGGCTGTGTTTGCAGGGTTCTTCAACATGCCATAGAAGCATCTGGTATGTAGACAGTGGAGGATCCATGCATATGACTGGAAGCAGCTCCCTTCTTAATGACTACTCTCAAGGAAAGAAGGGATTTGTTTCTTTTGGCAATGATGCAAAGGGTTACATCATCGGAAAAGGCTTTGTTTCCAATGGGGAAATAAGGTTTGATGATGTTAACCATGTGGAGAATCTCAAGTACAACCTCTTGAGTGTCAGTCAAATGTGTGACAAAGGCCATGTTGCCCTTTTCACAAGCCAGAACTGTAGGATTCTGTCATCCAAAGTTCTGAGTTTGATTGACAAGGCATTGGATGAACACACTCTCCTGAAGGCCAACAGGACAGGAAGCGTGTATGCCTTAGATCTTTCCAAAAAGATGGATCTAAAAGGCCATCCGTGTCTATTCTCCAAGGCATCTCCTCAAGAGTCTACACTATGGCATAGAAGGCTGGGTCATGTTAATTTCAAGAACATGAATCAGCTTATAAGCCATGGTCTAGTTAGAGGACTGCCTCCGAAGGAGTTCAAGTGTGAAGATGACTGCACTGCTTGCTTGAAAGGAAAACAACACAAAGTTTCATTCCCTTCAATAGAAGAACCAAAGTCCACTGCCTGCTTACAACTTTTGCACATGGATCTCTTTGGTCCTGTCAGGGTGATGACCATGGCAAAGAAGAAATAATGCCTGGTAATTGTGGATGATTACTCCAGGTTTGTATGGACTTTCTTCTTGCACTCCAAGGATGAAGCAACCAAGACAATAATGAACTTTGTGTTACTAGTAGAAAAGCAGTATTCCCTACAGGTCAAGTGCGTGAGGAGTGATAATGGCACAGAGTTTAGAAACCACACACTTGATGACTTCTACCTGTCCAAGGGAATTAGAAGGCAGTTCAGCATTCCTAGAACTCCTGAGCAGAATGGAGTGGTGGAGAGAAAGAACAGGACCCTCATTGAAGCAGCAAGGTCAATGTTGGCTGACTCAGGGTTGCCACTGACCTTTTGGGCTGAAGTTGTCAATACAGCTTGCTATGTACAGAATAGAGCCTTAGTAAATAAGAGGTTGATGAAGACTCCTTATGAAGTTCTTCATCATTTGGCCCCTCTTATTTCATTCTTTAGAGCCTTTGGGTGTCCATGTTTCATTCTCAACACTAGCAACCCACTCCAGAAGTTTGCTAGTAAGGTGGATGCAGGGTATTTTGTTGGTTATTCATTAACTTGCAAAGCATACAGAGTCTTTAACTGTAGAACCAAGGGGGTTGAAGAAACTCTGCATATTAAGTTCAATGAATCTCCAAAGGACAAGATTCCACAAAACCCTGTGGAGTTGTTTGATCTGGACATACTGCAATATGTTCCTTATCAACCTCCATCTGTTGAGCCTGTCAACAGATCTCCACCTGGTGGTACTGATGATGATGTAGTCAGTACTCACCTCTTCAGGATCAGTGACAACCTGCCTAAGTCCACTGAACCTGATGCTCCTGTAGCCTCAGCAGCTCCATCCACTACAAATGCTGATGAGATTTCTGCTTGCTCTACTTCATTTGAGCTGCCATCCTCTACATGGTTTCAGGAATCTCCATCACCATCTGTTGCTGCTGATGGGTCTACAAACACTTGCACAGATATCATAGTCTATCAAGAGCTCAAGAATCACCCCACTTCCCAAATAATTGGTGATATCCATGCTGGAGTTTCAACCAGGAATTAATTGTCCAATTTCTGCTTCTATGCTCTCTTCATCAGTCAGCAAGAGCCAAAGAACTATCATATTGCTTTAAGAGACAATGGATGGGTGGAAGCTATGCAGCTTGAGCTTCTTCAATTCAAGAAACAGCAAGTGTGGGAGCTTGTTCCATTACCCAAAGATAAGTGTGCTATAGGCACCAAGTGGGTATTCAGGAACAAAACAGATGAGAAGGGCCAAATTGTAAAGAACAAGGCCAGACTGGTTGTTCAAGGGTTTGCACAGGAGGAAGGCATCGATTATGATGAGACCTTTGCACCTGTGGCCAGACTAGAAGCAATCAGACTGTTCTTAGCCTATGCTGCCTTTCACAGTCTTAAGGTTTATCAAATGGATGTCAAAAGTGCATTCCTATATGGGAAAATAAAAGAAGAGGTTTATGTGTGTCAACCACCAGGCTTTGAGGACAATAAACATCCTGATTGGGTGTACAAGCTTGATAAGGCTCTTTATGGGCTGAAGCAAGCACCTAGAGCCTGGTATGAGACACTCTCAACCTTTCTTCTGGAGAATAAGTTCACTAGAGGCACCATTGATAAAACCTTATTCATCAAGACTGTGGGACAACATAAGCTCCTTGTTCAAATCTATGTAGATGATATCATCTTTGCATCCTCTGATCCAAAGTTGTGTGATGAATTTACAAAGCTTATGAAGCTAAGGTTTGAAATGAGTGCTATGGGAGAATTACAGTTCTTTCTAGGTTTGCAAATCAAACAACAGGATGATGGAATTTTCATTCATCAGTCCAAGTATTCTAAAGAGTTGTTAAATAAGTTTGATTTACAATCCTATAAGCCCTGTTCTACTCCCATGAGCAGCATCACACAACTAGATGTAGATCAGAAAGGTAAAGCGGTTGATGAAACCCTTTACAGATGTATGATTGGGTCCTTGATGTTCCTTACAGCTTCTAGACCAGACATCATGTTTTCAACATGTGCTTGTGCTAGATTTCAGGCTGCACCTAAAGAATCCCATTTGATTGCAGTCAAAAGGATCTTTAGATATCTGCAAGGTACCCAATCACTAGGACTTTGGTATTCAGCTGGACATTCTTGCAAATTAGTTGCTTTCTCTGATAGTGACTATGCAGGATGCAAAGTCACCAGAAAATCCACTTCTGGTGGTTGCCAATTCCTAGGCAATTGTTTAGTTTCTTGGCAGAGTAAGAAACAAACATCAATTGCCACATCCACTGCTGAAGCTGAGTATATTGCTGCTGCAAGCTTTACCTCTCAGATACTTTGGCTTCAGAACCAACTTCTGGATTATGGCATTACTGAGACTAAGACTCCATTATTAATGGATAGTGCTTCAGCTCTCTGTATTGTTAAGAATCCAGTCCAGCACTCTAGGACCAAACATATTGAGATCAGACATCATTTTATTAGGGATTGCTATGAGAAAGGTCTGATTGATCCCAAGTTTGTGCCTAGTGCTGATGAGCTTGCAGACATTTTCACTAAGCCTCTAGATAGTGCCACATTCCAAAATTTGGTACTAAGGCTTGGTATGCTGCAGCTTGATTGATTTGACCTTTGCTGATGCTTTTCTTCACAACTACTGAAGAGCAAAGGTCAAATACAAGTACTGATGAGTAATTTAGTCTTCAGCTCTTTCACAACTACTGAAGACTAAAATGACTCAAAGTACTGATGTACATTATTTATTGAAAACAACTGATGTAGTGAGGTGGATTACAACTACTGATGAATGATTTTCAAATAAATAAGTACTGAAGAACAAATTTTGCTCACAAGTACTGATGTGTAATCTGACACAAGTACTGAAGACAAAATTTGTTCACCAGCTCTGAAGAATTTAATCAGCACTTGTGAACATCTGATCACAAGAGCTGAAGGTTAAAACCACGTCATCAGTCGTTACAACAACTGATAACTAACACCAAAACCTTCAGTAGTTTTCTTTCAACCTTTGCCCTACCCTATAAATACCCTACCTTCAGAGCATTTACTCCACTTGCCCTAATCTTTCAAAAACCTCTGAAATTCCCATACACCATTAATGGCGACCATGCAACTGAAACCTCGACACAACTGTGTCGCCCATCTCACCAAATCGCCAGTATGGCCTAAGTTTCACAATGCCGTCGACCTGATGACAGATTCTCCATACCAAACGGCATTCCTCATCAACCCCACTATATACCCCGACTCCTTGATGGAGTTTTGGACAAACATAACCGTCCAAACCGGAGAGTAGGATGGCGAGGTCTCTCTCCGGTCCTCCATCAACAGCCACCCCGTGGTTATCACTCCAGCTGCCATACGCCAAACCCTAAAGCTGGAGGATGCCTCCTACACAACCTCCTACCCCAAAGGTACCCTGGATCTCTCATTCACATCCAACGACTACCAGGGTAACCTCTCAGCCTCCACCTTGTTGAAGAAACACTTCCCTGACCCTCAACGACTGATCTTCCACATGGTGAACGTGTGTCTGGCTCCCAAAACCTCTTCGTGGGACCAGATGTCAACAAGGTGGCAACAGGTATTGTATTTTATCCTTGAGAAACAACCTCTAAATTTTACTGATATTTTATTTTTGGAACTCAAGGACATGGCCACAAAACCTTTTTCTAACCGTTGGAACTTGTATCCGCGGTTCATAATGGCCATGATCGAAACCAGCTTCAGGCTGAGGGACTAGTTGGCACTGGGGTCCCTGCCATGGCTGTTTTAGCCGAGGTATACTCCAGGCACAACTCTGACCACACTCTCACGCAGCAGGAACCCACATCCTCCACCTCCAAATCAAAGGTCCCCACCAAGCCAAAAGCCAAAAAGAAGCCTACAAAGGCTACTCAGGGAGATGAGTCCCCTGAGGATGCCCCTGCAACACAAACGCAAGATGTGCCTGCTAGTTCGATTCTCCCAGTAGGTACCACGACTCCACCCACAACAACCGCACATGCTTCCTCTCAACAGGAGCCTGTTGCAACCAACATTGGGGCAGCCACATTACTGGGGTCTTTCTCACTTGAGAAGACTGCCATTGAAGAGCACAGTCCTCCCCCTGTGCACACTGCTTCGAGCCCATCTACTGATGAGACCGCCCCACAAAGCCCAACATAGGCAATAGCCAAAGTGCTGACCCATCTGAGCACTCCACCCTCTCCCTAGAAACCTATTACACCTGGGGAGACTCCAACCGAAGAGGGGTGGAGACAAGTGCCGGTGGGAGCCCACAGCACAGAGAATCAGTCCAATCTCCCAGTGTGGCTCGGGAGATAGGACAATCTGGTGAGTCTGCCACTTCCCCTGCATCAACATCTGAGCAGGGTGCAGCTGGTAACATCACTAAGACCTCACCAGAGGCAATGGCCGATGATGGATCCAATCCGGAGGCTAGAAGTCCCCAGTACCATGAACAAGGGGCACCTGTCATTACTGAGCCACACTCCGGACATGTACATCCTGACAATGTCAGGAGGTCAGGTGATTCAGCTCATGCTGATGATGACCTGAGCTTCTTCTACGATGTAGTAGCTCAAAACACTATCCTAGAGGATGAGATAAGCAGACTCAAAGAGCTGCTTGCTCAGATGACTCAGGATAGAAGTCCATCTGCCACCACTACCCAACAGATGGCACCTTCACCCGAAGGTCTCACAAACACTGAGCCAATCCCACAAACTCGGCCACCAGCCCCTGCTTCTGGCACTAGCTCTCAGGGTCAGAACCCCCCTGAGCAGCTGGATGCTATCCTCCAGAAATCCCTACCTCTCATCACACCCATACTTAAAGACATAGTCATTCAGACCCTTGATGAGAGGCTTCCCACATACATACAACCCATGGTGGAGGTTGCCATTTCTAAGTCACTAGCTGATAGTCAACCCCCAACCAATGCACCCAAAAAGGGGGAGACATCAGTGCAAGTCAAGAGGAAGAGGGGTGAGGAGGAGAAAGAGGCAGAGAAAGAGGTGGTGGTAGAGAGGGAGTTGGTTGAGGAGACTAGGAAGGTGAGGGAGAAAGGGAAGAGGAAAGAGAGGGAGGTAGAGCCAATAGAAGTGGCTGAAATCCAAAAGGATTTCAGTGTCACTGATAAGAATAGGGGAGAGGGAGAGAAACTGGATTCTGATCTAGCAGCTCTTGTCAAGGAGGCTGAAGCTGAACACAACAAATCAATGGATTCTGCCATTGATCAGCTGTTCAGGCAAGGCTTTGACAAGGACACTGCCTTGCTAGATCAGGAGCTCAGGAGGATGGAAATCAAGGAGATAGAATACCGATGGTCTACTTATAGCCAAGAGGACCAAAAGAGACTTGAGGCTATAAGTAGATTCATTTCGAAGTATTTGGGCAGACCAGTCCTTTACATCAAAGCATGGACCAGGGACAGGATCTTGGCTATAGCCACCAAGATCTGTTCAGCTGGAGACTTCACAAAGGGACTGGTTGCTGAGGCCCTCTCCGAAGCCGGTGCTGGGAACATGACACTTCTAGCAAAACAGACTAAACCGTCTCTCATATCTAGATTGCTAGAAGTGCCTGCCAAAGTTCCCACACCAACCACCAAACCACAACCCACAAAACCAACCCCTTCACCACCAAAACCCGCAGCCAATGATCCACCCTTGAAGAAGAAGAGAAGGGTGCTGAGGCTGCAAGATGAAGAAGAGGAGGATGAGGAGGATAGCCTGCCACTTTCAGCAGTTATACCTCTACCCAAAGCCAAACCACAAACCATCACTCCCACCTCACAGCAGGACACTGTGAGGGTAAAGTTAGAAGAGGAGGAGCAGCAAAAGCGACATGATGAGGAAATGCTGAAAAGCATTGACAAATGTTATGCTGCTTCGACCTCTATAATAAACATGCAGAAAGAAGCTCTGAGACTATTCACCTTGAAACAAAGCTATCAATATGAAAGGGAAAAGGTGAGAACTTGGCCTGACCCAAGGGTGTCTCACAGGATAGTCAAAAAGGACATGCCTGTGAGATACAAGAGCCAACTAAAGAGAATCGTAGATGAAGTGATCTCTGTGGCTCTTGTAATAACACCCTGGGAAATAGTAGAGGAATTCGAGAAAGCTATAGAGCCGGCCAATCACCCTTTTCAATGCTAGATAATAGGGTGGTTAGGAAGGGTCTGGTCTATAAGAGGCTTGAGAATTTCCATAGGGATGAGCTCAACCTGTTGTTGGAGGGTAAACATCCTGATGAGTTTGCATACAGGCAAACCACAACACTTGAGCTCAAAAATGGAAGACAGGTCAAGTTCATCTCAGAGCTGTACGGTCGGGAGGGATTGTTTGATGGTGTGCCTGAAGACCTGTCCAAAGAAGAACAAATGATCTTTCTTCAGGCCTACACCCGATAAGATTCCTGTCGATCAACATATAATGACTCTTGAACAATACGTGTTCTCTTGTTATATACCCGATAAGCCTTTTGTGAAGAAGAATAACCGACAAAATAACATTCATCAGATACGACACCAAATTTTGTCTTCTGCGCCTGAGTGTTCAATAAAGTGCACGAGCAACCGAATGGTCGAAAGAAGTCAATCAAAGGCTTTCTCTTATGAAATAGTTCATACAGGGTCTTCATCTTATCCTTGACTATCAACACCCTGTTGAGAACATATGAAGCATAATTCACCACCTCAGCCCAAAAGATGATGGGTAAGGAGGATTCTATTAGCATTGTACGAGCAGCTTCAATGAGGGTGCGATTCTTTCATTCAGCCATACCATCCTATTGAGGGGTCCTCGTAGCAGTGTATTGTCTTAAAATTCCCTTGGTAGCATAGAAAGAATCAAAGATCTGATTCCTATATTCAGTACCGTTGTCACTTCGATCGCCATAACCATCTTCTTACTTATCGTTTCAATCGAAAGCATTAACTTCTAAAGCTCCTCAACAGTCTTGTGGGCATGAAATCTCACCCAAGAGTATCTGCGATAATCATCTGTAATCACAAGACAGATGATTTCTTAGCAATAGATTTAACGCTGATTGGGCCAAACAGATCAGTATGCAATAACTCGAGGGGATTGGATATGCTATTTTCAATTTTAGGTTTATGAGGTTTCTTATGTTGTTTTCCCTTTGCGCATGCCATGCATTTTTCTACCACAGAAAAGTCTTTTAAAGGTAATCCCCTAACAAGATTGTTTTTGACTAATTTGTTTTTATTTTATAAATTAACATGACCCAATCTGCGATGCCATAGGAAAGACTCAGAGTTGAAAGCTTTAGACAAAAGACAGGTGACAGTGGATGTTGAATCCTTTGAACTCATATCAAGAAGATATGTATTATGTTTCCTTGGAGCCTGCATTAGTACCGTATTGTCTGGAATATCAATCTCAGATTTGAAAAAGAGACATTTATTGGACTTGAGTAAGACCGGAATACTTTTATCACAAATCTGAGAGATGCTCGACAAATTGAATGCAAGCTCTGGTACGTAGTTGACTTTCTCTAAGGTAAGAGAGCCATTGGAAGCTTCTCCTTGACCGATCATTTTCCCTCCTTTCTTGTCACCGGCGAATGCAACGAAACCTCCATTGATTATTCAATAGTTAGTCCATATATCTTTAAGTCCCGTCATGTGTCTAAAGCATCCACTATCGACATGCCATACACTATTTACAACTTTAGTGGACGACTCCTGCACGAATATCATAAAAAGTTAACCAGGTGAAACAGGAACCCAAGTTTGAACAACTTTTGGTTTGGGAGAAATAGATTTTTTACAAAAGAAATTATTAACTAATTGAGTTAATCTATTCCTAACAGAATTTCTATTAGCATGTCTATGATGAAGCAAACGACAGTGCTTAACAACATGATCATCTTTACCACATCGAAAACAGTGTGGCTTTCATCTAGGTCTATTATGTAATGAGGTTGGGATTTTATCAATACATATTTCCTTATCACATTCAGATAATCTAGAATCAACATCAGTGTATGTCTCATATATGTCAATAGAACAGTTTTTATTTGAAAAAGAATGATTATTTACAAAAGAAGATGAGATGTCATCTGAAATACATGTGGTACTAGTACCACTTGTACTTGCCTCAGATGAAGACGTAACCCTATCATGAGACACAAAAATTTTGGCTGCTGTAAAAGATGGAATAGGGTGAGAAAAGAATTTTTTGAAAGAATTAATTTAAATTTTCTCATCACTCTTCATAGTGATATCAGTCACAAGCTCAACACAATCAAAAGATGTAGCGACATCACAATCCATAGAATTTAAAAAGGAAACAGAAACATCACTAGAACATGAAGAAATAGAGTCTTTTACAACATTACTAGAGACAAAAACAAAATTTAAACTAGATTTAGGATGGGGAACATGCATAGGTGAATAACAGTAAGTACTAGGAGGAGGATAAACCTTAGCATTTTCATATCCCAGACCTGTTTTAATCCTAGCCCCCCATTGAGATTTACATAAATCGTCATGTTTCATTCCCGATGTAGTCCATGTATCAAGTTTTGACTGAAGCTTGCTTGTCTCAAACTCAGCAAGAGCAACCCTTCTAGTCAAATTAAAAAATAAAAAAATTTATTATAATAAATTTTCATTTCAATATTCATTTAGGTCTTCCATATTATGCTATTACAATGTTATCATTTTTCATGCATTTCACAGAAAATACGCTCAAACAAACATGGGTTTACTTGTTTTCATACACAGATAAACACCAGTTTATTTTGTTAAAATGATATGATCTAATTAGAAATGTCGAGATTGTGGTTGTGAATGTGTTTTAAATTTTTGTTGTAAGTGATGGCCGATCATCAGTTGATCAATGTACCTGATCAGAAAACTTGTCCCTCAAGTTTGCAGAAGATACCGAGATAGGAATCCTCCTACATCTTCTGAAGCACTCGAGATTAGAGATTTAGGAAAGTTGTTCTAATATCTTCATAAAGGATGCCCTGGAAAAGGGAGAGCACATAAATAGGGGGAGCTTATGAGATGAATAATCTTTTCATCAGATTCCAAAAGCTTCAATTTGAAGATCTTTCTATAGTTGACTTCTCGGGTCTGAATTCGTATGCAGACGTTGATAATGATAGACTAAGGGGGAGTATTATTGGAGCCGTACAAGATAGTCTATATTATCAATATAGTCAAAGTCAACAAAGTCAACGTCTCAGTCAAAGTCAACAGAAAAGTCAAACGTCAAGTTCTAGATGAAGAACCGAGTGAAGATGTTGAAGATATATTGTGTTTGATACTTTATTGTATTAAATATATTTTGTGTGAACAAAATATATTTTATCTTGTTTTAGTCTTGTTTTAGTCAAGTTGAATAGTCAAGGGCGCTAAATGTAAATAATGAAAGTTAGTCTAGACTATAAATAGGTTAATTGTAATTAGGATTGGTTAATGGTTGAATGACCAATTTATTAAGGGATTTACTTGTAAAATATATCATTTGCAATCTATTGAAGATCAAAGGGGATTTTATTATGTTTATCATATTTTGATCAATAATCTTCATGATTTGATTCAAGTGTGTTCAACCTGGGCCAACATACCTGAACTTGACCCCTGAATCATTCCACGTACTATGAAGGAGAGATCTTCAGGAATCTGGTCCCACCCTCCATGCTTATTGGACAAGCTGTGGATGACCACATGAAGTAGGTACTTCCACTTAGATGAGACCTTCCCTTTCCTAAAGGTCTTTACAGAGAAATCTCCTTCATAGCCCATCTGCTCAAAGGAATGATTTATAGCTTCCTAGGGAAGAACACCTCACCTTCTTCATCATCCAGCTGAAGATGAGTGTTGATGATGGCCGGAGTGATGAAAACTCTTCTCCCCTGCACTGTGGCAGACAGTGCCTTCTCCCCATCCATAATGACCTCTTGGCAGGTCTTCCAGAATTCAAGCAAATGATCCTCATAGAGAGGAGGATCAGTGGTAAGGGAGGTGAAGTAGTTAGATAAAGCCAAGAATTAGCATACCTCTAAGAAATAGGGATCTTTCTTAGAGTTTAATAGTGCAACCTGATTGTGTTGCCTGTGTAACTGCATAGAAAAATCTAGGTCATTTCGTCGGTCAAGGTTGGCCATTTTGAGTAATCTTAAATGTGAAGGAAGGATGAACGAAGGTGGTTTCAGATAGAAATGTAGAATTTAGGTTTGTAGAGAAGATGAAGATGATGAAAAGAGGGGTAATCGACAAGGTTTATGTGTGAAAAGGATTTGAGCAAAGTTAATGAAAGAGGATAAACTTTGAAATCCAGAAGGCGGTCCCACCTCTAAAAAAGTAGTTTGCTTTTTGCTCAAAAAGTTGTTTTCTTGGAATTTGAAAATCTTCCGAAGGTAAATTGTCTTCGGAAGTTTTAATAAAAAAGCTTCCGAAGCCAAAATGACTTCGGAAGAATTTCTCAAAGAGTTTTGACAAATTTGCTTCGGAAGAGAATTTTAAACTTGGATGCTTTGTTCAGCAAAACAAAGCTTCCGAGTGTTAATTTCCTTTGGAAGAAAAATGGTCCTTAAAACATATAAGTGCCTAAGAGAGTATTAAGCTTTGGAAGATATTTCAGAAATTTCTTCCGAATATAAATTTTACTTAGACAGTTATTTGTCTTGAAGGTATATTTTCTTCCGAAGATAAAATCATATCTTTTGAAGAATCAGGATTTGTCAAAAATCTAAGAAAAACTCTTCAAAAAGTTTTTATCCATAGAAAACATGTGCTTATGAAGGTGATTGACTAGACAACTTAGGACACGCATATTTTAAGAAATAAAATGAATTAGTTTTAAGAAAAAAACTACTCAATGTTAATCATCCCAATAGCTGATATAAGATACTTAAATCTCTGTTCATCAAATGGTTTTGTGAACAGATCAGCGTATTGTTCATTTGCGTTAACTTTAACTATTAATCCCTTTTCAAAGTAATCTCTAATTAAATGATACCTGATGTTTATGTGTTTTGTCCTTGAGTGCTGTATAGGATTCTTTATGATAGAGATAGACTGTTGTTGTTTATATGAATGCGAGTCTCCTTGAAGTTGAAACCATAGTCAAGCATTTGATTCTGAATCCAAAGCACTTGAGCACAGCAGCTTGCAGCAGCAATGTGTTTAGCTTCAGCAGTTGATGTAGAGACACAGGATTGTTTCTTGCATTGCCATGAGACAACCCTTCCACCAAGGAACTGACATCCCCCAGATGAGGACTTTGCAGTCATATTGCAACCACCATAATCACT
The DNA here is from genome assembly GCA_024085815.1 of Flaveria linearis. Classification (NCBI taxonomy): domain Eukaryota; kingdom Viridiplantae; phylum Streptophyta; class Magnoliopsida; order Asterales; family Asteraceae; genus Flaveria; species Flaveria linearis. The sequence continues at coordinate 80,600,806 of CM044002.1, read as the reverse complement.
ATCTATATATGCATACAGATCAAAGTCAAAATTCTTGGGATACCACAGACCAAATGTTGATGCACCTTTGAGGTATCTTAGAATTCTCTTGACAGTGATGAGGTGAGACATCTTAGGGTTGGCTTGATATCTTGCACAAATGCATGTGGCAAACCTGATATCAGGCCTGCTAGCTGTAAGATACATAACAGACACAATCATAGCCCTACAAAGGTTTTCATCCATACACTCCCCCTTAAGATCAGGCACAAAGGAGTGGTTTCTTGCTATGGGTGTCTTAGCAATCTTACAATCAGTCATGTTAAATCTTTTGAGTATGTCCTGAACATACTTTGACTGACTTATGAAGATTCCATCTACAACTTGCTTCACTTGAATTCCCATAATGAAATTGAGTTCCCCCATAGCACTCATTTCAAATCTATCCTTCATCAGCTTCTCAAAGTCTTTGCAGAGCCTTGGATTAGTTGAACCCAAGATGATGTCATCTACATATACTTTAACTAGCAGCAAGTCATTTTCCAATCCTTTGATGAAGAGAGTTCCATCTATAGTACCCCTTCTGTATCCATGCTTGCAGAGATACTAAGATAGTGTCTCATACCACTTTTTTGGTGCTTGGTGTAACCCATAGAGAGCCTTTTCAAGCTTGCAGACATAATCAAGATGATCAGGATCTACAAAACCAGGTGGTTGTTTAACATACACCTCTTTATCATTCACCCCATACAGAAAAGCACACTTGACATCAAGTTGATAGACTTGAAGTTCTTGGATGCAGCAAATGCCAAGAATATCCTAACAGCTTCTAGCCTTGCTACAGGAACAAAGACATCAGTATAGTTAATTCTTTTTTCTTGTGTGTATCCTTGAACAACTAGTCTAGCTTTGTTTTTGATGACAATACCTCTATCATCTTTCTTATTCCTAAATACCCATTTGGTTCCTAATCTCTTCCTATGAGGAAGAGGACATAGGTTCCAAACCTTCCGTCTCTTGAATTGAAGTAGCTTCTCTTGCATGGCTTCAATCCAACTTCCATCCTTCAGAGCCTCATCAACTTTCGTGGGCTCTATCTGGGACAAGAAACAAGAATGAAGACAAACATTTGCTTCATGGGTTTGTCCTCTTGTTCTTACCCCGGTGTCAACATCTCCAATGATGTTTATGGTAGGATGAGACTTGTGGATCCTTAGCTGAGGCATCACAACAAGTTGCTGAGAGAGATCTAAATTAGAGAAATCTAGATCTGGCATAGATGCTTCTTCCACCACATCAACACACTTATCAAAGGAAACTTGATCCAATGAGTGTGTGAAATCATTGATATGTTCATCTGTGGAGTGGTTATCATCATCAAGAAATTCTTGATCACTATCACCACCACCATCATCTTCTTCTGCATTTGAAGTTTCTTTGTTAGTCTCTTGAGCATCTGAGATGGAACTTGAAGGCATCTCAGATGTATCAGATGAATTTGTCATTGTTTTGTTGATAGAAACTTCATTTGCTGAAGTAGTTACAACTGAAGCTGAAGATGTGTAACTTGAAGGTCTTCTTAGCTCAAATCTTGGATTAGGATCACCTGGAGGTAAAGTGTTTGTAGACCCTGAAACATTCTCACAAAATTTGTTAAAACAATTGGTAACTAAATCAAGATCAAATAGCCAATCCGAACCAGAACCTTTCACACTGGGAGTGTGCTCATTGAAAGTCACATTGGCTGACTCTTCAACTACTCTAGTTCAGAGATTGTATACTCTATAAGCTTTAACTTGAGAAGAGTATCCAATAAAGTGTCCATCATCTGATTTCTCAACAAACTTTACAATTTGATCTTTGGTATTCAAGATGCTACATGGACATCCAAATGACCTGAGAAAACCAATGAAAGGTTTTCTCTTGTGTCAAAATTCATAAGGATTCTTTCCATGAGTCTTAACCACTAAAACTCTATTCTGCACATAGCAGGCAGTGTTGACTGCCTCTGCCTAGAAGGTGATGGGCAGTTTAGAGTCAGACAACATGGTTCTAGCAGCTTCAATCAGTGTTCTGTTTCTCCTCTCAGCAATACTATTTTGCTGAGGAGTCCTGGGAGCACTGTATTGTCTTGTAATACCCTTTTCATCACAAAATGTGTCAAGGATTTGGTTCTTAAGTTCAATTCCTTGATCACATCTTATGGTTTTGACCTTGTGATCATATTGATTCTCAATTCTTAATATGAAATTCTTCAAAATCTCAGGGGTCTCATCCTAAGTTCTAAGAAAGAAGACCCAAGTGAATCTTGTAAAGTCATCTGTGATCACCAGACAGTAAGAGGTCCTTCCTAAACTCATTACACTGGTGGTGCCAAAGAGATCCATATGTAACAAGTGTAGGGGTGTAGTGATGGAGTTTCTCTCCTTAGGCTTGTGTGATACCTTATGTTGCTTCCCTTTCAGACATGCAACACAATGGTCATCACTTGTAAACTCTTTCTTTGGCATTCAAGTTACCAAATCATATTTAATTAGCTTATTCATGTTTTTTATGTTTAAATGGCATATTTTTTATGCCAAAGAAAAGACTCATCACTATTGGCTTTAGATAGAAAGCATGAAACTTCTCTTATGGGATATGTTTCTTGGAAATCCATCTTATATATGTTCCCTTTCTTGGGGCCTCTGAGCAGGATATGCTCATGAGGACTAATCACCCTGGGCTTGAGAACAATGAACTCATGCTCAGTAAAGAGCATGTTATGACTCTGATCAAAAATTGGGATACACTTAGAAGATTGTACCAAAGCTTCTTGATAAACTTTACCTTCTCAATGCTGAGCTTACCATTTGTGACCTCGCCCCTTCCAGAAATGTAACCTCCTTCATCTCCACCAAAAGCAACTGGTCCTCCATCAATCTTTTCAAAGTTCTGGAGTGGTGACCTATTGCCTGTCATGTACCTAGAACAACCACTATCAATGATCGAGACATTTTTGTTTGTCTTGAGCTGTTCCTGAATAAAGAAAATGATTAGTTACATTTGGAAACCCAAGCCTTATTGGTCTTGGGATCATCAAAGGGAATAGAAGGTAATGAATCAATAATAAATCCTATATTTGTGCTCTAGGATCTCTTGCTGTTGTTGATGGAGAACTTTCAGTCACTTGGTCTTTCCTTCACTTCCACACCAACTTTGGAAGTTTGGACCTGACCTTCAACACTTCGGAAGCTTTTGAGACGTTGGAAGTTTTGATGACTGACCTTCGGAAGATCCTGCTAGCACTGCAGCAGACTTCAGTGCTTCGGAAGTATTCCTTTCTACCGAGACCAAATATTCTTCCGAAGGCAATTTTCCACTTTCCTTATTCTTTCTTTGGGGCTTCCAAAGGAAACAGATTTTCTTTCCGAAGATGAATTCTTCTTAGATCTCTTGGGAGTCTCCTTCTTTGTCACATGAAGAGTACTCTTTGGATTGTATGGACAATCCATAGCAAGATGAGAGGTACTTTCACACATGACATAACTTATCTTTTTTTTCCCAAGAGTTTTCTTCTGAGAATAAGGCTGACTTTGATCACTTCCCTTCTCTACCTTCATATTTGTAGATGCTGAGACAGTCCCTTTAGGTTGAGGACTGTTCTTGGAGTTGGATGGTTCAGGCTGTGTAGCAGTGGTACACAACTGATCAGCCTTCTTCTTGATGCTGAGATGATTTGAACATGAACCAGAACTCTTGGTAGAAGAGTTGAGTTTTATGTCTTTAGTCTTAACCATGTCAAATCCTACAGAAAAAAGACTTGTTTCTGCTTAGAGTTGAAAGTGGCCTTGATCTCTTAAGCCCTCCTGGCCTTTCTCTTGCTCTTTCTGATCAAGTTCTTCCTTATACACTTGGTCATCTTAGGCTTCCTGCTCTCCTCAGAAGGATAGTGACCCTTCTTAGAATCATCCTCTTTACTCTTCTTAGAGGAATTCTTCACTACCACTTCTTCATCCTCTTCTTTTAAGGCGTCTATGTGATGAAGCTCATCATCACAAGTTCCACACCTAGGTGATCTTACAGACAAGATTGTGTGTGGAGGAGCTATCTCACTAGATCCCAGTCCTTGCTTATTTTGATAACAAACTTTTGCATGCAAGGACGAGGATATGATGTTCTTGAAGGTCTCTTCTTCAAGAACACATTTTTCTTCTCTAGCTTTGCTGATCACAAGCTCAGCCTCGTATCCAGTTAACTTAGTTAAGAGATCCTTGATCTGAGTCCTGTAATTTGTATGCTCATGTTTTAAAACTAAAATGGTTTTCTCTAAGTCCACTATCTTTAACTTATAATAATTTTCAGTCTTTCTAAAAATCATATTTTAGGATATTCAAGGACTCAAGATCAGATCTCATCTCTAAGTTATAGGACCTGTATCTGTTGACTTAGTAATACATTCAGGAGTGCAAAGATGTTCCAATACCTTGGTTTCATCATGGTCAGCTATCAATGCTTGTTTAGAGATGTGTCTTCCACATAAAAGCTCTAGTCAAAGCCTCCTTCTTCAACAGCAACTGCAGCTTACTGCTTTGGCTTCTCATTCTAGGTAGCTTTATGAGTGTAGTTTGATCTGGATTGTGCTTGTACACCATTTGTTCTTGGTGCCTTGCACTCCCTAGCAAAGTGACCCATCAAGTTACAGTTGTAACACTTAACTTTGCTTTTATCCAATCTAAACTTTCCACTTGCTATATTTTGCTAGGAAACTTCCTTTCCTCTTGTAGAACCTCTTGGCTCTATGAGTGAGATGAGGCATTTGCTGGACTATCTCCATGTACTCCAGGTCATCTAGATGAATACAGTCTAGGTCTTCAAGGGTGAATAGGAAGCTGCTACAACTTTCATCAAAAGACATAAAGGCTTGAGAAGAACTTGTCTCTTGGAATGGGCTTTCTTGAGTATAGTTCTCCCTTGGTGTCTCCGGGAAGGTGATGAAAGGACCCTTTTGTGAGATGTCAGGGTAGCATATGAGATGATGCTGGGGTTGTATGCTATCCGTTTCAGTCACATGAAGGGCTGGACCCATTTGATTGCTGGAGTTACCAGATGAACCTTGCATGTTCATCTCCATCTGGTATCCACTGAGACTGCCATACAACTCTATCAGAGTGAGAGTCTTAAGGTTCTCAGTTATCTTGATTACAACACAATAATGTGTCCATTGCCTAGGAAGAGAGGACATAAACTTCCTTACAATGTCCCTGCTCTCAAGAGTTACTCCAACATCCACTAGGGTATCCACGATCTCAACATACCTGAAGTGTTGTTGAGTCATGGTCTCACCTGTTTTGAAGGTGAAATTTTCAAACATCTGCTTTAGGAGATCATTCTTGTTCTCCCTGGCTTCAGTAGAACCTCATACATTAGTTTCAATGCATCCCACAACTACTTAGCTATTTTTCATTTCTTGAAACCTCTGTATACAGAGTTTGGAAGAGTAGTCTGAAGGGCTGTCATGGCTTTTTGATCAATTTCTACTCTCTTTCTTTCTTCTTCTGAGTAGTCAGCCACATCCTTGGGGATCATACCACCTCCAGCAGCAGCTGAAGGAGTTTTTGGTATGTAAGGTCTAGAGACAACAGATTCCCACATTCTTGAATCTTGACACTTGATGAAACCTTCCATTCTTCGGCACCAAGTCTCAAAGTCATCAAGAGTGATCAGTAGGGACTTTGTCATGGTTCCAGTTTCCATATCAGCTTTAGAGATAGTTACCATTTGAAGGGCTAAGTATTTTTGTGTGTGTGAGGGATCTTAAGATGGTGAGATCTTATATCAAGAGCCTGAGAAGCTCTGATACCAATTGCAGGACAGGGTGAAGGGCTTATGCACTTTTACAATATAATAACAAAAAGAGGAGAGTGTATGACAACACTTAACAATTCAAATGGGGAACTAGTAAACTGAGTTTAGAGAGCTAAGAAACACAAAATGAGATAGAAACTAGAACAACACACAAATAGTTGGTTTTCAAAGTTGATGTATATTGATCTTCTAGTTACTTACATATGGCTTACAAAGTTCTACACAAACTTACTAAGTTACAAGGACAAGAAAATACTGATACTACAACCTACAGCCAGCCATACTTTGAAAGCCAGTTGTATACATGAACTAGACAACAAAATCCATGTAGAGTCAAAAGGTAGATTGCCTTTCGGCTTGTGACTATGACATACCACAGCTCACATCCTAATATTTTACAAAAAGGATAAAGTACATAAAGTGGAAAGTTACAGACTCAAGACCTCAATCTACAGTTTACCAAAGCATGGACCTTTTCACCAACTCATGAAAGGTTGGTGACTTATCATAGTGGCAGCAAAAAGTGGTTCAGCTTTAGGTAAAAAGTACATCAGATAAAGCATGTAGTATAAAAGACTTCGGAAGAAATCTGTCTTTAATGGTTGGCTTCGGAAGACTCTGTCCTTGAAGCTTTGGAAGACTTCCCCTTTTGGCTTCGGAAGATATTAGTATTGGCTTCGGAAGATTTCACACTTAGAATAATTTCTTAGGCAGTGTGAAACTTCTAAAGCATTCCACTTCAGTACACTTGTGCATACATGTAGGAAAGACTTTGAGTGTTTTGGGTTGCATCAGACTTACTAATAACCTTACAAAGACCCTTACAAGAATATAACGGAGTTAACTTTTATTTAACAGAAATCCAAAAGGTTACAAGAATAATTTGGTAACTCAAATGCCAAAGAAATAGTTTACAAGTGATGATCACTATGTTGCATTCCTGAAAGGATAGCAACATAAGGTGTCTCACAAGCCAAAGGAAAGGAACTCTATCACTACTCCCCTACACTTATTACACATGGATCTCTTTGGCCGTACCAGTGTAATGAGTCTAGGAAGGACCTCATATTGTTTAGTGATCACGTATGATTTCACAAGATTCACTTGGGTCTTCTTCCTTAAAACTAAGGATGTAACTCCTAAGATCTTGAAGAATTTCATTTTAAAAATTGAGAATCAATGTGATCACAAGGTCAAAACCATAAGATGTGATCAACGAACTGAATTCAAAAACAAAATCCTTGACACATTTTGTGATAAAAAGGGTATTACAAGACAATATAGGTCTCCTTGGACCACAACGTCTTGGATGTCCTGACCTAATGGTAAGACTCCTTATTAGCTGTAGGACAAAATGTGACCTTTCATTGGTTTCCATAGATCATTTGGATGTCCTTGCACCATCTTGGATACCAAAGAACAAGTAACCAAATTTGCTAAGAAATCAGATGATGGACTCTTTATCGGATTCTCTTCCCAAGCTAGGGCTTATAGAGTATACAATCTCAGAACTAGAGAAGTGGAAGAGTCAGCTAATGTGACCTTCAATGAACACACTCTAGTGTGAAATGTTCTAGTCCTTATTGGCTGTTTGATCTTGATTTAGTTACCAACTGTTTTAAAAAATTTGTGAGAATCTTTCAGGATCTACAGGTAACTTATCAACAGGAGATCCTGACACAAGATTTAAGTTGAGAAGACCAAGCAAGAATACTACTTAAGCTCCAATGGCAACTGACCCTGCATATGGAGTTCCTACCAGCACAGCCATGACAAATTCAGTTGATACATCTGAGGTGCCCATAAATTCTAGCTCAGAGGAATAGAACTCAAATTAAAGAGCTTCCAATGTAGGAAATAGTGATGGTGATAGTGATCAAAAATTCCTTGATGCTGATGACGACTCCATGGAACATAATATCAATGATGTCACACTCTCATTGGATCAAGCTTCTCTTGATAAGTATGCTGATGTTGTGGGTGACACGTCATTACCAGATCTAAACTTCATAAATCTAGATCTATCTAATAAACTTGTTGTGATTCCTCATCTTAGGATCCACAAGTCACACCCTACCACAAACATCATTGGAGATGTTAACTAAGGGGTGAGAAAAAGAGGACAAACCCATGGCAAAAAAATGTTTGTCTATACTGTTGCTTCTTATCCTAGATAGAGCCAAAAAAAGTTGATGAGGCTTGAATGATGGAAGTTGGATTGAAGCAATGCAGGAGGAACTGCTTCAACTCAAAATACAAAAGCTTTAAAACCTATGTCCTCTCCCTCCAGGGAAGACAACCATAGGTACCAAATGGGTGCTTAGGAACAAGAAAGATGATCGAGGACTTGTCATTAAGAATAAGGCTAGACTAGTTGTTCAAGGATGTACACAAGCAGATGGAATAGACTATGCAGATGTTTTTGCTCAGTAGAAAGACTTGAAGGTGTTAGAATATACCGTGCTTTTGCTGCATCCAAGGATTTCAAGATCTACCAACTTGGTGTCAAGGGTGCTTTTCTATATGGGGTGGTAGATGAGGAGGTGTATGTCAAACAATCACATATCCTGATTATTTCTGCAAGCTTGATAAAGCTCTTTATGAGCTGCACCAAGCTCCAAAGAAGTGGTATGAGACACTATCTCAGTATCTTTATTAGCATGGCTACAAGAGAGGTACTATAGATGGAAGACTCTTTTTTAAGGGAACAGGGAATGACTTGATGATGGTTCAAGTTTATGTAGATGACATTATCTTTGGGTCAACTAATCCAAAGCTCTGCAGCGACTATGAGAAGCTGATGAACAATATTATAGAAACTAGTACAATGGGAGAACTCAGTTTCTTTGTAGAAATTCAAGTGAAGCAGTTTGACAATGGTATATTCATAAGTCAGTCAAAGTATGTACAAGACATACTTATAGGATTCAACATGACTGAATGTAACTTTGCAAAGACACCCATAGCAAGAAACCACTCCCTTGGACTAAGAAGGAGTGTGTAGATGAACATCACTATAGAGCTATGATTGGGTCTCTATGTACCTCACAGACAGCAGGCCTGATATCATGTTTGCTACATATATATGTGCAAGATATCAAGCCAACCCCAAGATGTCACACCTGGTTACTATCAAGAGATTTCTTAGATATCTCAAAGGTGATCCTAAACTAGGCGTTTGGTATCCAAAGAATTCTAACTTCAATCTGTATGCCTATAAAGATAGTGACTATGGTGGCTGCAACATGACTGCAAAGTCAACATCTGGGGGATATCAATTCCTTGGTGGAAGGATAGTCTCATGGCAATGCAAAAAATAATCTTGTGTGTCTACATCAACTGTTGAAGCTGAATACATTGCTGTTGCTAGCTGTTGTGCTGAAGTGCTTTGGATTCAGAATCAGATGCTGGACTATGGATTCAACTTCAAGGAGACTCCAATCCACATAGACAAAAACAGTGCTATCTTTATCATAAAGAAACCTATGTAGCACTAAAGGACAATACACATCAACATCAGGTATCATTTAATTAGAGATAATTTTGAAAGCATATTGATAAAACTAGTCAAAGTTCACTACTAGAAAAACTACAATAGATGATGTGCAAGATGATGCCCAAATGTGCGTCAAGGAAGGGGTAGTCGTTAATGAACGATGACAAGCATCTGCCCGTAATCTTCTTATGACGCGCGAAAGATGACGCGCATTTTATGACGGTCAATATATGATGCGCATTGCACATCAAGAAACGGGTAGTCATAATTGACTAGATAACGCATATGCACGTGCCATCTTTGTAATTTTTATGACGTGCTAAAGATGATATGCAATGCACGTCATAAATTTAGCTGCTTTTTTAAATATTTTTTATTTTTAATAAATTTACCTGTTGTTTTATAAAAAAATATCGAATAACACTAAAAGCGAAATCCATTTAATTAAATACCAACACAATTTACAAAAGTTGTTTCAAATTGAATTCAGATGCAAATACAAATACAAGTCCAAATTCATTGCAAGCTTACCTATAAATGAAATTTGACACGTAACGCGACCAGTCTTCACGAACTTCATCCAAATCACCATCGATGTATTCATCTTTACCTCCTCCAACCTAAGACAAAAACAATTTCACCAAATTAAACATGTCAATTTTGACCCAAACCGCTTCCGCCAACCTTACAGTTTAAGATAAATAATCTCAAACACTTGACTAGTTTATTAGATCATGTGTATGTATATAGACAACCATACATGTGTATGTATGCATAACCAGCCATATCAGAATTCACCAATTATCAGATCAGGTGTATGTAGATTGGAATTCACCAATTATTACAAAATACTTGTACTTATTAAGTATGCTAATTTACTTATAAAAAACTCATACATAGACAGTCATATTCAATATAATATCAATTAAAAAGAAAAAATGGTAAATATATTAGAGGATGGTTTACTTACATTGTTATTGACTAGTATTTCAAACCCTTCATTAACTACTTCTTTCATGAACTTTAGCACAGAGTATCCACATTTGGTACTTCCTCACTGACGTGGACATTATAATATTTTTAATGATCATCTTAATGAAGTAATTAAAGGTGCAAATTCAAATAAGAATTAAGGGCTCACTGTAGAATGGACACATTTGAGTTTAGTTTGCCTCTTCTTGATACCACTTTATGCACCATATAAGCCCATTGCCCTACAAAAATGTTGATCAAATAATAAATATACTAAAAGATTATAACATAAAGTTTTAATAACTTGTATTACTTACGTGTTAATGGTTTGTTTCAACAGTAGATTGATAGTGCTAACCCGTAGAGAATCAAGATAATAGCAAGTGAATGTTTTCATGTCTAGCACGACTAGCACCCAATGATTTCTACAAAAACCAAAAACCAAATTAAGTCAAACAATTTATTTAGTACGGTACCGGGATTGTAGGCCAATGGGATGATATCATTGTCTCCTCTTGTAGAGAGCCGATTTGCAATGCTTGTACTTGAATCATCAATATTTTTGGATTTCACTTTAGATTCAACTGGTGAGATTGCAGAGGAGCACATAAAACAAATTCCTTGATTTTTTTCCTCCAATTATGGAATTGCTCAAACAAGTACCTATATAGTAACATAGAAAAACAAATTGATTAAAAATAACTTGTGTTTCACAAATACTAAAATTATATTTAAAAACTTACATCATATAAGTAGTAATGACAGCCCCGCTAAGCTCATCTAACATAAAAACCACTTCAAAATAATCCCAACTTAAGTAAGTAAAACATTCATACCTAAATAGCTTGTCCTCACACTTCACTCTTATAGAATCAACCTTTCCCACTTGTCCATCAACCATCATTTTAGACATTTTCTAAATAACACTGTCTTCGATCCTTACCATTACATTTCTTTGAACTCTAGTAATCCTTCTTTGCTTCACAGCCTTTTCATACACCATTTCAATATTCTTTTTCAATTCTTTTACTTTCTCCTCGTTTTGGTTTTCCATTGTCTCCCCATCCTTATTTGCATTCTCATTTTTCTTGGTTCCTTTGACCTGTTTTTCTTTCTTTCCTTCAAATTGATTTAATGGATTTCAAGAAAGATTTTCTTTGGTTTCTTTGCCACTTTTTCCTATAATATATATATATATATATATATATATATATATATAAATTCTTTAGATTGGAACCAATAATCTACAAACACTTGTACTTATACACATATAATACACCTGTATGCAAATTGTATTACCAAGTCAATGCACCGGATGACTAGATGCCTTGGCCAAGTTAATAGAAACCCAACTGCATCTTTGATCTTCTCAATGAATGGATCCTCTTTTGGTCGAATTGGCAGTAATGCGTCTTCTTAATCTAAGATTCCGATTTTCATTTCCAAAATCTTTCCACGTGTTGTCAACAAGCTTCAAGGAGGGTGAATCACGAGTATGAGTAGGCTTACAATTATTGAGCCGACCTTGCGCATGCCAAGTTAAGTCACGTGCAATTTTTAGAGACGAAAACATTCTTCTAAATCCAGAAAGAGGTGGAAAGTACCGTAAAACTTGAAGGAACGTTCTTGGTACTCTTTTTCCAACAAGATGTGCCACAAGTTGGACACTCAGAAGCATCCTTATATTCTTTCTAAAATAAAAGACAATCATTTTTACATGCATGAATCTTTTTATATTCTAGACCAACTCCTTTTAGCAACTTATTGGCTTCGTATATCGAGCATGGGATTGTATTGTTTGACGGCAAGATATCTTTTAGGACGCCCAACCAAGCTGAAAACTTGAATCAGACCAACGAAATTGACTCTTCAAATGTTGGAATTTTAATAATCCACTAAGTGTGTTATACTTTGACCGTACATAAAGTGGTTTATCACATTCTTAAGAAGCGTCAGTGAATCAGGATCCTTATCTACATGTGTGAAAGCATCATGTAGAATTTCCTTTGTATAATCAAATTCAAAAGGTCTAAATGTATCAAGGAATCTAGAATCAACCTTCGGAAGTTTCTCTCCATGAAAAGACCAGACCTTATAATTTTCATTGAAACCGTAGGCAAACATATGATAACGCATATTGGCAATTGAGTGGTGACACAAATTGATACAATTAACACAAGGACATGGATTAACATCTGAATTTGGATTATTACTTTGCGCCAAACTCTAAAAAGTCCTTCACACCTTTGTCATATGCATTTAATAATCTATCAGTCGAAATCCATAATTTATCCATGACCTTTGTTTCTAGTTTGTCACCATCATAGAAACTAGAATCAAGTTTAATGACGAGAGTTAGGTCTCCAAATATGCATCACAATTCACAAAATAAACCAAGTAATGGCCTAATTATCTTTTAAAATAAAATAACTAATCCAACAAAACAAACAACCATCAACTCAAGATGTCATTTAGTTTTCTACACAACCTAAATAAGACAGATAACGTTCTTAAATCCAACTCGATTTGTGCATCTCTATGTGAGGGTTAAAGTATCCACATTATAATAAGATGTCATTATTCATTAGTTTTTACACAACCTAAACAAGACACACAAAGTTCTATAATAATCCAAACCAGATGTGATTAGTTTCTACATAATCTAAACAAGACACACAAAGTTCTACACACCTAAACAAGATGTCATTAGTTTCTACACAAACTAAACATGACACATAAAGTTATACACAACCTAAACAAGATAAATAAACCTTCAAATACCTAAAAAATAAACACAAAATAAAATCCTCAAAAATTACTACACTAAGACATATACCTGATCCAAGAAGTTCTACTTAAAACCCTAATTTACAACACATTCACAATCAACGTCAATTTAGAAATCAAAACATATAAAACAACAATGTAGCACCAGCGATGGCCTTGTAGACGGAGAAAGACAGAAAGGGAATGCGGTTGTGGCGGTGGTCGACGACGGCAGCGATTGGGCCTGCGACGGTCGAGTGGGCCTGTGGCAGTCAATGGGTGGCTGGAGGGGGTTGGTTATCGACTGCGGCAATGTGTGGGCGGAGCGAATTGGCGGTCAACTGCGGTGGTAGGTGGCAGGAGGGGATTAGCGGTCAATTGTGCACCTCAATTGGGGATTAGGGTTGATTGGGGAATTGGCGGTCGAAATAACAGAAAGGAGGGGGGTCGATATATTAGGCGCTTAGAAATTTTAAAAAATGAAAAACCAAGATGACACGCAAAAATGCATGTCATCCTTTCTAAAAGTTTTAAAATACGACATATATTTTATGATACGCGTAAATGCGCGTCATCTTTTTTCGCACATCATCTTTTGCGCATCATGTATTAACAGTTTTCTAGTAGTGGTTAACACTAATGAAGAATATGTTCATCTATTCATAAAGGCTTTTGATGAACAAAGATTTAAATATCTTGTGCCAACTATCGGGATGATTAACTTTGATTAAATTTTCTTAAAACTTAAATCAAGACTATTTCTAAAACATGTGTGTCCTAAGTTGTTTATGTTATCACCTACATAAGCCCAGTATTTATTAGGAAGATAAATTTTCAAATGATATTCTTTATATTTTAGAAATTTTGGACATATTTTCTCTCGGAAGACATTAAGTTGTCTTCGGAAAAACATTAAGTCTTCAAATCAGATAAAATACTTGTAAGAAATTTACCTTGGAAGTAATTTTTATATATCTTTCGAAGCTTAAATATGATTCTAAGAAATTTACCTCGGAAGATTTATTCTCTTATGAATAAAACTTATCATAATCTCTTCCGAAACCAAATATGTCTAAGACGTAAAAATACTCAACATATTTTTCTTCCGAAGAAAATTTCCATCAACCTCAGGAATATCTTCCGAAGTAGAAAGTTGGCTTCAAATGTTTTTATAAAACTTCTAAAGACGAATTACCTTCGGAAGTGATTTTCGACTTCCAAGAAAACTACCTTTTGGGCACCTTTTTCAGAGCTGGTACCGACATCTTGATTTCAAAGTTTATCCTTTTACATTAACTTTATCTCAAATCCAATTCATATGTAGACACTCAATGGTTCCCCCTCTTTCACTATCTTCTTCATCTACAAATTCTCTAACCTAAATTCACCCATAAACCACCTTTTTCTTATCTTCCTTCACTACAAAGATACCTCAAAATAACCAACCTTGATCGAAGAAACCAACCTGATTTTTCCTTGCACTTACACAGGCAACATAATCAGGTTGCTCTGTTGAACTCTAAGAAAGATCCTAGTTCCTCAGAGGTTTGTCAATTCTTAACTCTGTCAAACTACTTCACCACCCTCACTATAGATCCTCCACTTTATGAGGAAAACTATTCATGTTCTGAAGGACCTACCAAGAGGTCACCATGGATAGGGAGAAGGCACTGTCTGCCACAACGCAGCGGAGAACAATCTTCATCACTCCAGCATCCATAAGAACACATCTTAGGTTGGATGATGTAGAAAGTGATTTGTCCTTCCTAAAATCTACTATAAACCAGTCCTTCTGGCAGATAGGATATGAGGTGATTATACTGTAAGAACCTTCAGGAAAGGGAAAGTCTCCTACCAGCAAAAGTACCTCCTCCATGTTTTCATCCACAGTTTATCCAACAAGCACGGAGGATGGGATGAAATTCCTAAAGACCATTCCTATATAGTCCATGGGATGGTTCAGGTATTCTCAATTTCTATATACTAGTTTACTTGGAAACTTGGACTCTTTACAATATTACATGTTCCCTAGATATGTCCAGCATATTCTTAACAGTGAACTGGGCTCACAGTTAAGGGGAACAAGTAATGTTTTAAGAATGGAACATATGAAGCCCAACATATTCAAGACTATAAGAAAGCCTACTGTGGGCTTCTAAGGGGTAGAAATAGCCCATGTCCTAAAAATGTTAGAACTCATTGCTCAAGGTGATAACCTAGCAGCACCAGCTAGTGTTGAACCCACGCCTTCTACTTCTCATCAACCCACACAACCCCAATTCACAATCACTTACCCAAGAAAATCCAAACGAATCCATGCACAAGCTACTCAACTTGTATAGGCCCTCATATCCTCAACGATGTAGGAGGAAGTGGACATTAGATCTCCTACTTCCCCTGAGGAGCAAACCACTCCCATCTCACCAAGGATCAGTGCTGAGGTTCCTCATGCTCAACTTGATGACCTTACAACCCCAATAGCCTTAAGCCTTTACTCAGAGTCTTAAAATTCTAGCGAACAAACTTCATGGGAAAGTTACCATCCCAAGCCTCTAGACCATAACCAACCTATTCCAAACATAGAATTCTACGATAATGAAGACATGGACTTCAGTAAGTACCATGAGTGTCTCTTCTCCACCCCTGCTTAAGGAGAGATGAGTACTCCTGCATGACCTATGTCTAGCACACATCATCCACCAACTACTGAGGTGGATCTACCTGAACAGGTTCAAGAGATCCATATGGAAGACGCTCTTACTTCAGCAAGTGACTACATCATTAAGACCTGAACCATGGCAACCTAGCCCATTGACACTTCATATGAAGCTGTCATGGTGCAGGGGAAATCCAGCAGCCAAGAACAAAGTGCTGGTGATGAGGAGGAAGACTTAGGTCCTATTCTCTCATCCCCCCATGATTCTTTTGATGAAGATAAAGGGAATATGAAACTGAAGGTGCATTAACTTACTAAAACCTGCACCTATTTAGTTTCCAAGATTAGTCACTTGGAATCTCAGGTGACTACCTTGCAAAGAAAGGTCTATGATTAGTAACTTGATATCTTTGATCTCAAGGAGAAACTAGCTAGGAGTCCTCTCAGAAGAACTCAACCAGGTCTACAAGAAGCTACGGATGGGGTGGACCTAACCTCCAGCTCACCTATGGAAGAGGGTGATGCTACTAAAAAGGGAGAGAAAGTCCTAGCAATCACAGAACCTTGGAGTTCTTCTTAAAGTATGGACATTAATGATTCACCACCCTTACTTGTAATTATCCATACTCAGCAACCTCCTCAAGTCTACATTGTTATGGACTCACTCATATAAGATTTTTTAAGGAGGGTATACCAAGGGCTATGCCGACCCTATCTCATCACTCTAAGAATCCAATTATGGGATGGAGTTATGAAACTGATAGAAGAGCACTGGTAATCTCTAGATCTCAAGGGAAATAGGAAATCTTTAACTTCTATAACCTAAGATTCTATCAGAGCACCAATCTAATTGACCTTCCACTTGCCAATCAAAGTTAAAATAGTTAAGCTGCAAGGTTAGAAGATAGGATTCTTATAGTATTATCACCTGGATGTTAAGATGGACCCCAAGATTAGCTTTAAAGGGGAAACCTTGAAGGAAGGCCCAGTAGTTGAGCCCGTGAACCTTGAGACAGGAACATCTTCAGCACCCATTACCCTTAGTGAAGCCCCAACTGGTGAAGGTGCTTCACAACCTCTCTTTCCAGAGCTTGACTGCTAAACCAAAAAATGAAGGCCAAAGCTCTCTCCACCCTGAGTCACCAAGGCCTGTGAGTCACAAACGGAAAAGGAAACTAACTCCTGAAAAGATTGAGGATGAGAAAGAGAGAGAGGGGAAGAGGATGCTAAGGGGAGAGAGTTCAAGTGGGTCCCTAGGCTTCATTGAAGCTGTAATCCTTGTTTCTGTTAGGACCGTGCACGTACGGAGTACTAACTGATTATTCGTTGTACCGAATCAAATAGTGCGGAATCCTATTTGATTGGCGATCCAATCAGTGAGAACGAATTCAGGATCAATCCTAACGATTAGAAAACGTTATGAATAAACTCGGAATGCTCTGAAACGCTCTATGAAGTTGGAATGGTCGAACAGCACGTTCTGGGGCGATTAGGGTTTTTGGTATTCGAAGTGTCTAGTTTTTCCACGAATTAAGTGGTATTTATAGGTTAGGGTTTCTCATTCGGGCGACTGAACCATTCGCATGGTTCAGTCGGGCGATTGAGCTATGCGGTTGATCCATCCGCACGACTGAGACTTCAATCGTATGACTGGTTCAATCTCATGCTTCAGTCTTCCGACTAATCCAGTCTCATGGTTCAGTCGTGTGACTGAGCCATTCGCTTGAAGTTATTCATGCGCATGGTCCATTCGCATGATAACTACATCATACTAAGTCTGAATGTGTTAATCATTTCAACATTATGCATACCAATTCAAACAAAAACCAAACCTATATAATTAGTCATTACTTAACCCATTAATGAAATATATAAACATTATAGTATAAACAACCACATGTATTTCATTAATCATCATTCAATTACACATATTCAAGACATTTTACATTCAACTCAGAATCTAGGGACACATGTATCAACAAACTCCCCCTTGGACCTAGATTCCTCTAATGTCTTGCTATACCCATAACCTCTTCGTACTTCTTGAATTTCTCCTCTCTGGTTACTCCTGCATGTATTTCAAATACAAAGCAGAGGCGTATGACATGCTGATACTGGAGAGCTTGTACGATATCCTGCGAGTCATAGAACAGTGGCCACTTGTAGAGTGTATAAACATCATTAGCTGACAAGTTCGTGAGCCACATTGGGTCAAATACCCGGATGACATCCATCTGTCCATCTCTGTTTAACACTATGACTGCTTCAGCTGTTCGCCAATCATAGTACCACCATTTGAAATGAGAAGTGATGTCCTGAGGCATTTCCCTTAAAGGAATCTTCGACATGGTGCGCGGAGGACGCCACTTCAACACAATCTTTGGCTTCCCGGTTCGTGAATCAACTTCAGACCTTCGAATGTACCTCGTAGGTTGCTGAGGCCTGAAGTTCACCCACCGGGTGTGGTACTCTCTCTTTAACGCAGCTTCAAACCAACCTGACATTTTTCTCGGATCAGCATACAACATTTTCAGCTTTGCCAGTTGGTTGAGCTCAAAACCAGGTAGAGTCTTTAGATCGTGTGGGAATCTAAAGTACTCGATACCTTTCTCCCTCTTAACTGCATATGCGTTAAGATCTTCAAAATACGCCTAAGATATGATCTTGCCAGACACCTTCTGATGTTTCTTCACTCTATAGAGTTTGGTGTAGGCATCAAACTTTGGAGCATCTCTCTGGGCACGAAGCTCTGCAAAACAAGCAGCCCACTCAGCTTTTCTTTCTTTAACTTCTTCTTCAGTAGCTCGGGCTGTATCCTCTTGTTTGTCATTTTCTGCTTCCATCCTTTCCAGAGTGTTAAATGTCTCACTAACTAGGTGGTCATCCAAATTTGGAATAACGTGACCTTCAGTGTCTGTATACGCTGGATAATGTTGATCAGTGATGTCCTCAATCTCAATCTCATCTATATCGTGTAGCTCTTCATCACTGTCAACATGGACTTCAGGAGCATCTTTCACAATCTCATCGGCGTTAAGCTTGAATATCTCAGCTAACTGCTCCTTTGTGAAGCCATGAATAATCTCACCCTCCTCAGGGGTATATTCAACCGATCTTCTCACGATACCCTGCAGATCAAGAATCATTGTTAACTGACTCTTGACTTGCTGTAGGGGTTCAACATCATATTCATCTCGTTGGAAGTTTGGATCTGCTTGATTTAAACATGCAACACGATACTTGTTAGTAAATAATCAACATTATGCATTAACATACCATATAAAAATGTATCATTAAATAAATGTAATATAATTTGAAATACAAAAGTCTGTTAAATACATAAACATGACTAACTAAACAGTACTTTTATCTTGGATTTCAGGAGTTTCTCCAGTTGGAGCAGACGACGAGGATCCTTGATCATGTCGTTTTTTAGATCTCCTTTCGCCTGCTGCACGCTCGCTTCTATCTCCGGAAGTTTCTCCCCCTTTACTGTCACCATCTTTCTTTTTATCATCACCATCATTGCTTTCATCACTACCATCATCATCATCGTCATCATCCTCATCATCTTCATCGTCGTCTTCCTCATCATTATCTTCATCATCACTGTCATCACCATCATCATCACCATCACCTTCTCCAATCTTGAGGGGCTCACTTTGAGTGCCTTTCAGTTTAAGCACAAGAGACTTATGAGCCGCCTCTAGTTTTCCCATTCTCTCATCCGTTTCAGCCTCATGTTGAAGTAACCCAGTGATCTGATCTGTCTGTGAGGTGATCACCTGGGCTTGGGAAGAAATCTGCTCGCGTAGCTGATGAATCTCAGCAGTTTGAGAGGAACTTAACTCTCTCAGCTGCTGTAACTGAGCCGTTTTCTCCGCATCAGACGCCATCAGCTTAACCACCATGCTGTTTAGGGCAGCAAGCTGCTCTACAACAGAAACTGGTGGGATGAATGAGCTGGATGGGAACGGTGAGGGACCTGTTTGTTGAGTAGAGGTGGTTGTGGTGGCTGTGGTGAATATGGGAGGAGAGGTAAAAGCTGTAGATGGTGGTACAGTGGTGGTGGTGGATGTGGGAGTATCACGTGGAGGTATAGAGGTGGTGGTGGTTTGGGATATGGTGGATTGAGAGGTATGAGTGGTTTGGGTGGTTTGGGTAGGTGTTGTGGAAGTGGTAGTTGCAGGGGAGGTAGAAATAAGAGTGATCCTCCTGCGTTTGGCTTTCATCCCATGAGGACGAGCCATGTGTTTCCTCCGAGTCCCTCTTGACCCGGAGGCTTCCCCTTGGCTGCTGGGAGAGACTGGGTTATATGATGGGTCAGCAACAGGGCTCCCAGTCTCTCCTGGGCGACCACCAACCGCCCGCAGACCTTCCTCGGTTGCCACTACCCGACTACCCACTGTCCGGGTTAGTGGTGCCTCGTCTGAGTCCTCCTCCTCCTGCATGAAGTCAGGGTGGATTGGAGCTGTCTCAGGTCTTTCTTGAACATCTCCACCCTGACCAGATCCTTGGTCATCATCATCGGAGTCATCGGAGGGTAGA
This sequence comes from Flaveria linearis, assembly GCA_024085815.1. NCBI lineage: Eukaryota > Viridiplantae > Streptophyta > Magnoliopsida > Asterales > Asteraceae > Flaveria > Flaveria linearis. The sequence goes on along the minus strand of CM044002.1, from coordinate 80,580,542 downwards.
GCCACATGCTCTACATCAGAGTCACTATCTTCGTGACGCCACTTTCTCCTAGCTGGCGCCACATAGTCTTCACGGGCCAGATGCCCAAACAGACGTCTTACCGGGGGCTTTACCTGCTTTCCCCGATAAACCTTCATTCTGCCTAAGGTGGTGTCATCCATCACCTCTAGCACAACCGCATCCTCCTTCTGCTTCGGCAACATAGGTAGCTTTTGGTCGAAGATCATTTGCAGGAAGCGAGGATACATGCAGAAGCCTTCTCTTCCCTTAACTTCTATATTCTCCACTAAGTAAGTGAAGATCATTCTGGAGAAGCTGAAAGGATGGTTCAGCACCAATGCAACGTAGGCATTCTGCATTTGCTCTGAGAGCTCGTCGAAGCCTCCTTTTCGTGAGGCAATACACCTGAGCAGGACGTGGGCTAAGTATTTGAACTGGGGACAGAGATTGCTCTTGTTGAGCATGCCTGAGTTTATGTCCCCAGTATACTTAGCCCTTAGGAAGCACCCTCTGACTGCCATCGGATGTAAACGAACGGGACAGTCACCATCATTTCCCAGTTCTAGGACTGTCCTCAAGTCCTCCTCTGTTATCTCTATAGCTTGCCCAAGAACGGTGCTTCTAATAGTATAGGGCTCCCTGGATCTGTCTACCACAGCGTGTTCCCAAAACGACTGCTGCATCGACCTATATGGTGTACACTGTGCTGAGATAGCTCTGTATATCCTTGACCTTCTCAGAAATGTGATAATGCCAGAAAAGTCAGCGGCATTCCTAGAGGTCAAGTCCAAATGAGCACAAATGTTGTGTTTCGTGCTCATAACCCATCGACTCGCCATCTGCAACACAATGTAAGTTTACATTAGTACACGCAGAAGAGGGTAAACAAAATCAATGAGTTTCCCACTTTGGTTAGTCGGGCGACTGAGCAACCGATTGAACATAGCCGTGCGACTGAGTGGAACGAATGAGTCTTGAAAGGTGAATTTATTCATACGGGCGACTAAGTCAAGCGAATGAGCATAGTCGTGCGTTTGATTCATTCGTTCATCTCAGTCGGGCGACTGAGACTAATCGCCTTCTCAGTCGGGCGATTGGAGTTCATCAGTGTGTCCAGTCGCATACCCGACAGTTTGTCCATTCAAATTCGTGTTTTGAGCTATACTTGAAGTTACACATCGAAATTTTGCTCATTACACTCGGAAACTACCGATAAATCATGTTCTAACTTCTATTCGAACGTTTAAGCTAGTTTGGACAGCCTATTTGTTCATTTTGCGTTCGGTTACTGTTTGGTCTGAATTCTAGAGATTTTGAACATCATTGATCAGTGTTATCGTTGAAACACTTTGAGTAGTACCTGTATTATCACCAATGAGTGTTAGAACACGTAAACAAAAGCAGATATGGATCAAAGGAAATTTCGACAGCGGTTCCTTAGGTCGGGCGAATAGAGGGGGCGATTTGGGAGAGTGAACGACTGATGATGATTTGGTCTGTTTTTATACTCGGGCAAACTTCAGTCGGGCGACTGAGTCTAGTCGCCTTGGTGAGTCGGCCGACTGAGTCTAGTCGTCTTGGATAGTCGGACGACTGAGTCTCAGTCGTGCCATCTACCCAATCGTTCATCTCCATTCGGGCGATTGCGGTTCATCCAAACGACAATATCAGTCGGTCACCTCCAATCGTTCGATGTGTTTCATTCGCATACCTCATTCGCACGTTTGACCTAGTCGGGCACATTCAACCGGCCGATTGGGTTCAATCGCATGGTCCAATCTTACGATTGTATTCAATCGTATTGCCCATTCGCATGACTAAGCATACTCATGATTAAGTAATGCGATTGGGCTATACTTGTGCCATATTAGTCATTTCGTTTGCTGACACATAGTTTTCCTTAATCAATTAATAAAACATTATGAGTAATTGATCATCTCAGACATGATCCATTTAACCACCCGATCACCTCAGACGTGATCCATTTATCCACCCGATCACCTCAGACGTGATCCATATTAACCTTTCAGAAACAATAAGTTTAGATAGACATTAAACACTTTCAGTGATGTTCAACAGATAGCAATATACACAGTCCGACACGACACATTATACTAGGACTAAACAAAAACTTAACCTATGAATAGAAAGACCTATTTTTGTGATTTTTGTTTGGGGCAGGCTTGTATAGCTTGTTAGCATTAACAGTTTATCCGGAATGGACTCTCGTGGAATCATACAGGCATATACACCATCACTTGGAACATCCAGTGCTTATTACACTTTGCATGATATGATTGTACAGTTTTTCACTTATCGAAGACTTCTAATATCTAACTGGGAATCATGTTTGAACTAATATGTAATTCTTATTGATTTTGATCATCAGGCGATGCAGCCACGACGATTGTCAGTATGTTTGTCCACTTAAATCCATACACAGACGTTTGACACACATCAGCGATTAATTTGATGAATTAGGTCAAACCGTATTTGTGTATTCCACAGATATATGGTAATCAATCGTCCTCAGGAGATTTTGAGCGGTCTAGGACTTAGAAGATTTGGTTCTAAAAATTTTCAAAGAGATGCAAAACCTCAGGTCAGTGCCATCGCACAGCAGAGAGGCGCAAACAACAATGAATTCTTAGAACAAATAGGTTATGCTTAGCCTCAGGTCAGTGCCATCGCACAGCAGAGAGGCACAATACCTATTTATCTTCTTAGAGCAGCATATTTGCATATACATTATTTTAATGACATTTGTCATCTTTTGCTCTGTTTTGCAGGTCTTTGCTCACATTTGTGGCATTAGCTTGCTCCTCACCCCTTATTGGACATTGATTGATTGTGCAGACCAGGGATACCATGGGAACACACAACTGGTTGAATAAATTTAGTTTAAGCCTGTTCACTGATGATGTCTAATGGTCTATTGTGTTGAATCTACTGACACATCGTATTGTGTACTTACACAACCCTAGATCTACTTTCTCCAAGTAATTACAATACCAGTCAAAGCTTCTATCATATTCCCAATTTTGTCAGACTTAGACTTCTCTGATTTATGATTGTTATTTTTGAAACTGAAAAACCAATTTGATGTTCCAATTAACTCGATGCCTGTGTGCTATCACTTTCCAGATTTATCGAGTCGCATTTCCAGTTTATTTGTCTGTGCCCTTTCAGCTTAACTTACCTCCCCCCATTTTTTTTTTTTTTTTTTTTTTTTTTTTTTTTTTTTTTTTTTAATAAGTAAATGAATACTGAAATAAATCTCCCCCTAAAATTCTAAAACAGAAAATCTTTTTGTGTTTTTGGATTTTATATGACATGGAAATGAAAAAAATAAAATAAAATTAAAAGAAAGAAAGAAATAAAGAGAAGACACAAGTCGGACTATGAATCTGCTTCTTCAGCAATTACATCACTTTTCTTTTTAACGCCGTTGACCTCTAACAGATATAAAAATCTTGGTTTATCAAACGGTTTGGTGTAGAGGTCAGCGCGCTGAAAATCCGTGTTAATTTTAATCACATCAATTAATTGTTTTTCATAGCAATCGCGTATGAAATGATATTTAATCCCGATGTGTTTAGTTTTTGGGTGTTGAACAGGATTTTTAGTGACAGCTATGGCAGCAGAATTATCAACATAAATAGGAGTGTTAGAAAATTTCAAACCGTAGTCGCGCATTTGCTGTTGAATCCAGATGATTTGAGAGCAGCAACTTGCAGCAGCAACGTATTCAGCTTCACAGGTTGATAAGGCAACCGAGGTCTGCTTCTTGCATTGCCACGTGACTAACCGTCTTCCAAAGAACTGACACCCTGCTGACGTCGATTTAAAATTCATCTTGCAGCCACCATAATCTGAATCACTGTACGCAGTAAGCTCGAAGTCATCGTCATGAGGATACCACAACCCCAGTGTTGGGGTACCCTTCAGATAACGGAAAATCCTTTTTACCCCAATCAGATGATTCACTTTTGGCTTCGCTTGATATCTAGAACATAGACATGTTGCATACATGATATCAGGACGCGAGGCAGTGAGATACATGAGAGATCCAATCATCCCACGATACATAGTGGCATCCACCAAATCCCCATTCTCATCAGGAGCCACATCATGATTTGTGGCGAGAGGGGTACCGGCAACAGACGTATTTTCCATGTCAAATCGGCTGAGAATATCGCCGACATATTTGGACTGATGTAAGAAAATACCGGTAGGTGTTTGATCCACCTGTAATCCCAGGAAGAACTTCATCTCTCCCATTGCACTCATTTCAAATTCTGCCTTCATCACAGATTCGAAATCTTTGCATAACACTTCATTTCTAGATCCAAATATGATATCATCCACATAGATCTGCACCAGAAGCAAGTCACCATCCTTTTCTTTGATGAACAATGTACAGTCAATCACACCCCTGCGAAAACCATGCTTCAGCAGGTGGGTGGAGAGCTTTTCATACCAAGCTCGAGGAGCCTGATGTAGCCCATACAGAGCCTTGTCTAACTTGTAAACTCTGTCCCGATGATAAGGATCTTCGAATCCTTCGGGTTGACTGACATAAACTTCTTCACGGATTTCCCCATGCAAGAATGCACTCTTAACATCCAGTTGATAAACTTTGATTTTCATGTAAGAGGCGTATGCTAGAAAGATACGAATAGCTTCCATTCTAGCTACGGGAGCAAAGACTTCATTGTAGTCGATGCCTTCGACTTGTCTGAAGCCTTGAACAACCAAGCGTGCCTTGTTTCTGATCACAACACCTTGGTCATCCTTCTTGCATTTTAGTACCCATTTGGTACCAATCACCTTAACTCCTTTCGGCCTGTCAACTAGAGTCCAGACTCCAAGTTTCTTGAACTGGAGTAGCTCCTCTTGCATAGCATTTACCCAGGCCTCATCTTTCAGGGCGTCGCAGACATATTTAGGCTCGATTTGTGAAACAAAACATGAGAAAGCCCCGTCATTTACATAACCCTTTTCCATGACTGCAGCATAATCAGCAGAGTACAGCTGATTTCTTGTTTGCACACCGGATTGAATGTCCCCTATGATAGACGAGGGGGGATGATTCACACTGATCCTTGTCATTGGTGTGGTAGGAACCACAACCTCAGTATCCATATTGGTGACTACTGGTTCAGTATCCGGATTTCCTGCAGCTGGTATAGCAGCTGATGATTCACTGTGTTGATTGAATGTTTGCTCAGTGTTTGAAGCAGGAGCTTCTTCGTCATCTGATGAATCATCACTCTCATCATGAGCAGGAGTCGAAGAGCTTGAGGCACCAGCAGTAGGTGTGATGTTGCTTGAATCCAGATTTGGTGAGTTAAGAACATCATACATCATCTGGGTAGCAGCATCATCCTCTGAATCAAGCTGTGGAAGATTGAAGGATTTGAAAAAGCCATCATAATCAAAGAATGATGATGGTCCTTTTCCAGCAGGAGGAGTAGTGAATCTCTGAACATCCACATTGCACCACACTTCTACCTGACCCGTCGAATTATTGTAAACTCGCTTGTCTGGGATGCTGTATCCTAAGAATATTCCTTGATCGGCCTTTTCGGTGAACTTGCCATCCTGAGTCTTCTTTAGCAATGTACATGGAGCTCCAAATGGTTCCAGATACTCCAAATTTGGCTTTCTTTTCTGAAGTAGCTCGTAGCAAGTCTTACCATGCCTTTTGACTACTAACACACGATTAAGTGTGTAGCAGGCATTTGCAACTGCCTCATTCCAGAACTGAACTGGGAGCTTTGAATCAGCTAACATGGTTCGCGCAGTCTCAATTAAGCTCCGATTCTTTCGTTCTGCAACTCCATTCATCTGCGGTGTGTATGCGGAAGTGAACTGATGAACAATACCCTTCTCCTTGCAGAAAGCATCCATCCACTGATTCTTGAACTCTGTGTCATTGTCAGAACGAATTCTCCTTACCTTCAGTTTATAGAGTGACTCCAAAGTCGTGACGAGCATCTTGAATGATTCAAACGTTTCTGATTTAGCTTTCAGAAACATCACCCAGGTGAATCTTGAGTAGTCATCAGTGACTACAAAGCAGTACCAGTCTCCTGCTATACTCTTCGTGCTTACAGGACCAAATAGATCCATGTGTAGCAGCTCCAAGGGCATCTCAATTGTGTTGACTTGCTTGGTCTTGTGAGATTTTCTGGTCTGCTTTCCCTTCTTGCAAGAGACACAAAAATCAGGAAGTTGGAAGTTCTTGACTGTAACTCCTTCAACTAGGTTGTTGTGAATCAGTTGATTCATCTTTCTTTGATTTATGTGTCCCATCCTTCTATGCCATGAGATGGAGTCCTTCTCTGTAGCTTTTGATAGGAAACATTGTGCTGTAGATTCAGAGGTAGAAGCATTAGACATATCCAAGACATATAGATCATTGTACCTGGATGCAGACATCAAAACCTGCTTCTCTGGAATTTCCATCTCCTTTTTCAGTATGTAACATTTTCGGTTGTCAAACATAACTTTGAAGCCCTTGTCACATATCTGAGACACTGAAAGTAAATTGTTTTCCAGTTGTTGAACAAAATTTACTTTATCAAACTTTACCTTCTCATTACCTACTTCGCCCTGAGCGGTAATGTATCCTCCTTTGTTCCCAGCAAAAGAAACATGTCCTCCTTTTATTTGTTTGACATTGAAAAGAAGAGACTTGTTTCCTGTCATGTGCCTGGAAGCTCCGCTATCCACAATCCATGTATTTGTTGAAGCACTGTAGCGGACAACCTGCACATAATTGAAAACAATCAGTTAAGGAGGGGGACCCAAGCCTTGACTGGCTTGGGTTTCCCAGAGGAATCAACCATCATGAATTCAACCCACTGTCCTTTATCAGTAGGTGGAATGTCAACTTTCAGATTGTCCTGTCTGTCAGATTCACCAGATGTCTTTGCTTTCCATAAACCATCCCTGTGAAAGGATTGTTTATGATAAACTTTAGACTGATTAACAGTTTGAGTATATGGTTTAGATTCAGAAACATTTTTTCTTGCCGGTGTCACAGACCTGTCGGGGACTTGTCTGTGTTGTCTTTCACGTGGGGGGACGAAAACGACTTAGAAGGTGTTTTATGCCTAATGGGTGTTTTCGATCTCACTGGGGTCTTAGATCGCTGTTTTGAATCTACTTTGACTTTGTCGGTTAACTCAACTTTAATTCTTGGTGTCTGATAGCGTGGACAATTGGTTGAAATATGACCTCGCTTACCACAGGTATAGCAGGATCTCCATTCATCAGGACTAGGAGATCTCTTGTGGGGCGGTGAGTACACCTCAGGAATGGGTCTTTTGGCCTCAATCTTTGAATATGTACCCTTTTTAACAAATTTAACTTGTTTAACATTTGGATTAAATTGTCGTTGAGGTTGAACATTATCCCTTTTAACTGGTTTAGCTTGAGTGGATTTAGAAATCTTGGTTTGAGTAATATTTGCCTTTGATTCCAAACCAAGAGTTGTTTGTACATTTGTTTCCACCTGTTTCTCAACATTGACCGTTCGTGATGCTGAGAGTTTCTGATTATCATCCGAAGAAGCAGACTGAACTGCAGTGTCCGGATCACTCACCAAAGGAGTTGTCACCACATGATCCTTAATTTGATTATTATTTACTGGACGTTGTTTTGTGTTCAACAGGATTTCATGTGGTGGTGGAACTACCTTGTAACCCAAACCCTCCCCATTGTTGCGTTCTTTAACCAAGTTTTTCAAAATGTGCGAAGAACTCGCGAGACTATGTAGTTTTTGTTGCAATGACTCATTTTCTACCTGTAAGACTGCTTTTTCCTTTTTAGTTTCTTCAATGGTCTTTAAGTAGAATTTAATGTCATTTTCTTGGTTAAAGACAACAACTTCAGTTTCCTTTAGTTGCTTCTGCAATGCATCTAACTTCTCCTTATAACTGCTCTCATTTTGTTTTAATATACGATTAGCTTCTGAGCACAGTTTTAAGTCATTTACTAAGTTATCATTGTGATCTAATAACCTAGCAAACTTTAGATCAATGCTTTCTCTAAATTTCTCACATTCGACACAAACATGTTCCTTAAATAATTCATCTTTAGATTTTACCTGTGTGGATGTCGATGTGCCAGCCATGAAAGCATTCTGAGACATAGCTTGAGCTTCAGATTCTGAATTTAATTCATTCTTGACGATTTCATCAACAGCATCAAACGTCTCTTCCAATTCAGCAGTATCAACTTCGGCTGAGCTTTCTCCTTCACTTGCCGAGTCTTCGTTCAAGTCTTCCACGGATGCTATGTTAGCTTCATCAGACACGAATCTAAAGGACCAGTCTTGTCCTTCATCTCCTTGTGCTACCATAGCTTTAGAGTCACTTCCCACTGATGCTGGTTTCTTGTCTCTATCTTGCCTGTTGAACGAAGAAAAAGGATTCCCATTCCCAGTCTTCTTAGGCTTTGAACACTCCCTTTTGAAATGGCCTTTTTCTCCACAATTGAAGCACGTGACTTTAGACTTGTCAAAACCAAAGGTTGTATCTTTAGTAGCCACGAGATTCTGCCCTGTTTTCTTCACGAATTTCTTTGCTCTTCGGACAGCACTAGCAAGAGCCCACATGATGTCCATTCTTTCCAGCTCATTTTCATCTACTTGTTCATAATCTTCATCAGCAAGGTGGCAATTACCAATTTTGCCTGCCACCAAACCATCATAAGAATGCACAACAGCAGCCAGAAGATCCATGTGCTCTTTAGCAACCTCTACTGTTACCTTCCCCAGATTTTCTGTTGTTAACTTTGCAGATTGAGTAACAATAGGGCTTTGACTAACACAAGATGCACCACGAGACTCATTTGCAGATGATGAACCTTGGTCAGAAGTTGGAGATGTATTGGACACAAATGCTGTTTGCAAAGGTGCACCAGAAGATTTTGCAGCAGGGGAGGAAGTAGAAGCAACATTGTAGAGTGAGGGGTCTTGAGCATAAGAACCTTTCTTAGCCTTGTATTTTTGTCGCACTTCCTCCTCCTTCAGTTTTAGAATAAAGTCATTGATATCCAGGGTTTCTAAAACTGAGTTGTATCGAAGAGTAGAGATGAACGAATCCCACTTTGCAGGTAGACCATCTGCCAAGCTTAAAACCTTGTCTTCCATTGATGTCTTAACACCATGAGTGTTAAGTTCACTCATCAGATGGTAGAAACGATCGATGATCTCATCTAAGCTTTCATTCCCAATTGCTGAGAAGTTATCAAACTCCTTCTTCAAAGCTTTGCCTTTCAGTGCCTTTAAGTTAGAATTTCCTTCATACCTCTTTTCAAGGACTTCCATCAATTTCTTACTTTGTTTGTGCTCTGAGTATTGATGAAAAATAGGCTTGGGAATGGACTGAGTCAAGATAGCATAAGCCTTCTTCTCTGCATTGTAGGCGACCTTTTGTGTATCGGAGAGTCCACTCAAAGTCAAAGGAACACCATCAGCCCCTACTGGTATTTTATAACCCACCTCAATAGAGTTCCATAAGTTAGTATCTACACCATTAAGATAGATTTCAAAACGTTGTCTCCATTGTGGAAAGTCCTCTATTGTCAATAGTTTAGGTGGCTTGTTATGGTTCCCTATCTCATTTTCCAGTAACAACAAGTTCTGAATTCGTGAATCCTTTCCAGCTGACATGGCATAATTTTCTGAGTCCATCTTTGAAGTAATTTAACTTGAGAATATCCTGCTGTGCGAATGGGCTATATGCGATTGGACTCAAACGTACGATTGAAACAGACGACTGAGAGACTTAGACGACTGAACAGACCGAACGACTCAGATGTGCGACTGGAGTGGGCGATTGACTCAATCGGGCGATTGACACTGCGATTGACTCAACCGGGCGAATGGACTGGCGAATGACTCGAACGTGCGAAAGACCGGGGCGAATGAGTTCAGTCGTACGATTGAGATAATCGTGCGACTGAGTCGGCTGAAAACGTGATTTTTGAACACTTTTGACCTAGAACGCAATTCTTTGCACCCTAGACGGCTGAAACTCGAAAAACACTTAATTTTCAGAACATGCAAGCGTAAAGACTCGATTTTTAGCCAAAAGAATGAGTCTTTTTGCGTAAAAACGTAGACTTTTTCACAAAAACGATTGAATCAACGAAGAATCAAGAGCCAAGGCTCTGATACCACTTGTTAGGACCGTGCACGTACGGAGTACTAACTGATTATTCGTTGTACCGAATCAAATAGTGCGGAATCCTATTTGATTGGCGATCCAATCAGTGAGAACGAATTCAGGATCAATCCTAACGATTAGAAAACGTTATGAATAAACTCGGAATGCTCTGAAACGCTCTATGAAGTTGGAATGGTCGAACAGCACGTTCTGGGGCGATTAGGGTTTTTGGTATTCGAAGTGTCTAGTTTTTCCACGAATTAAGTGGTATTTATAGGTTAGGGTTTCTCATTCGGGCGACTGAACCATTCGCATGGTTCAGTCGGGCGATTGAGCTATGCGGTTGATCCATCCGCACGACTGAGACTTCAATCGTACGACTGGTTCAATCTCATGCTTCAGTCTTCCGACTAATCCAGTCTCATGGTTCAGTCGTGTGACTGAGCCATTCGCTTGAAGTTATTCATGCGTATGGTCCATTCGCATGATAACTACATCATACTAAGTCTGAATGTGTTAATCATTTCAACATTATGCATACCAATTCAAACAAAAACCAAACCTATATAATTAGTCATTACTTAACCCATTAATGAAATATATAAACATTATAGTATAAACAACCACATGTATTTCATTAATCATCATTCAATTACACATATTCAAGACATTTTACATTCAACTCAGAATCTAGGGACACATGTATCAACAGTTTCCCCTAGGCCAAATACTCAAGATGATGAGTTGAGGGTAGCTACATTAAACTACTCAAGGACTAGGAACTACAACATAGATGAACTCATCTCTCTTCCCTTAGAAGAACTCAATGAACTTGCTCACACAGAGTTGTTAAAGGAGAGGAAGGAGGCAGAGGATGCAGAATTGCTCCTTAAGATCAAGGAAGAAAGGAGGTAGATAAAGCTCTACAAACATGCTCCTACCCCCTCTCCCCAGTTCAAGAAAGCCCTGAGACAGAGGTTGTGGCAACTAAATAACCTCTGATAGACAAGGAAGAAGATAGACAAAACATGATCAGCTACCTGAGTGCCACAAGCCTCTATCAGGCATCATTACTTCTTCCCTTATCATACGAGTACATAAAGCTCGTCCTGAAGTTATGGTCAAGGTTGAACCACAAGAGACAACACAACCTGGACCTAGTGCTCGATCATAACCAACTTCATCTTCTGGGAGTAGACAATGAAGAAATAGTTCTAGTCCCACTGAATGAAGACGGAGAAGGCAACCTTGCTACAAAAAGAAAAGGAGGAGCTAACAAAGTTAGCCATAGAGGAGCAAAAGAAGAATAGGAAGGATGAGTCCACGGAAAAGGAGAGGATAGAGAGGACAACCTTTATCTTCAATAAAGGCTATTCTTAGGAGGAGCTAGCACCTAATGTTCATGATATGATTCTATTTCTTTTCTTCAAAGATCAAGATCAAATCAATAAAGAGAGGAAGAAGGCTGCCAGGGAGAAGCTCAAGGAGAAGAAGAAAGAGGAAGAGACATAACTTGCTGTTGCAAAGAAGGTGGGAGATAAAGACTGTATGAAAGCTTATCTCAAAGCCCATGGCTTCACCGGCAGGCAAGGGGGTCCTATGTTTGAGAAGACCCTATAGCGACATGTTAGTAACATTAAGGCCAACATTCGCTTAGGAAAAAGGTAGGAGGTACATATAAAGGTAAGTACTCAGAGGATGGCACCAAACCAACTCCCAAGTCCAAACTAGCACCCAAAACACAACCTACAAAACCTATGCCCACACCTTTTCCCTTCCCACTAAAACTGAGCCAACCACTAAACCTTACACCCTGAAACCCACACCATCAGCCTTACTTACAGCCTCATCCACTTTATCTCAACAACCACCACCACTACGTATCCTTAAACCTGAAACACAACCCCGAACCCAATCTCTACCCAAACCATCTTTGGAACCATCTAAGCCACTATCCTTAGAAGAATTCAAAGAGATCAAAAGGAAGCTCTCCAACTACACAACATTAAGCAACATCTCTTGTGGGAAGATTCTATTAAGTTGAAATATATTGATGGCTCTTCTTGTTCCCTCACAAGAGATACATTCCTTGGTCTTACAAGGGGAACACTAAACCAAGCTCTCCAAATTCTTGCAAGCAACTCAAACACACTTAAAGAAGAAGAGAAGAAGTTGAGAAGGAGACTAATGACTCTATTGGACACAAGAAAAGATGCCAACTAAGCCCCACAATCCTAGAATCCAAATTGTCCAGTAGAGGTTCGATAAAAGTACACACAGCTTTCTGTGGAATGGTCAAAGTAAACAGACTTGATACATCATCTCTGCTACACTCTAGTGGATTTGATATCGCTGAGTTAGTACAGAAACCATTCTCCAATCCCTCCAACTCTCAGATTACTGCTCACTTCATAAATCATCTGAGCGATCTTCATCTTGTTGAGCTTACAAAGAAAGCCAAGACTGAAAAAGAGCTAAAGAAGAGAGCAAAGGAATAATAAGAAGGAGGGTCCAACTTTGGATCCTATATTTAGATGGGAATATGACTACGATTCCTATCAACTAACTCTCTTCAATGGCACATAGCAGATAGTACATGTCATTCAGAGTAATAGACTAGATTTACAATCTATGAATGACTTTGTTGAAGCTCCTTACAACCATATTATGGAAGAACTAAGAGTCAAACAAATATTTGCTTTCCCTTGTGTTGATGACTATGAGAAGCAGAAAGAAGTGAAGTTCTGGTAGCATCAGGCTAGGGGAGTTTATTGGATCATATGAGGATGGTGCAACCAAAACAACACTTAGAAGATTTTGATGTACAACTGAAGTGGTCTTTTAAAGCTAAAGCTACTCTTTTGAAGACAAGTCAAAGATCTTCCAAAACTTAAGTATGAAGAGATTTCGAAGGTAAAACTCAGTCTTCCGAAATTAAGTAGTTCTCCTTCCAAAGTATACAAAACTCGAAAGATTCAAGACAAAGTAGTCTGAAGAATAGAGTCATGAAGACTTGTAGAAGACTCAGAAGAAGTTGTTTCTTCCAAAGTATAAATGGCCTTTAAAGAACTTATTATTCCGAAGCCATTTAGATTTGGAAGAACCAACTATGAACAAATGGATATAAGTATGGTCTGTCTGACATCCACTGCAACTTCTGATATACTATATGATGCTTCCCATGACCATATAGTTCACCATAGTTTAATCCACAATTCACCCATTCTCTGTTAGGTAAGTTGCCGTTCTTAGTTGGTGAAAAAAGGTAAGTCATGGACTTTTCATGACTACCTAATCTAGCATAATATTTTATCTTAGATGCTTTACTTCTAGCAATGTAGTATTTGCCCAGTTTTAAATTCTATCCGGTTATCTAAGTACAACCGGCTGTAGATAGTAGTATATATAGTTTCTCATTGTGACTCTGTAACTATGCTTGTAAGAGTCTTATAATATTAAGTTGAGAAGTAATATATATAACTATCTTGAAAAACCTATCCTTGTGTTCATTATGTTTTCGTTAACTTATTATATTACGTATGAACTTAGTTAGTGATTCTGTTTCATCAAACCAAGTGAGATAAAGTGAGTTTGTGAGATAAAATTATGTTATCAGACCAACACCGATCCTGCATATAGTATCAGAGCATTTTATGCTCTTGATTATGAAATCTAACCATCCCAAATCACTCTTGTTTCTTCACACTTACTCACTTCACTCAAATGGCTCTTAACCAATAATTTTCTGAGTTTGAGATAGGATCCATGGCCAAGGCCCCTATCATCACTCCTGATGATTTTAGAGCCTGCTATAAACGTATTGAAGGCTTTTGAAATTATCAAGAATGCCGTATGTGGAGATTAATTACTCATGGCCCTTACAAACCAAAGGTGGAATCCGCAGCTGGTAATGGTGCCATGATAGAGAAGACTGTTAAAGACTACTCTAATTAAGACTTCAAGAAGATGGATATCAATAACAAAGCTATGACACTGTTGCTTACAGCGATACTAAACTCCTATAATGGTAGGCTTTTAGCAATACGAGACTGCCAAAGAACTATTTAATGCTTTGATGTTGATGTACTCTTCTTCTACTAAATCCAAGGAGTCTAAGAAAGATACACTGAAGTAGAAGTTTGAGAACTTCACATACATTGTTGGTGAGACCTTGAGCCAATAGTACTTTAGGTACATGGACTTGATCACTTCTCTTCAGTCTCTGGGAGTGGTTCTTGAGAAAAGAGATAGAGTGAGAAAATTCATGAGTGTAGTTCCTCATGAATGGACTTTTTACAGTGTCCCAAACAAGATAATTAAGAATGTCAACACTCTCACTATGACTGAACTATACGGGATCCTTCATGGACATCGTATACAGATGAAAACTCAGAAAGGCAATTAAATGAATAGACACTCAAACCTTTAGGCCAACAATGCTTTACATGTTACTAAAGACAACTGACTGTATGGACTTCTTCTTCATTCTTAGCGCTTTCTTTGGAAGCTCAGCAACATGAAGATCGCTCAGATGATTTCTGAAGTGAGTAGCAATCTGAAAGTTGGAGGGATTGGAGAATGGTTTCTCTGCTAACTCAATGATATCAAATCTACTGGAGTGTAGCAGTGATGATGTATGAAGTGTGTTTACTTGACCATTCTTCCTTTCCATGGCAAATCTATGTGTATGTTCATCGAAACTCCACTAGACAATCTGGCTTCTAGGATTGGGGGCTTGGTTGGCATCTTGTCCCCTTTTCTTATGTCCAATAGAGTCACCAATATCCCTTTTAACTTCTTCTCTTCCTCTTTGAGAGTGTCCAAGTTAGTTTCAAGAAGTTGGAGAGCTTGGTTCAATGTTCCCGTTGTAAGATCAAGGAATACATCTCTTATGAGGAAATAAAAAGAGCCATCAATGTAACTCAGCTTAATGGTCTCTTTCTCACAAGAGATATCGCTCAATGTTATGCAGTTGGGGAGCTTATTTGATCTCCTTGAACTCTTCTAAGGGTAGGGACTTAGATGTTTCAGAAGATGGTTTTGTTAGTGATTGGGTTCAGGGTTATGTTTTGGGTTTAAGGATAGATGATGGTGGTGGTTGTTGAGAAGTAATGGGTGAGGGTGTAGGTAAGCCTGATGGTATGGTTTAGGGGTGTAAGGTTCAGTGGTTGGCTCAGTTTTAATGGGGAAGGGAAAAGGTGTGGGCATAGTTTGGGTGTTGGTTTGGGCTTAGGAGCTGGGTTGGGTGCCATCCTCTGAACACTTTCTCTTATGGTTACCTCCTGCCTTCTTCCTAAGCGAATGTCAGCCTTGATGTCACTGACATGTCGTTGTAAGGTCTTCTCAGACGTAGGACCAACTTGCCTGCCGGTGAAGCCATGGGCTTTGAGATAAGCATTCATCCAGTCTTTATCCCAACCTTCTTTGCAACAGCATGTTATGCCTCTTCCTCCTCCTTTTTCTTCTTCTTCACCTTCTCCCTGGCAGCCTTCTTCCTTTCTTTATTGATCTGATCTTTCTCTTTGAAGAAAAGAAGCAAGATCGTATCATTATCATGAGGTGTGAGCTCCTCCTGAGAATAGCCTCTATTGTAGAGAAAGTCTATGTTAGAGCCCTTAGAATATTAACATTTGCCTTTTACTTTTTGTCATAGTATAGGGACTTTTTTTGTAAATAGGTGTTCCTTGTTTCGTTTGATAGTATAAATAGGATACTTTATGTATTTTGTAGGGGGAATATAACCACTGTATTTCACCCATACACTTTGTATCCAAAGGTTTGCTACCAATGAGATCTACGAATTTTTGAAGTAACTGCTTGTGTTTTGATTTCATTATATTTGTATTGATCATTGCATTACTATATCATCACATATCGATCGACTTGAACCTATCAAATGGTATCAGATCTTTCGGTTCAGTGATCATAGCTTATTATCAACGTATTTGAGCTCTTTGTGAATCACTTGAAATCTATGTTGATTGTAATTTGATCAATTAATTGTTGTTTATAGTTGTGTTTCATCCATAGAAACATGAACTGGATCATAATATGGTGTTTAATCCGTTCAGATCTGAGTTTTCATCAGATTTGTGTGTGAAAAGGTGTTCTTCATTTTCAAACCTTAATTAAATAAGAAAACAGATTTGTTGTTGTTGTTTGATCGAAATGATGATTGAGGATTGTTACTCGGTCTATTTACTTCTTAAATGGAAGTTTTTAGATCAATTGAACAAGTTTTGATATTTGATAGGATCTGATTGTGTTGAAGATGATGAATTAGCTTCTTGTTGCGTGAAAAATATTTGAAATTTTGCTAAGTGTTGAGGCGCTTTACCACTGTTTAGGCATTTTATCACTCTTCAAGCATTTTCAGACTAGCTATTTTACAACTGTTTGAAAGCATTATGACTGTTTGGACATTTTGAAACTTCAAGTAATTCCAAACGTTTCTGCACTGTTTGGGCGTTTGACAACTGTTCAGGTGCATCATCGGACAGGTGTTTTAGAATTCAACTAAGGCATCCCCTTAGGCGTTTCTTGTTCAAAGCTGTGTGTTTTAGAAGCATCAGGCACATCCGTATTCAGAATTTTCATTAAACACTTAGAAATTTTTCAAACTAAAATCCAAAAATATTTTCATTTCATAGTTTCATATTAAACTTTAAAAACAACAAAAACAAGTCATTTTCATTAATTCAAAATACAAGATGGTTATGTCTGAAGATTCAGAGAACAGTGTTTCTAAGCTCAAGAATTAAACTGATTTCAAGAATTGGTCTCTCAGATTAAAGTATTATCTAAACTTTATTGACACTGACTTGTTGAAGTCAATAAAGAAAGGACAACATATCCCGATTACATTAGATGGTCCTGAAAAATGATTTGTTTATACAAAAGACTCTCAAGAACCTTATCTAGAGGATGGTCTACAAGGTGTTGACTTAAACAAGGTTAAGAATGACATCAAAGCTTACTCACTGATGTGCAAGGGTTTACCATTAGAAATATTGACAAGACTTGAAGGTTATCAAACTGGTTAAACCATGTATAGAGCTTTGAAGATTATTTGTGACGGTGGTAAAGAGATACAAGATCTCAAAAAGCAAAAACTCAAGAGGTAGTTGGAGTTATTTGAGCATCTTTTTGGAGAGACAATCAATCAAATAATGAACATATTTGTACTTAACTTCTCAAAGGTCAACTGCTGGTATCAAAAATGATCTCAAAGATCTAAACGACAGACTTCTTAATGCTCTTCCATCTTCATGGAAACAGACAGTCACTCTGTTGAAGCATACTAAAATGTTCTCGATAGATCTGGATCTTTGGATTGCCAAAATTGAACTAGTTGAAATTGATGAGAGCTCTAGAAACAATGATAGAGCTACATCAATGTCTCATTATAAGTACGTTGCTTCCCCAGCTAACAAAGTGGAGAATGCTTTTATGGCAAAAGATGATGATTCTCTAGAAGATAAGGGTGATTTGTTTGTTGGAGTAGGTTTCTCCATAGATTCTTCTTACTCAAGTGCTCCTGTTTATACAACTCAATCTCAATCTCCTCCTAAAACTCAAACTGAGACTTCGTCTTCTAACTCTGTTGAAACTAGCAAAGTTAAATATGTCATTAATATTTTCTTATAGGATGATGAGTCAAAATCTACTTTTACTACTTTCATGGCAAGTTTCCATGGTTACCAAGGTAGTCATCTAACACAGGTAGATATCATTTTATAGGATCTGTTTGAAATGGATCCTAATGATGTGGAAGAGATGGACTTGAATTGGCAGATGGTAATGATTGCTTGCAGAACACCAAAACACTCATATGTTAACAGGAATTACAAGCCCAGTGCGAATAAAACTATTGGCTTTGACAAATTAAATTCAAGGTGTTTGAACTGTAACAGATATGGTCATTTCTCAGAGGAATGTAAAGCTCTTAGAAATCAAGGCGGAAACGTTCAAGCTGGTTGTAGTAGTCAAAGATACCAACAACAGTCTCAGAAAACCTTCTAGAACTTAAAGATGAATAAAAATCAACTGAATAGCTAAAGAAAGCTCTTGCTGTAATCATCAAAGACGACTATTATT